>JAMFRD010000123.1:0-45784 GCA_025502685.1 Pascua sp. PH4015B
GCCCCCGGCCCGCCCCCCCCCCCCCCCCCCCCCGCGCCCGCCCCCCCCCCCGCCCCCCCCCCCCCCCCCCGGCGATGCAAGAGGCGGCGGCTGAGTGGGGAGAGGGAAGGTTGCGTTGAGGGGCTTGGGGCCTCTGTGGAAGTAGAAAGAGTGTTAGAAAGAATGAAGGAAGTGGGAGAGTGTGACAAAGCAAAGAAGTGCATGCAACGGGTGAATGTGTGGGATGCGCCCCATCGAGCACACTCGCTCACCTGGATGTGGCACCCCCAGACTCCGGCCTCCACAGCAATGTTCAGTCGACACTCATTGCTCCTGGTTACTCACACTTCTACAAGCTTATAAGCTGCGTAACCTCTTCCAAAGTCTACACTGCGTACACTCCATAATATACATAACCTAGGTAGGTGAGGTGCATGTGTTCGGCTCGCCCTGGGAGGTGGCAACATTGCGCCACACACGGAACCAAATTTACGGTGCACACCTCACCCATCCGTCGCCCGTGACCTCATCGATAACAACGCCTTCCTCAACCAACCCATCTTTTTCCACCTCATCGTCTTTTGTCAACCCCCGCTCCTTTCCTCTCCTCTCATCCCTCCCAACCCTCGGTACCATGCCAGCAGACGAACCGTACGACCCGGCGCGCTCGCCCCACTCCGACTTGGACTCGGATGACGACCTGGACCGGCCCGGGCCGTCGCGCGCCAAGGGCAAGAAGAAGAAGGGCAAGAAGAACGAGGTCAATGCCTGGGAGGCGACGTACAAGCGTTCCTGGGATGTGGTGCAGGAGGACGAGGCGGGCGGGCTGCAGTCGGCGGTTGAGAGCTTGTTGGCGCGTGGGAGGCGGAAACGGTGAGTGTTGCGAGGGTGGTCTATTGAAGGCAGAAGGGAAGGGCATTGAAGAGGGAGTTCGAGGAAGGTTCCCGGTGTCGGCGACGTCTACTGTTGCAGCGAAGATGAACGTTGTCCAGTTGCCATAGTGCTTACACCCAGAGCGCTCCAGTCTGAAGCACCCCTGCGGCGGTCGCTCGTACGACACATGTTTGTCGTCGTAGACCTGTCCGACTCGATGCGGGACAAGGACTTTCGCCCAAACCGGTTCGAACTGACATTACAATACCTGCGCTCGTTTGTGGTGGAGTGGTTTGACCAGAACCCCCTGGGACAAGTAGGCGTGATCCTCTTGCGGAACCGGCTGGCCGAGACGCTTGTGCCGATGTGTGGTGGGTCCATGTCCCCAACAGAGGTTCGTCTGACATCCAGGCAACCCGCAAGAGATCATCGCAGCGTTGGCGGACAAGCGCGCACTGGAGCCGTCGGGCGAGCCGTCACTTCAGAACGGACTAGTGATGGCGCGCGGGGCCATGTCGCACCTTCCCTCGACGTCGAGTCTGGAGATTCTCGTCATCTTCAGCGCCATCTCGACCAACGACCCCGACGGCGCACTGACGATCCACGGCGTGCTCGACGACCTCGTGGCTGCTCGCGTGCGCACGACGATTATCAGCCTGAGCGCCGAGATCAAAATCTGCAAGCAGATTGCAGACCGCACGGGGGGCCGGTTCGGCGTCGCCATCGACGAGGACCACTATCGTGACCTGCTGTGGGAGACGATCCCGCCGCCTGCGCAGACCATCTCGGCCGCCACGATCAGTGTGCGCGACGCACTTGCGCGTGGTGGACGCAGTGCGCCCGGAGAGAAGAGCCGCCCGCCACCAGCCGGAGATCTCATGGTCATGGGCTTCCCCACCCGCCTCCCCGCGGCAGGCGAGAGCTTTTGCGCGTGCCACGGCATCCTCAAGCGCGGCGGATACATGTGTCCACGATGTGGCTCGAAACTCTGCGACGTCCCTACTGATTGCGAAGTGTGCGGCCTCATGGTCGTTAGCAGTCCCCATCTCGCGCGCAGGTGAGCTCTAGCGACCCCTGCCAATACTAAGCTCTCAGTTTCTGGCTCTTGTTCCCCGTCGCAACGTATGCCACACTGTGAGTATCTCTGAGTGCATCGCGCACGCGGCTCCTACTTACCCCAGACCGCGCAGCGGCCACACGCAGGCCGAGCTCGCGCCGACGTGCTTTGGCTGCGACACGCCGTTCCCCACCCTCGCGAGCTTGCCAGACGCTGCGCCGACCGAGGAGGGGCTCAGTCCCATCGGGCGATATAGGTGTGCAAAGTGCCAAAACGACTTTTGCATGGAGTGCGATATTTAGTGGGTTCGTTGACTGTGGCGGACCTGACCCACCAGCGTGCACGATACCCTGCATACGTGCCCCGGCTGCGCTCAATGAGCTCGAGGATGGAGCGATACCGGCATGTAGCGGCGCAGAAGTCGCATTCCTGCCCGCTGCCTCCCTGCGCATCTGCATCCTAATGAACCAGCCAGTGCGATTACCCTGCTCCTTCGCCAGCATCTACCATTACTATATGCATGTCTATTGTACACCGCGCAACTGCCGTCTAGTACTTGTGCCTGGTCGAGTAGTCGCGGGGCGCGACGACCAGACCTCGTCCCTTGGATGCGCCGCGGTAGACGGTCTCGATAATGTCAATCATCTCCTGCTTGTCGGTGATGGCCCAGTTGATCTTGTTGTTGTTACCGGTACCCAAGTCGATCATGATGTGCTTGTTGCGGTAAAAGAACATGAGCGTGCACGGGTCGTACAGTTCGTACATTTTGTTAAAGTCTGGCACCTCTGTAATGTCGACGAGGTAGATGATTGCGAAATTGGACACTTTTTCGGACACGCCGTACAGCGTCTCGTCCATGGCCATGCACTCCGAGTCGTAGTCGTGGCCGAAGCGGATGCACACGACGCGGTCCTCTTCGACGAGGATGGACTGGGGGTGTTAGTGGGGGAAGGGAACGAGAAAGGGGGCGGGGGGGGGGGGGGGTGAGGAAAGGGGCGGGGTGTCGTGGCGTGGATAGTTGCAGCCCGTGTAATGAGGACGGAAGCGGGCGGGGAGGGAGGAAAAGCACAGGATGATGGAAGAGTGGGTCCAGGACGTTCAGGAGAGGAAGGTTGGCACGATAGTGGTAGGATTTCTGGAGGCAAATGAGCTGGTTGCGAACACACTGGCCAGAGCCGGTGGCGAACACACGAGCGCACAGGCGACATCGAGCTCAGCATCACGCTCAACTCTAAACCCACCAATCCCCCAACCCTCCATACCCCAACTCCCTCCTAGATCTCTTTCCCGCGTGGCCGTCTCCACCCTCCGTGCTATTCAGCATCTGGGGGAGACTTACCTGGTCAACGTGCCAGCCCGAGTGCAAACTGCCGTCAGCGCTGCATCTCGAAGACGGAATCACAGCGTAGACCTACTGGGTCATAAAGTACGACATGGTGGAGTCGGCGGGGGCGTGGTGTTATGCGAGGAAGGGGATGCTAGACCAAAGGGATGAGAGAGAACGAGCGAACGAGCGAACGAGAGGGCGAGAGAACGAGAGCGAAGGAGCGAACGAGAGAGCAAGGGGACGAGAGCACGAGAGGACGAGGCGGTGTGGAGGCGATGCAATGGGGTATGGGATGCCGAGTATGCGCGATGGAGGGCCGGGATGTGTCGACCTCGAGAACGTGGCGAGAGGTTGAGAGGTTGATGGAGGAATCGGGAGGAAGTTGGAAGACGATGCGGGTTTCATGTTGATGAAGTTGTGGGTGGCGACCATTTTTGCTTCCGTCAATCAGCGGGGACTCCATCTCTGTGCTTCTATATGGCTGTCTGGCTGTGCAGTGTGGTCCAGTGTACCAGTGTGCCAGTGTGCAGTGGTCAGTGGCATGTTGACATGGAGGACGCTTGCGATGCATGGGCCGACGACTACAGGTCTGAATCACTACATTCCGTCCATCGCAGCAGCATCATCCGCTGACACTTCATTCATCTTTTGCTACAGACGGCCTACAGGCTCGGCAAGATCGACTGCTCAGAGAGCGGCAGCGAGGCGCTTCTCGGCCTCCTCCCAGTTGATCACCGCCCAGATGTTCTTGAGGTACTGTTGGTTAGCAATTGCGGGGATGACAATGGTGCTGGGGCTGTGTCGCTTGCTTCCGGCACCAGTCTGTCGGCGGGTGTGCGCCCACCGCGTTCAAGTACTCACGTCGGCCTTGACCTGCAAATGTCAGCTGAGTCCAACGGGTTCTAATGGTGCTCACGTTCTGGTAGTCGAGGTAGAAGGCGTGCTCCCAAATGTCGACGCCGATGATGGGGACGTGGGCTGGGGTCAGCAAAGACGCGGACGCGGGGCTCACTGAGGAGAGGGTCCTGGTTGGCCGTGGTGACAATCTCGAGGACCTTGGACTGGGGGTTGTAGCCCTGGGTGTTAGTACGCACGAAATGGCAACCAAGGTGCGGTATAACTGGAGGAGGTCTGCCGGCACGATAAACCGGGCCGTCTCTCGCACCACGCAAAGAGGCGACGAATCCACCTCGCTCGTCCAGCACCCCAGATCACACTCACGACCCAGCCCCAGCCCGACCCCTGGATGGCGGCCGTCTTGGTGTTGAGCTCGTTCTTGAGGTTCTCGACCGAGCCAAAGTCCTTCTTGATCTGGTCGGCGAGCTTGCCAGAGGTAGGCTCCTTGGTCGCGTCCGAGCCCGTGGGGGCGAGGTTCTTCCAGAAGAGCTGGTGGTTAGTAGAGTGCCCGCTCGTGGGAGAGGGCATGGCAGTCGACGAACCGAGTGGTTACTGTGGTGTCAGCTATATCAAGGGATGTGAAATTGCGCATGGGCGGGTCTGTCCATCTACTGCTGCTGGACCTTGCAGTCTAGCTGCCGTTGCTGCATCGGTACAGTGCAGACTCCGTAGGATGTCCGCAACGACCACCTCCAGCCTGTACATCACCCAACAACCCATCACCCCGAACCCCCAACAACAACTCGCTCTCAACCCTCAACAATACCACCCCTCTGATGCCCCAACTCACATGTGGCCACCGCCGTTGAACTTGAGCGCGGGCTGGAGCGAAATCTGGCCCTTGACATCCTGGCTGGCCTGGAGGCCGGCGAGCTTCTCCTCGGCCGCGTTCAGGCCGTTGACGTACGCGGCGTGGTGCTTGTCGTGGTGGAGCGTCATGATCTGCTTCGAGATCGAGGGCTCGAGAGCCTGGTGTGGGAAGAGTGGGTGTGCGGGGTGGGAAAGGCGGGTGTGCGGGGGTATGCGTTCAAGGACAGGAAGAATGGGAGGGATTGGTGCATGGGCATGGTCAGCCGGAGAGAGTGGTGGGTAGGTGTAAACCCATCGGTATGAGGCGACGGGGGAGTTCAAGGACGAGTTTGCGACAGCCAGCACGGGCGATGGTGGATGTGCACGAGATGGGCAGGTGGGCAGTTCAGAGGACCCAAGAGGCAGGTGATCGCCACGAGAGCGAATGAAGTTACAGTGCGATTGGCGAGCATCGAAATGAAGGAATAGAGTGGTGGAGCAAGCAGAAGAAGCAATGTCAGCTCTCCGATGTCGGTTTCTCAGGCATCTCGTCCAATGCTCACGTCATAAGCGTACGGAAGGTCGGGGAGCGTGTGCTTGCTGCGCGCAGCGACGACAAAGGCGCGGCGGGCCGGGAGGGCAGCACGGGGGAGAGCACGGGCGAGGGCGACCATTTTGTTTTTGTGTTCGTTCAAGATGGAAGGTGTGTAGTGGGAAAGTGGACAAGTGCGAGAAGTTGGTGGTGGGAGTGGGCGCCAGGGGAGTTTATACACGCAGGATTGGATGAGACGAGACGAGACGTCACCGGCTGTGATGAGGCGCCATTCACGCCATTTTGGCGCGACCCAGTCGTGGCTCATTCACGAGGTTCGGAGCTTCGGCTTTATTGCGTCATGTCATGACAAACCACCACTGATGCATACCAGTCGTCGCCGCGTCGCCGAACCCCGACTCCACGTGCAACGGAATGCTGCAGGCGCTGTACGTAGCGCGGCGTGTGCGGGGGGCAACAAACTGGCCTACAACTGGCCTCGGCCACTAGACCTCGGCCTACACTGCCAAGGCTGAATGATGGATCAAATGCTGTAAATACTACGAGACTACCCAGGCCGACGCGCCAGGAACCACCAACAACACTCCGCCCACGGCCACCTCACTTGGCCTCCGACGTGATCCACTCGAGCTCGTCGGGCCGCGCAACAGACCACGGCTTGGCCGACGTCTGTCCGCCGATACTGTGGTGGAACTCGTCAAAGTTGCACTTTTCCCAGGTGCCCGAGCGCGTTTCGCGGACCCAGACGAGCTTGTCCCAGAAGCGGATATAGATGTGGCGGATGAGTTGGGGTGTGAGGGGCCGTGGCGGTTTCCAGGTCTTGGGGTTTTTGCGCGTGTGGCTCACCCTCGGTCGGGGGTAGGGGTCTGGGGGCTGTCCAAAGCGTGGTGTCTTTGGGAACACGCGTTGGAGGGAAGGGGGGAGGTTGTAGAATGTCGGCACGGGTCCATCCCTGGGGGGAAGGGGCTGGAGGCCAGAACGTCGCGGTGGGGGAGGTATAGGCGAGGGGCGATCCATGCCAGACAGAACGAGGAGCGACTCGAGCAGTCCGCGCCCCTCCCACCCGGTCTTCCACTTGCTCGTGGGCGCCAGGACAAACGGCACCGCGCGCAAGTGTGTCCACGGCCACGCCCACTCTCGGTGCCGCTCGCGCCGAATCGTCGACGGTGGTACCGTATCGCGCGCCCGAGGGAGACGGTCGATCACCGGTGCGTTCCTTGACAATGGGACCAGGGGAGGAGGAAGCGGCTGTCCCAGCGTTGGCGGGAAGCGCGTCTCGGGATTGGGGTTGCCTTCCAGGACGTGTTTTGCCCACCGTTCGTTTGGGACCGGTACGCTCAGTGTGATGTTCTGGAGTCAGCATGGTCCCACGTTCCTCCTAATCAGCAAAGACCCGAATTACCCACCTTGACAATGTTCCACTTTGCACGCCCACGCTGTCCATAAGCTGTGCGGAGGAGACGCACAAATGCGTGTGGGTGGCACGCGACCGCCGCACGTAGCTCGTTCAGTCGCTGCCATTAGCACCCCACAGTATGTAGGCATGTCCTCAGAATATCAGTTGACTCACCTCATGGACTTTCTTTGCACTCCTGTCGCGCAGCAGTTCGGCGCGTTGGCGTGCTGCTCCTGCCGCTGAGCTCTCGCCGCCTTCTGGAAGAGGGCGGTTTGCCTCGCGCAACAAGTGGCGGAACGTTGGCACAACGACGGACCACACGTGCGGGTCTGGGACATAGCGTAGGTGCTGGAGGTAGGTGCGATATGTTGCGCGCGGGGAAATGCCCGCCATGGTATCGACGACGAGGGTGGATGAGGGTGCAGAATGGCAACACGCAAGACGGCCAGTCAACACCAACAAACCTGGCTCGAAATCTTGAGGTGGAGGTTGACTTGTGTTGCAAAACCATTAATAAACCAAGAGGTCATTTTTGTATTGCGAGGTTTGTAATGAGCATTAGACCTCCATCGCGAGCACGTGGAATTCCACGTGGCATTTCCCTGAAACTACGGTGCCTGAGTGTTGCGGGTCGGCGCATGGACGCGTTTCGCAACACGTCACAATCAACTGGCAACAACTACCTTTGCTGTCTGTTCAACAACTACCTACCCCACTCTCATGGCCGAACGACGCAGACAGGAAATCGACGAGAAGCGCGCAAAGCTCGCAGAGCTCCGTCGTGCGCGAGAGGAGCGACAGCGCCTGCTCACACAGGCGGCACAGGCAGACAAGGGCTCTTCATCCGAGGTGGGTACGAAACGACGGTGGCGACTGGGCCGCCGTGGGATGCAGGTGGAGATGTGTGTCAAGTGACCCAATAGTCCTTACGTTGCCGAATCTTACCTCCTCTCCGAGCCTTACGCTCCCATTGCTTTGCGTTGCTGTGCATTATATGGGATTGAGGTGTTGACTCCCAGCCCCAGCCGCTTGCGTCCTCGCGCAAGGACGTCAACGACCTCGTCGACAGTCTTCTTTCGCCCGCACGCCCGGGATCGCCATACTCTGGGCCATCTCGCGGGGCGTCGTCGTTTGTTAGCACAGCTGCCAGCCAGACCGGTGCCGCAACACCGCCTTTACCACAGTCTGTCCCCGGCACGCCCGGGGGTCGTGCATCGCGTCTCAGCAATGAGGGCAGCTTGGCTCGCGGCGTCATGTCGCCTGGGGGCATGGGGGCATTAGGTGCCGAGTACGTGCTTTTGTGTACTCTCGCATGTGCGGCTTGCTAAAGCGACGCAGTAGCACGGCGGGGCCAAGCGAAACTCCACCAGAGGTCAAGGTCGAGTATGTCGATACGTACACTGAAATGTGGGACCTGCCGTCCAAGGTATGTTGGACGAACCGGGAGCATGCTAACACTTCAAGGTGGTCAAGCCCGAGACGTACTCGAAATCTGTGCAGACAACCATGGTGTCGACTGGGGCAGGGTCGTCAGATCCAGAGTCCGAGGAAGACTTTAGCAACCGGCGGCGGCGTGACGGCGGCTCTGGACGTGAGACCGAGGATGAGATGCGGACACGGATCCTCACCGAGCTCGACGATGAGCGCAAGTCGATCGAAAAGGAGCTCAAGGAGCTCAAGGAGAAGACGGACAATCTCCAGCTCCAGCGTGGGTCTTCCGTTCGCCGAGCGCATGCTGACCCATGCAGACCTGCCAGACGAGCAACGGCAAGCGATCTTTGCCGCGCCAGACTTTTCGGCCTTCCTC
Source organism: Pascua sp. PH4015B (assembly GCA_025502685.1). Lineage (NCBI taxonomy): Eukaryota > Fungi > Basidiomycota > Tremellomycetes > Trichosporonales > Trichosporonaceae > Pascua > Pascua sp. PH4015B. The sequence continues at coordinate 8,679 of JAMFRD010000123.1, forward strand.
GAGGGCTCGTCGCGTATTGTGCAGCGTGCACTGTCTGACGGTTACGACTACATTAAAGACTACACCATTGGCGTGGACCCCACCTAGTGCGTGCGGCTGGGAATGCACTGCTGACTCGACAGCGACGAGAATGAAGGACAAAAGCTCAAGCTCTTTTGCGCATTCTCGGACGAACGCTGGACCAACGGACGCTCTGTGACAGACCTTGACTGGTCTCCGAAAGTGGGTGGCATCCCCTCCTCACGTGCTAACGCACACAGTTCCCCGAGCTCGCCGTTGCGTCTTACAACCGCAACCCATCGCAGCCAAACGACCCCGACGGCATCGTGTGTGTATGGAACTTGCACCTCCTCGAGCGCCCAGAATTCATCTTCCACTCTCCTGTGAGTCGAGACGACGCAGCAAGGTACTAATCCCCAGTCGGACGTTCTCTCTGTCACCTTTTCACCCTTCCACCCCACACTCATCTTTGGCGGCACGTACTCTGGCCAGGTGCTTTTGTGGGACACTCGAGCCAAACACTTGCCCGTCCTCAAGACACCACTCTCGGCATCTGGACACACATATCCGATCTACGCGATGAAATACGTTGGCACGCAGAACGCCAACAACCTGATCACATCCAGCACGGACGGGCTCGTGTGCTCGTGGCAGGCCGACATGCTGTCGCAGCCCCAGGAGGCGCTGCTCCTGACGGTGCCGTCGCACAACAAGACTGACGAGGTGTCGATCTCGTGCGTCGACTTTGCGGAAAACGAGACAGCATCGTTCTGGATCGGAACCGAGGAGGGCTGGGTGTACCAGGCGAACCGGTACGACCGCGCGAGCGCAAAGGCAGGCCTGAACCCAGACGACGTGTACCGCGGACACGCGGGGCCGGTCACGGGCATCCACTTCCACCCGTCGTCGGGGTCGATCGACTTTTCCGACCTGTTCCTCACCTCGAGCGTCGACTGGACGGTCAAGCTGTGGCGCGCCAAGGCATCTGGTGCCGCCAAGGCGACACCGTCCGCGACGCACTCTCACTCGCACGCGGCGGCGACTGCGCCGCTGCACAGCTTTGAAGAGGCGGACGACTATGTGTTTGACGTCAAGTGGCACCCGACACACCCGGCGCTGTTTGGCACTGCCGACGGGACGGGCAAGTTTGACCTGTGGAACCTAAATGCCGACGTCGAGGTGCCGCTCGTGTCGACGCAGGTGTGCTCGCGGGCGCTCAACAAGATTGCGTGGGACCGCGCGCCCGTGTCGCGCAAGGTGGGGCTGGGCGGCAGCGACGGCAAGGTGTACGTGTACGACGTGGCGGACAAGGTGGTGACGCCGCGCGAGAGCGAGTGGGTCGAGCTCCAGAAGACGGTCCAAAACCTCGCCGCCAACCGCGACGCGCCCCCCGGGCCCGGCGCCCCGCTCGGCGGAAGCCATCTCCCCGACACCCCCAGCAGGTACAGGTAGGACGGCGTGTTTTCTTCTTTTGTTGCGCGGGAATGTCATTTGATGCATCGTATGGCAGGGCGCACGCGGCTTGGCAATGGCCGACGGGTGGACAAGAGCAACCGTTGCAAGCGTGGACCGAGATGCAAGTGGGCGCGGGCCTGGGCGCGGGAGCGCACGGACGCGAGCAACGTGAAGCGCAAGGCGGGCAAGGTGGTCAAGGTGGTCAAGGTGTGCAAGCATGGCAAGGCGGGCAAGGCGTGCAGCGCGTGCATGGGCAAGACGGTCAAACCATCTACCGAGCAAGGTCAGGCGGGCAAGACGGGCAAAGCATGTACGGCACGCAAGGCGGAGCAAGGACAGCCGGCACAGGCGGTACGAGTACGCAAGGCGGAACAAGCATCCGAGGACAAGGCGCACCAAACGCGCTGGGCATGCAACTCGGCCCCCAAGACACTCCCGCCTCGGTATCTGTTTCGGAGCCAGACTACGCGGGCGTCGGACAGGCGCTTGACTGGCAGGGACCGTGGCAGACGGCCTGGGCCGAGTGGCACGGCGGCGGCGTCGGCGGCGTGGGCCTCTCGGGCTCGCGGCGCTGGAGCGGGCAAGCGAGCGCTGGGGTCGGGAGTTCGGGCGGGCCAGGCGGCAGTCCCAGCGGCGGGGTAGGAGCAGGAGGATGGGGCACGACATGGACGGACAACGACGAAGGATGGCGCTGGCAGGAACCCCTGCGGGCAGCCGAGGCGGCGTGGACAGAAGCCCAGCGCTCCACACACGCCCTCTACTCGTCCCCGCCGGGGAGCCTTGCACCTCTCCCTGGAACTCCGGGGAGCCCCCCCAAGAGTCACGCCTATAAGCGCCATTCGGCAAGGTGGGGGCGCAAGAATTCTGTGTGGTTATCGGCTTGGGCGATGTAGACGCAGATGGGGCATGCCGAACGAGACACCAGGAGGGCCCGTACTGGCTTTGTCTCTGCGGCCCGACGCTACGATCACGATCACGAATCCGACTCTGCCCCAACTACGACCGCGACCACGACCACCACGACCACCACGACCACCACGACCACCACGACCACCACGACCACCACGACCACCACGACCACCACGACCAACGTCACCACCGCTATCGCCCACCACGACCACACCATCTCCTGGCAACATGCTCACTCTCCAGCCCTACCCCGACCATGCGACAACGCACCACCTCACCTTTACCCACGACAGCGACACGGCGTGCCACCGTGGCACTCCTGCGACACGTACGACACGCGACGCGGCGGCACGCACAACACGCACCACACTCTATCACCACACAATCATCCCAGGCCGTTAACCCCTCCGTGCCGCGCGACATTATTTTCCGTCGCTCACATGACTCGTCCCAACCTCGGCGCTCCCCTTTCGGCCTCATCGCCGAGTGTGATGTTCTCCACTTTCCCTCAGCCCGCCTTCTCCCTTCCCCGCTTCTCCTCTTCTCCCTGCTCCCCTAGCGTTTGTCCAGTACATGTAAATGCACGCGATCAATGGGTCCAACGAGAACCCGTGGTGGAGGACGGCATGCAATGGCAACTGATTTCCGTGCCCAATTCCTTGCCCAACATCACCCTCTGCGCGTCGTCGAGGGCAGGTCTGAGTTTCTGTTCGAGTTGGGATTGATTATATCGCAAAAGCTGTGTATTCCGAATAGCCAGAGGTTCAGCCTGTTCATTTGCACGCGCAAGCCGCTGTTTGATCACACCAAACCTCCGCCCTTCGTCCCCACCCGCCAACCATCACCACCCCAACGGCCACAAGACGCGACATGGTCCTGTGTCCGACATCGGCGAGTGGCCACGTTGACTGGACTGGACCGATATATATGACCGTGGCCGGCGCCGTGGCTGTACCTCAGACCAAGCCATGGGGTTTTGTAACCGTGGCTCTGGTTGTTTGCTCTTCTCGTGTCTCTGTTGGGCCGTGTGCCGTTGAATTGGCCTAGCGAGGATACATGTCTGCCACGCTGCGACTTGCAGGATCCATTGCTCTTGTTAATATTGTCCGCCGTCGCCAATCTGTACCCACCTATTCGCAACCACCGCAACCACGAGCTAGTGTATGGTAATGCATATCTATCGGCCTCTGTCGCTCCCTCCCAGCCCCTCCCATCCCCAGCCCCCACCTACCCCAGACTCGAATACCCATTCCGCCCCGAGCTCCTGACATTATTAAACACATGCCCGCCCAGATCCCTGAGGAGGGCCGGCATCTCGCGCCAAAAGTCGCGGTGGGGCACGAGGTCCCACCCGCTCGCGCCGTAGTGCTGGTGGTTGTACGCGATCCCGACGACAAAGTAGGCCCCGAGGCCAAAGACGAACAGCCAGAATAAAAAGGACAGGAATCCGAAAAAGCCCCCGCCCGACGACGAGTCCGAGCCGGGGTCGGGCGTCGCGGGGGAGCCGTCGGCGGCGCGCGGGCAGGCCGCGGGTGTTGCCCACTCGAGGGACACGGTGTTGAGCGCGTACGACTTTACGGAGGGGGCGTCGGCGCCCTTGGCGTCGCAGACGAGTTTGAGCGAGATGGAGTGTTTGAGGCTGCGGTTAGTGTGTGCGGGGACGTAAGGTGGTGGGTGAACAAGTCGGAGTGGACGAGGCTAAGTGGAGGCCGAAGGGCTCTCCGCCCGAGGTCGTCGCCCGAGGTCGTCGCTGTAGCATTATCGCGCCAGAGGGATCCTCGAGCAGGTCGCCCACTTGCTCCGGCCGTCTCATACTTGCTCGAGCACATCTCACACTTGCTCGAGCACATCTCACACCTATTGTCTGGTTCTGCGATATCTCAATTCCCGTGGTTCCGAAATATCTCGATCCCCGTGGTTCTGAATTATCTCGATAGAAGCTAATGTCCTCTCCACTTCGAGAACAAGACCGACCTCAATGCCACAACCCACAATGCCCCAGTGCCACAATGCCACACGCCCAGATGTCTCCAACGGCACCTAGCTCTAGGCACACCCCGTCCCTCTACGTCGCACCACCCTCATTTATCTCGGCCGCCAACCCTGTCCTCCCCACCCCAGGCCGCATCAAGCCCCCAAAGCCAAACCAAAACCAAATCCAACCCTCTACTCACTTCTTAACAATACTCTCCGCCTCGAGCACCACCCCCTCCTTCCCGCCCTCGCCCAGCGGCGTCGCCTCAATATCGCCCCCGCTCCAGAGGGACACGACCTGGATCGTCCGGTCGGGCGGCTCGGCGCCCTCGCGGTGGTTGATGAGTTGGAGGCAGATGCGCGTCGAGTCCGAGCACTGGGGTTAGCCGGGCCATGAGGGAGTGCACGCGAGTTGAGCCGGGCCATGAGGGAGTGCACGCGAGTTGAGCCAAACCATGACCAAGTGCACGCGAGTGGAGCCAAACCGTGAGGGAGGGAGCGCACGCGAGTCGTGAACGATCGTCGTGGGTACGGAGAGGCCAGTGGCCGGTGTCGCATGCACCATGCCACTGGCCACACAACTTGTCGCGCCACCACTCTCGGCGTCCACACCCCCAGTCCCGCGTGGCACGCATTCGAAAGCTCCCACCGCCGTCCCGCTCCCACCCCTATCCCAGCCCCACTTCCAGCTTCCAACCCCGCTCAGCTCCTCTCCATCTCCTTTCCACCCTCTTTTCCTCCCCGCCCCTCTCCCCCTCCCCGTACCCCTGCTACAACCCCTGCCACCCCCGGCCCCTCCCTCCCCACCCTCTAACCCCGACTCACCTGATCCTCATCCCCCACATCCCCCTCCCGCTCCAACCCCTGACACAAATCCACGCGCACCCGCGCCCTCATCGTCGTCGGCGGCGTATCATACTCGAGCATCCCGACATGCGCGCCCTTGAGCGGGGATAGGTCGTAATTCGCGCCCTGGACCGCGAGCGCGTCGCATTTGAAGTTCGAGACGGTGGTCGAGGACGGGGCGGCGACGGCGCCGGATGTGGCTGCGGGCTGCAGGGATGTGGTTGCCTCGGGGTCGACGGCTGCCGCAAGCGTGGGGGTTAGGGAGGCGAAGGCGAGGGAGAGGGGTAGGAGGGGTGGACGCATTGTGGCGGTGGTTGTGAGAAGTGACGAGTGACGCAAGGTTGAGAGTCGCGGGATGGATGACATGGCATTGGGCTGCGGCAAGTGATCGGCAGTGGCGCGCGTTGGCGGGACCAAATCCACGTGCACACGATTACAGTAGAGATTACAACTTGCTTGAAATCAACGTTGCAATTGAAGTGAAATGTCAGCCGACCAAGTGACACACCCAGCCAGTCTGCGGTGCAACAACAATCCCGCCCCAGATACCACCACACCCATTTCCATCCCCACACCACACCACCCCCGAACCCAATGACATCCGACAACCCCTCGCGCTCCGGCAGCGCGAGCGCTCCCGCGCCCGCGCCCGCGCCCGCGCCCGCAGCGCCGCCAAAGCTCCAGCCCGGCCCCAGCGCGTACCACGAGAGCTCGCAGTTCAAGCACTGGCGCTTTTCGCGCGCGGCGCTGGCGGGGCTGCGGCGCGAGCTGAATGAAAAGTGCAAGGAGGTGACGAAGCGGAATATGGAGGCTGAGAAGGTAGGTGCGGTGTATATGTGTGTTGGGGGGCGGTAGAGGGGGGGGGGGGTTGATGGGCTGTGTTGCACGCTGTGCCGTTCAAGGCTGGGTGTGCTGGGGCGTGTGATATTGGTGTAGCTGTCTGCGGTCTCCGGCGGTGATGCCCCAGACCTCGTCGCGAACGACGCTGTGGCTGTGCGGCGTGGTTGCCATCACGTGTTCTGTTCGGCGCCGTACACACCACCTCCGAATCACCCCACACCACGCCGCCAGGACCCACGCTGTCCACCCCCCTCCCTCCACCACTCTCCACATCCCCGGCAATCACCACCCCCCCCCCCCCCCCCCAAACCTCCACGACTAACACCAGGCCGCACAAGAATCCCTCGGCACGACGCTGCCCGACCCGCCACGCGCGGCGGCCTACCTCAGCGTCGAGGACGAGCTGCTCCTCGTGCGCTTCTACTGCTCGCACGCGTCGGCCATCTGCCGCAACGGGTTTGGGCTGCCCGAGGTCGTCGAGGCGACGGCGATTAGTTATATCAAGCGCTTTTATCTCAAGAATAGCGTCATGGAGTGGCATCCGAAGAATATCATGTGAGTGGGGTTGGGCGGGTGGGGCAGGTGTGGTTGGGGGCTATGTGGGCAGAGGAGGAGGCGAGGGGAGGGAGAAAGGGTTGGTGTGAGGTGCAGTGGAGGTAGTGCATTCTCATGGAGGACAAGGGGATTCTGTCGGGTCGGGATGGCAGCGACATCTAGTGTTGAGATGCCGAGGGGCGACGGTTGGTGTGTTGAGGGAGAGGCGAGCACGTGCATGTGCATCGGCCACGGGTGTGATGAGCAACGGATCTTTGGCAACGACTACAACCACTTGGGGCATCCCAACCATGGCCATCCCAGTCGTCTTCCAGTATACCTGCTCCCTGGACGTCTACCATCCCCACGTCTCTCATACTACACCCCACTCTGCCACCCACTAACCCCAGGCCGACCTGCCTCTTCCTCGCCTCCAAGACGACCAACCACCCCGTCCCAATCGACACCTTCATCGCCAAGCTCAAGGGCTTCCAAGCCTCGGATGTCCTCGACCTAGAATTCCTCGTGGCCCAGAGCCTCAGTTTCGAGTTCTGGGTGCATGGCGGGGACAAGGCGCTGCGGGGCTGGGGGCTCGAGCTGCAGGACCAGCCCCGCCCGCCCCGCGATGCCATCCAGTGTGCCCTACCGAAGGCACTCGAGATGCTCACAGTCAGCAGATACACGGACGCAGAGTTTGTGTATGCGCCCGGGCAGATTGCCCTCGCTTGTTGGCGGATGAGTAATAAAGAGCTGGTGGATGGGTTTTTGGAGTGGAAGTATGCGGCCGCCGAGGCCGCGGCAGGTGCGGGAGAGGGGCAGGGGGGAGGGGCGGCTGGAAGGTCGGGCGGAGGGGAAGGGGGCGCAGATGGCGAGGGAGGGGAAAAGACGGACGCGGCGTTGCCATACGGAATCGCCCTCGACGGCCTCAAAGCGATCCTCGTCGAGATTGAAGAGCTCGTCGCGACGGCCCCCCAGGACGGCAAGTTTGACATCAAGACGATCAAAGAGGTGGATAAGCGGCTCAAGGGGTGTACCAACCCTGAGAAAGTGCCGGGGACTGCTTTGTGAGTGTACACTCATGGGCCGCTGGCGTGGGTCGAGCGGGCGACGTGGGGATGGGGTTGGGTCGGAGGGGTTGGAGACAGGACAACGGGAGAAGGTCGCGGATATGGCTCGGGTCACATCCTGACATCTTTCTATTGTCCCCAAACCGGCTGGTAACTGTGGTGGTGAATGGTGTGACTTGGGGCGTGATACCAGAGGCGATTTCTTAGCAGGGACGAGGCATGGGTTTCGTGGCATCACTTTGTGCTACTCTTGCTGACAACAGGTACATCAAGCGCAAGGCTGAGCAGGAGGCAAAAGCCGCCGAGGCAAAGGCGGAAAAATCGCGCAAGGCGGCTGCGGTGCGCGCGGTCGACGAACTCGTGTTCGGTGGCGATTTGAAGAAGGCGGATTCGTTCGGGGGGCCGCTTGGCGAGAAGTAGGATGGGCAAGGATGAGGACATGATGGAGACAGACGGAGACCCGGCAAAGATGGACACGAAGCCGGCGACCACACTCAACTGGCGCCCGGCGCAACAGCACATACTACTTGACACGATACACACAGCATGCATGGCGATCTACGATACGGCATGCCAAGAGGGGCATGGTTTACAGGTTTGCGTGTGTGAGTTGCGCCGGTGGCTTGCGGACGGGTGGAAACATGTGATGGTGTGGGATTGAGAACGGACGGGTGGAAACATGTGATGCGAGGATGAGAACTGGTGCAATCTTGGGAATGAGAACTGGAACAATCTTGAGGATGAGACCTGGAACAATCTCGAGTGCAGCGGAGCTTTACTCGGCCGCGATGCGGATTGAGATGGACCCAAACGACTGGACTTGGTGGACAGTGAGGATGCGCCTGGTGGCAAGGGCTCATGGGTGAGCACAGGACGAATCTGCCACCCACTGAGGCAGTGATAGAATGACGCGGCGGCGATCGCCTTGGTCGGCGGAGCCCGCAAGGTGTCGGTAAAGTCGACCTCGTCGCTCTTGGCCTTGATCATTGTGGCCTCAACGCGACTGGGGTCAGCCCGATCCACCACTTGGCTCACGTAAAGTAGTGGCGGCATTGAATTTCGAGTGTCGCCAGCATCGCGGGGCTAAAGGGACCGCGGTTGAGGTTCTCAGAGTCGGGCTCGGGGTCGGCAGGCACTGGCATTAGCGTGTGTACGATTTTGCCCACTTACGCTCGTCGTTGTCGAGCGGAGCGAGCATCATGTCCTCATCCATGGGCATGTTGCTCAGGAGCGATCCCGACCGAGAACGCACGTTGCCGCGGGAACCACGGCGCCCGTTGGTCCCAGTGCTGGAACGAATGCTGCAGTGTTAGCTGGTAGACGAACACCCTTACTCAGCTTACCGAATCTCCTGCGGGGTCATGACGCTGAAGCGCCGGCTCCCAGGGCTGCTCATGTCGACGCCATCAGGGAGGTCGTCGAAAGCTCCAGTACTGGGGTCCCACTGGATGTCAGCCAACAGCATGCGTGATAGCTCAGTACTCACCGGAACGCCCTGGCCGCTGCTAATCTGGGACTGGCGACGACCGATCTCCGAAGGGGCCTGAAGTCAGTGCTGATATTATAACTTGTACTCACCTCGCTTCCACCACGACGCTGGGGGTCGTTCAGAGGGACCTCGTAATCGTTGTAGTTCTGCCATTAGCTCTGTTGAGCCGTGGACGTCTCACCTCCATGTATGCGTTTCCTTGGTGAAACATGGCATTGTCGCCCGCGAACGGGTCCTCAGGAACGGGAGGGTTACCATCCTCTCCGGCAACCTCGGTCCGCGCAGCCGGCTTTCCCGCACGAACAGCCTCGACATCGAGCTCCCACTTGAATTTGTCGACCTTGCTGAGCGTGTTGAACAGCGAACCCATTTCCGGGTCGAAGACTGCGTGTTAAAGAGATTACAGGCCTGGATCTTGGTTTGGCTCACACTGCATCCAAAGACCACCTCCATCAACCATGGCTGTCGCCTTGATCTGGATGGCATTGTCATGCTTCTTGAGGACGATCTCGGCCTTCTGTTTCTTCATCATCCGGGCGTAGTTGGACTCTCGGTCGTGCAGTTCGAGGTTCTGCCGATCAGGATGTGGGATGGGGGATGCCTTGACACAAATCTTGAACTCACGTCATCAAATGTGACCATTTTCACCTTGCGCTTGGCCTTCTTGGTCTTGGGCTCCAGCTCCTCCTCAACATCCGAGGCCGACTTGGCGCTACCATTGCGCTCCCTGCGTTTCTTGTTTCCGTTGGAGGGAGTCGTCTGGTCATCCTGGGGTTCGATGCCTTGCATGTCGCTTACAATTTTAGTCACAGCCCCATTGAGAGTGCTGCCAACAAAGTGTCCACTCACAAGTTGTTTCCGTCACCAAAGTCGAGACCGGCGATGCCGTCCGAGCTGAAAGGTGCTCCGTCGTTGCCGCCAAAGCTGGTGTCCCCAAGCATGTCGTTGTCCAGGATGCCGAGGTCAAGGGGAGCCTCAAACTCTTGGTCGAGATCGAAGGGGGTACGACGGTGGCTGTCACCGCCGGGAGTACGGTATCCAGGCTCGTGGGACTGTCCACGAACCGAAGCTGCGTCGTGTTAATCCCGTCTATCAGGGAAGGCTTACCAGTCTTGAGACGCTTGCGCTGAACCTCTGAGTCGTCCTCATCGTCCATCTCCTCGTCACTGTCTTCATCCTCACGCTGGGAATGGAGAGTGGGGAGAGACGAGAGCTTGGATGTGGCACGCCGCTTACGTGAGTCGACAATTGGGTTCGACCAGTCCTGCGTGTGAGCTACGGATAAGCCATTTACAGCTCACAATATGACCAAATTCAAAGTCAAAGATGGTGGATGCATCAAAGTCCTTGTCGAGCGGGGCGAATGTGATCTGGTCAATGCTGTTGTGTCAGTGCTACTTCGGTATATGTTACGCACCGGCTCGTGCCACGACCAGGGAGGTCAATGCCGCCACTGCCGCGGCTGCCAGGAGCCGCAACACGAAGTTCGGTGGCCATTGAGCGCCGAAGGGAGGCATCGAAACTTTGGACGTCCTGCGAATGTCAGCTTGTGAGAGAGGTTGTTAGTAAGCTGACCGTGAAGAAGATCTCGCAGTTCTTGCTATACACACTGCGGTGTCAGATCGTCCACGCTTCGGGTTACTCACCGGGCAACGCCCACGAGCAGAGTGCCACTAAGGCGGAGCGCCAAGGGCTCGGGCGGTTCGGAGATGAGCTCGCATGCCCGGGGGATCTCGACGTTGGTGAGGGTCTTGCGTGTGAAACGGCGGTTGCGTTCACCGAGGGTGGCCATGAGCCTGATGGTGAGCGCAAGGAAGGAAGAAGTGGAGTGAAGGAAGGAAGGTGTGGATGGCGAGTGTGGATGACGAGTGGTGAAGACGTACCAGATGACTCCTAGGCTGTACGTAGTGTCAGCACATAAGCAAGCATCCACACACCCCATCCACCCCGTGTCCAGGTGTTGTGACTTACGAGCCCTTTTTCCCCGTTAGGAGTTCGTCCGAGAAGAACATGGTACGCGGTGGGGAGATGGAGAGTGAATTCTGAGTGGCTGGGTGTTGTGAGTTAAGAAGAGAAAGAGAGAGGAAGTGGAATGCAAAGAGGGAAGGGGAGAACGGGGGAAGAAAATGGCAAACCGACGAAGGTGTGGATCATGATCTTCCCTCGGGATACAGACACGGACACAGCCCATGGTCCTATCCTCCAGCCACGATGAGTGTGGCACTCTGCACCAGCTGTTGCCTACCAGCCATGTATTTGCCACCCAAGTGCCACATTCCACGCGGGACAAAATAAAGAAAAACAAACAAAGATATTTACCACGTGGCAAGTGGCGTCAGCGCGCGCTTGCGTTTGTCTCAGTGGCGAGTGGTGGAAATGCATCATCCAAACTGGGCCCTCGAGTGTCCACCCGCCGTATTGTCAGCAGCTCTTCCTCTTTGTTCACCACTCTATTTCTCTCTTGTCGACTGATACCCAACTGTCACAATGGCACCCATATCAGCAGCGGACCGCCAGAAGCTTCTTCTTCAACAGGAGATTGCCAAACTTTCCGGTACGTCTTTCGTTTCCTGCAGCCTGGCCCTGGCTTGGCCGTGCACGGCCACTACCTTGTCGTATTGTCTTCCTTCCTCAAACTGACAGCTTCAGGCGCCATCTCCCGCCACGCTGGTAGCAGCAACTCCCACACATCCTCGTATCACCCGTACCGCGGCTACCCCTCTCGGGGGCGTGGACGAGGAGGTGCAACCCGTGGGCGTGGTCGGGGAGGTGCCGGCTACTCGCTCGACTTACGCGCCAATCGCCCGGGCAGTTCAAGCAGTACTCCGACTCCCTCTGCCCGGCCCGCCAGCGCACCTGCTTCAGGACGCGCCAGTCCGACCGAGGAAGGAGAGGTAGTTGACGACAAGGCACCCGCAGCACCACCCGCGCGCGGGGGAGAAGGATGGGTCAAGAAGACGAGCAAGACGGGCAACATGAGCCTCATGACTGTTGAGAAGAGGTGGGTATCATGAACGCTACCCTGGGCTCACCCACCAGCAACCAGCTGTTGTCGCGCCCCAAGCCGCGCAGAGTAGCTGTGCCGCCGCAGATCCAGGTCCTCAAGTCTACACCCGACGTGTCGCCTGGTGGCTCCGAGGCCAAGCGCGTCGTGATTGATGGTGTCATCTTCCAGTTTGAGGAAGGCGGCAAGAAACTGACGCGTATTGGAGGTGGGTCTCGGACCACCGGATGATGGCTAACCCGCTCAGAGCTCCCTTCTGCTAGTGGCTCGAACACAGCAAGCACCCCGACTCGCTCGTCGCTGAGCTATGGCGGCGAACAATACCGCCGCACGAAGCGTGGCAACCTCGTGTCGCGTTCAAGGTTGGTCCAGCTCACGCGATCAGAAGACCCGAGCTGACCACCAGTATCTCGTCGCGACGTGCCGAGCAGGCCAAGAAGCCGTGCCGGTACTATACGAAGACGGGTGGGTGCTGCCGCGCAGCAAGGAAACGGCCGGCTGATGTTTGCCCTCTGGGTCTCCTGCCTCCATTTGTTCCATACACTAACACACTTTCCACTAACAGGTCGCTGCGAACGCGCCTTGACATGTCCGTATCAGCACATTCCAGACCGACTCGCCATCTGCCCCCGCTTCCTGCGCGGCGCCTGCACGCTGGGCGACGCTTGTCCTCTGTCGCACACGCCCTCGGCGCACAACACGCCATCATGTGTCTACTTCCAGGCCTCGGCATCGTGTCCTCGTGGCGACAAGTGTGTGTACCCGCACGTAGTGGTGGCCGACGACGCGCCCGTGTGCGAGGCGTTTGCCCGTGAGGGTTGGTGTGATCTCGAGGCTGGGACGTGTCCCGAGCTCCATATCTGGGAGTGCCCAGAGTACCACGCCACGGGCAAGTGCTCGCGTGGGAAGCGTTGTGGACTCCGCCATGTCCTGCATTCAGAGAAGAACAGGGCGGCAGCGGCCGCCGCAAAGGCAGCAGCACCGGCAGTAGACGACGCAAACGCCTTCGACGAGCAGACAGAGTTTATCGGCGTGCCAGGAGATGTGTTTTCCGAGACAGACAGCGAGGACAGCGAAGACGACGAGGAAGAGGAAGCTGGCGAGTCTGGGTCCGAGTCGGAGGACGAGGGGATTCAAGTCGACGACGACGGAGACAAAGGTAAGCCACCGTCCTCGGACGTCATGGACACGGACGACGACGAAGCCGCCCGTGTCCTGGGCGATCTCTAGCATCCATCCCCTCCTCGCCGCCTCTCCTGCTACACCTTCCAAATCGCATGTTGTAGAATACTCTCCACACCGATGTGTACATTGTTCATGTTCATTGGCACGGCACGTGCAGAAATAGACGAGAGACCACATGCATCCAATGGTCGAGCTATGGCATGGGGTTCTGTGGGGGTGGTGGGCACCTGCCCGCCTTTTATACAAGACGCCAAGTCGCCGCCTACTGCTGCTTCTCACGAGCCTCCTTTACGTTTTTGCGGCGGGCCTGGACGCCAGCACGGAGCTCGTCGAGGAGGGGGAACGTCTGCTCGAGCGAGATGCACGCGTCAGTAATGGACACGCCATACTTGAGGCCCGAGGGCCCCTCGGAGGGAATCTTCTGCGCGCCCTCGTTGATGTTGGACTCGATCATGACACCCATGAGCATGGGGGCCGTGGGGCCGCCCGACGCAAGCTGGGCCGCCACATCGCGCCCGACGTCAATCTGCCGTGCGTGCTGCTTGTTCGAGTTGCCGTGGCTGCAGTCGACCATGATGCGCGGCGGCAGCCCGGCCTTTTGCAGCTTTTGGCCCGCCTCGAGCACGTGCTCGGCCTCGTAGTTGGGACCCTTTGTCGAGCCGCGCAGAATCACGTGCGTAGAGCTGTTGCCCTCGGTCTCGACAATCGCAGACAGGCCCTGCTTGGTCACGGACAGGAAGGTGTGGCCAGAGGATGCGGCCTTGATTGCGTCCACGGCAATGGCGATAGAGCCGTCCTGCGGGTTAGTGTGTGTTGGAGAGGGGGGGGGGAGGGTCAGATGCACGGGTGGGGAGGGAGGAGGGCTAGGCATGGAGTCTGGGCAGGAGGTAGAACGCAAGGGAGGGTGAGGGCACGAGCTGGGTCGGTGTTCCCCCCCATGGCAGGATAGAACGTAAAGCACGTCCCCGAGTGTGACCGTCAAGGCAAGTCACCATCAAGGCAAGTCACCAGGCAAGGCAAGCCACCACAAGGAAAGTCACCAGGAGCGAGCCAGCAACCCGCTCATTCACGATCGCAACTGAGCGTCCCACAAACTGTCCACGACACGCAACCACCCCTCCACTCCCACTAGTCTCAAACAACTCACAGTCCCGTTCTTGAAGCCGACGCTCATCGACAGCGCCGACGCGAGCTCGCGGTGCACCTGCGACTCGGTGGTGCGTGCGCCAATGGCGCCCCATGCGGAGAGGTCGGCGAGGTACTGGGGGGAAATGACGTCTGCGCGTTAGCGTGTGCTGGGTCGACAGGCGGGTCGGGCCAGTAATGCCAGAGAGGGAGTTACACCAGTTGGGACAGGAAAAAGAGCGAGGGCCGTGCGGCTCAACAAGCCGCCCGGGAACAGGCCGGTCCAGTGCAAGGCCACAGCTGCGCGGCCCGAGCTCAGATAATTGAGTCGACGGTGGTGCCAGGCTCAGATAATAATCGAGTCGACGGTGGAGGCCGAAGAGACCGAGAATGGCGGGCGTGCGGTTGAGAGAGTTCTCTGCCCTTGTTTTGACTGCCCCGCCCATGCGCGTCGCGTGGTACGCGCCACCTCAACCCCCCTGTCCCACCCCTGTCCCACCCCTCCCCCAACCCCCCGCCCCCCGGGGCTAGACTCACCAAGGAACTCGCCCGCCGTCGGCAGCCCCATCTCGGTCAGCTCGAGCAGCAGCGAGCGCGCCATCTTGAGCCCGCGGTTGATCTGGAACGTGCCGTTCATGTCGGGGTCGTTGATGAGGCCCTTCCACCCCACGGTCGTGCGGGGCTTTTCAAAGTAGACGCGCATGACGATCATGAGGTCGTCCTTTGCCGTCTCGTTGTAAGCGGCGAGCTTTTTCGCGTAGGCGAGGGCTTGGGCGGGGTCGTGGACCGAGCACGGGCTGCGTGTTAGCGTGTGCGTGGGGTGTGTGTCTCTGTTGGGGGGCGTTGTCCAGATGGGGAGGGCGGCGAGCCCGAGAATGCGTGTCGCTGCCGTAGAGGGCGGCAGTGGCGATCACGAGCGCGGGGTACATGGTACATGAGGGCCAGCGATACACGGCCGTCCACGTTGTTCCCAACAGTCCAGCCCCCATATCTCAGTCGGGCCTCTCCTTGGCATCCCAATCGTCCCCGCCGCACGCTGCCCGCCTGTACTTCTGCACATCATTCCCGTCCCCCTCCCAACGCCGCCCACATCCTCCAACGCCCTCGGCCCCAGCCTCCAGCCCTCAGCCTCCAGCCTCACGCCCCCGCCTACAGCGTCCCCTGCCCCGACACCCCTCCCGCCTAACCGCCCCGCCCCAATCGCACCGCACCACCCAGCCCCACGCTCCCGCCCCAATCTCCCCCACCACACCGTACCGCCCAAACTCACCCAATAACAACCAACAGCCTATCATCATCGCCCTTGACGACCGCCTCGACCTGCCTCCGCCCGTCAATGACCGTCTGCGCGCCCCGCAGCGTGAGCGGGAGTCTGGCGTCAGCACGAATCTTGGCGCGATAGCGCCAACTCGGACTCACTCCTCGTGCAGGATCTGCGGGCTGGGATGTCAGCGTGAGCACAAGCGAGAGCAGAGTAGAGCAGCACAGCTAGCGGCCACAAGCCAGCAGTCAGGAGCCGGCAGTCAGCAGCACGAGCCAGCAGCCAGCAGTAGAAGCCAGCAGCCACCTCCAACCCAGCCCCAACTCCGGGCTGCAAGGCGCGGGACTTACGGAATCAAAGGGCGGACACTCTTGACACGCCGGTCGTCGAGCAGGTCGGCCGCCTGCCGTCAGCGTTTGCGTCTCCAGCCGTCACCCGTGCCATGCAATGCAGTGCAGACAGTCCCGACCAGCGAGCGCAGAGAGTGGATTTTCCAGCTGGTAGGATGTTGTTTGTTGGGACGCACGCCATTGCACAGGTGGCTCACCTCGCGGACTGTGGCGGGGGAGTAGTCGACCATGGTGGTGGGTGCGATAGGAATGGGGATGTAGGGGAGGGGGAGGATGAGGTGGTGTGGATAAGTGGATGTGGTGGGCGGTGATGGTCTTTGGGTTGCAGAGAGATTTCAATGAGGCCGGTTTTCTTTGGTCGCCGGCGCTGGCGCTAGTCGAGCGAGGCGGCGGCTGCGGTGATCGCTGAGTCGAAACGAAACAATGGCGAGGCACCAAATAATATCAGATCCGTCGCGGGTGGGCGTGGGCGTGGGCGGCTCGCGGCGTACCAGCCACTCGGCACATTACATACACGTGGGCAAGTACACGTCATGGTGTTGCTTATCACCCCCTGCACAGGCACCAGGACGGAGTTGAAGCTACCACCATCGTGAGCTAGTAGTGTTCCACAGAAAGCCACAGACGACCTTGGAACCAGTTGAAGACACCGGAGTTGAGGTACATGTGCTTGCGGCACTTAACATCGCTCACTGTGCCGCTCTGTATTGACCCACGCCACTGCCCACACAAAGTTGTTCGTCGACTCTCATTGTACCAGTACGATCGCGTTTCTCGTCCATACCCAGCTCTGACTCCAACCGCATTGCCATTCGGCGTTCTCCTCGTGTGGTCGTTTACCACTCGGTCTCGAGTAGGTAGTCCATCTCACCAATCTCATGGCGGTACTCGCTCTTTGTCACGACACGGATGGATTTCCTCGCGAAGTCCCAGTCGGTATCGTCCCACGAGTGGAGTCCATCGCATTCGACCTCGAAGCGCATGGCCATCTGGTAGATGATACCAATCTTGAGGTTGGCGGGTGAGAGAGCTCGACCGGGGATACCGAAGCAAATGGGGGGAACTAGAGCTGCGTCGACGAGCGTGTACTTGGTGACACGGGGGCAGAAGGGCAGCACGCGTCTGAGCCATCCGAGCGGACGAAACCGGATATTGGTGGACAAGTAGTCGCTTCTAGCATGAACGGAGTCGTCCTTGACACCGGCTGCTCGAAGCACCAAAGTTTCGGCATTGTTATCCCGGGCTGTAGAGTCGGTGTGGCTGGAAGAGGCTCCAGTCACATTGTCCATGTTCGTAAAAATAACAACGACCTCGCGAACCGTTTCTGAGAGACAAAATCGTCCCACATAGAAGTTGGCCATGTTCGACGTTGCGTGGTAGTCAATGTTGCAAACGACCTTCTCGACGCCGTCCGGACAACTGAGAGTCGAGCGAGGGAATTTGCGGATTGAGCAATCGCGCCTCCAGTAGTCTCTGATAACCACCGTCTTGATGTCGCTCTCCCCGTCGGAAAGGTGCAAGGGAGGAATGCTGTTGAATCTCAGAGTATGGACTGCCGAGAAGGTACTAAAAAGTGCGGCGGACGTGAAATAGCCACGGATCGAGCCATCGAAATCGAGTATCCTCGTGGCTTCGAATGACCAACCATCAACAGGTTGCAGTTTCCGGGTTGGTGGGGTTGCCACAACAGCAGGTGTGCCGTCTTTCACCATGACGCGCTTGACAATCACCCGGTTGTCATTCGACGTGGCGTTGGACAGCTCGTCGTTGTCCGCCTGGGTAATGCGAATGTGCGTCGGAACCAGTCTAGCCGTCCGAGCCCACATGTCCTTGGACGTGCGCGAAAGTTGCAGCAGGGCCTCGGGCGGGGCCGACTCGATAATCATGTCCATGATGTGTGGGAACATGCCGTGGTCGATTACCGGTGGAAGGGTAGCTGGTGTCTGTGGGGGGTCGTGCCGTGGGTGTGAGGACATGCCCGGGTGTGGTGAGACGTCTCCAGTGGACGACGAGGATGAGGTGAGGGGGTTTGCGTCTTCTTTAGGCCGGGTGGTATCGTCCACAGGGACGGAGGCATTCTCCGCTGGAACGGGTGCGGCGGTGGATGCTTGGGGCGTGGGGTGGGTCATGTTCGCTGCGGGATGGATCGTGTGATGGGCTTGGCTTAATGCTGCCCTGGAATGGTGCGTATTGCTACACATCGTTAGCCTGGTGGTTCTTCGAGTGGTGGAGAGCTCGTCGAGCTGAGACATTTTGCGTCACAACGTACCTGGCTGCGACTGCAACCCGTGACGGCAGGGTGCGGATGCAAAGCGAGACGAGGGAATTATGGGTCGCGAGGAAGGAAACGGTGGCGACTCCAATTTGGTTGATGGTGAGGTAGAACGATTGGCGAAACGAGAGGACGGCGTGCGGGGAGGAAGTGAAGGCGAGAAGGAAGCACGGGAGAGGGCGTTTGGGAGGTGAAGTGTGAAGAAGAGCTTGTCGTGTTAGGAGAAATGGGAGAGGAGAGAAGAGAAAGTGGAAAGGAGATAAAGTGGAAAAGACGAGGAAGCGGAAATGTGAAGAATGAACAAAAGGAAGAAAGGAAGCAAGGATGCAGTGGTGGTGCATGGCCATGCATGATGCACTCGGCCTCACGCCGCGCGCGGCCTTGGCCTTGTCGACCTTGTCAACAAACTACCGCGTGGGCGCTTGGATCGCCTGCCCCTCGCCACCCCACCATGCACGCCACCAGAATGCCACAACACCATGCCACACTGCCAGGCAGTGATCCATTTCACCCTTCCATGCCTTGTAACCAGTCTGCCAGCTCTCCATGCACTCCACTTCTTGCGGCTTACCCACGGCAGTGAAACAGCTGACGTGTACTGTACATTACGAACGCGGGGGCGCATGGTACGCAACTTTGCCATACTCATTATGAACATCAGAGTACATGCTACCCAGGCTACTAGACACAATGGATGGTATGAACGTGCACGTTTCCTTGCCTCCTCACGCTCGCCATCTCGGTCAAGCTGTCGTCGGTTGCAGAGTCGCCTTCTCCTACGTCTTCAGTACTCGGGCCACGCAAATTCGGTCTCGAGGTTGTAGTCCATGTCGCCAATCTCCCTGCGATACGTGCTCCTGTCGACGAAGTTGATGTCTTGCTTTCTCGGCTCCCAGTGTTCTGGGTCCCAACTCATTCCCTCTTTCCTGCAAACAATGGCCAACCTGTCGATAATAACGTCCTTAAGCTCCGACGTCGAGAGTGGACACTCGAGGCCGAAGGAGATTGGGGGGAGCAGATGGGCGTCCACGAACGTATACTTGATGTCTGAAAAGTAGTAGGCCTCGCCGAGAACAAGACCTAGCCACCCTAGCTGGGAAGACGTAGTTGTGGAGGTGTCGACGGGGCTGCAATCGATAGATGTGGTAGAAGTGGTAGAGCTGTCGGTGTTGTGGGCAGATACTTCGAAATCGAAATCGGTCGAGCTGAGCAAACGGGTATCCAAGAGGTCGATGTGGGTAAAAATGACGACGATCTCCCGAACTGTGTTGGGGGGTTCCATAAATGGTCGACCGACATGTGGATCGCCCATGTTGACGGCTCTACTGTACCGAATATTGTGGACAATCTTCTCCACACCTTCTGGACAGGCTCCAGAGTCCAGAGGGGTCACGCGATGAATGGGGTGGTCGTCGTACACGGTGTCATCCAGGATCAACCTCTTGGCAGAAAGGGAGGGACAGGAGATGTGCTGGTTGCATCGCACTGTATGCACCTCAGCAAGGGCGTCGCATAGTGCGCGGAACTCCTCGAAGTCGCAGAATTGTGTCAGGTCGAGGACACGTGTGGCGGCGAAAGTCTGCAAGAAAGAAGTTGACAAAGGCCAATCAAACGCGGTGCTGAAGTCTGATCCGCCTTTGCACAGAACACGATGAAGATAAACCTGGTCGGCGAATGCGGAAGCAGTGTCCACCTCGGGAGGTAGAGTGATGATGTAACTAACGGTGAGGCGAATGTGCGTGGGGACACGGAGAGAAATGCGACGCCACATAGACTTGGACGTGAGGGAGAGCTTCAGCAGTGATTCCCGCGGCGCAGTTTCGATAATCGTGTCGATGATGTGAGGGAACCATTGATGGTCGAGTGGTGCCTGTTGACCTGCGAGTACAGCGTGTTGATCTGGGAGTACGTCGGCGGGAATAGTCGGTGCTGGGCCAGAGTCGACAGAGGGAGATTGGAGGACGTCGGCTTGAGTGTCGTCCTCGATAACCGTGGGGAGGAGTGAGGGGGGCGACTCGGTGACCTGGGCCAGCCGCAAATCCTCAGGTGACGATGCGCTTGGACGAGGGAGCACACCGATGAATCCTTCGGTCCCTTGCTTGCGAAGTACCTCGGAAGGACCCGCGGTTGTTATGCCCGAATTAATCGACGGCGATACGACGACGTCGGCTTGCACGTCCGACTCGGTAGGGGTGGCCAGGAGTGAGGACGCCTCAGTCGACACGTGCAACTCCTCCGGTGACGATACGCTTTCATCCACGAGAGCGCCTGTCGATCCTTCGGTCCCAGATTTGGTCATGTTGTCCGCCCGGAACGAGGGCAGTGTGCGTGTGTGTGTTGAACGGGGAGAAGTGTGATACGCAGAGACGGGGGCGGGGGGCCGGCTTGAGATTGCGGTGCTTTTCCGCACGCGGTACTTTGACAGGGGCGGGGGAGGAAACAAATTGGGCTGTTGATGAGGTTGTCGGGGTGTGGAGAGATGGGATACGAGGAATTGAGGACGGGGGAGAACGTCGTGGAGGTCGTTGGGGATTGAGAGGAATGGGTATGGGAGGTGCTGGGAACAGGATCGATGTGGGATGGGAGAAGAGAGAAGGGGCGAGGTAGAGAAACGTGTAATGTGAGGAAGCAAGATTGAAATGGTGCAGCACAGTCAGCATTGTGCATTGTGGTCGTGTGGCCATAGTTGCCAAACGACGCCCCCCTGGCGCTGATCACAGTGTGACGAGGTGGCGAGTGGCTGGTCTATACATCCACTCGCCTTGCCTTGTGCCTTTTCCACCAAGCCTCGGTCGTAGGCTAACGATGGATGTCCAGTACTGTGGAGTCCAAGTTGCCATCCCAACCTGCCGCTCTACATAAACATGAACATATCTACCACAGCTACCAGGCGCACTTCTCACGCTGCGTTCCTCATCTGGCAGTTGCCCCTCATCCTCCTCCATCCCTCGTTCACCACCCAAAGCTCGTCTCCAGGTCGTAGTCGAACTCCCCAATGAGCCCGCGATACGAGTCACTGCAGTGGAACTTTATTGATTTTTCGACGATGTCTCGGTGCTTGTCGTTCCAGGTATTATCATACCACACCCCGAAGTGCGTGACAATCTGGTGAATAATGCCGGCCTTGAGCTCGCGCGCTGACAGGTAGGGACCTGGGAGACCAAAGCAGATTGGAGGAATACGAGTGGCGTCCACGAAAGTGTAGAGATAGGATGGATAGTATTCTTCGTATGCGAGCAGAGGGCCCAGCCATCCCAGGGGTCGGACTGTGCCCGGCGAAACGGAGCGGGTCGAGCGGTCGTCGGCATCCTCAGAGTCAGTCGTGTTGGGTGAACCGTTCTGCATAGTGACAATGACGACGATCTTGGAAAGCGATAGGGTTCTTCAATCAGGGGCAGACGGTAGTGTGCCATCCTGGCCGTGTCAGAGTAGTAGACGTTGTAGACGATCGTCTCTACGCCCGGTGGGTAGGTGTAGAGGCTATGGGGGTGTCCGAATTTGTCCGCAATGACCATCTTCTTCGCGGGGATGCGGCACTTGATGGCCGCGCCATGCGGGACGCCGTCGTTGAACCGCACCGTATGCACAGCGGTGAACGCGTCGCGGAGCTTGGGAAAGTCATCCAGGTCGATGGGACCGTTCAGGTCCAGTATCTGTGTCCTCTCGAATGGCCACGCCGGAAGGGCGCTGGCGTTCGTAATCGTCGTGAGAGGGGCCCTCACACGGGCAACCGCACAGCAGTGTTTGATGATCAACTGACTCGCATGCACGGAAGAGACGGCGACGCGGACGTGGGTGGGGAGATACGGAGCGACGCGAAGCCACATGTCGGACGACGTGCGGTTCAGCCTCATGAGGCTCTCGCGGGGCGCGGCCGCGATGATCTTGTCCATGATGTGAGGGAACGTGCTGTGGTCCAGCAGCACTTTGTAGTCGGTGCCTTGATTTAACGCCTGAGGTGTCGTGCTGCGTTCCGCTGAGTGCTTGAGTGATGTCGAGATGTTGTTGGTCGCTGAAGATGAGGCAGGAGTCTGCGACGGAGACGACATCTCGGCGTCGTCACTCGGGACGAACGGGGCTTCTCCGGGTAGTGATGCGGAAATCTTGGGGTCACGCGTCGCGTCGTACTTGGGTACGGGTATCTTGGACATTGCTTCGATGGGTGTGACGATTGATGTTTCGTCGGGCGAACAATACGGTATCGTGGTGCAGAGGGGCAAAAGGGAGCGAGGGAACCGTAACCACCAGGACGACATCCGAGAGGAATCGGAAGGGGGCCGAAAGTGACGTGACGATTTGACCGAGGAAGGGTGGAGTGGCCTGTGATGGACAACGACCGGACTGCGCGATGTCGATGGTTGAAGCGAAGGGAGGGTCGCGAAGTGGAGAAATGCGCGAGTGGTTGATAATACGCACGGAAGACGAGGTGGGAGGAAAGAAACACCGGTGTGAAGGATGTGAAGTGTGTGAGGAGAAGAACAAAGTAGACAACACGCAACGGCGCAACAGGGCGGCCAGGATACAGTCAACAACAGTGCAGATCACAGGGATCGTCGCGGGGCTGGGGGGTGGCAGAGGTGACATGTGGCGGACCGTTGCATATGCTCCTCAGTTCCATGTCCTCCTTCCCGGCAACCAACGACCCTTCCATTTCTCAACTATTGAACTCCCACCGCATCACCAGCTCTTAGATGCTATACTCAAAGTCGGGGTTCTGAATATCGGTAAGGTCCTCGAACGCATGGGCATTGGTGGGCGTGGCTCCACCGCGAGCCTCGACCTTTGCCTTGTTGCGCCGGACGAGGAGGACACGGGTGCCGAGACAAGTGATGATGAAGCACGCGTCTGGACATGTCAGCTGGGGATGGGACCAGTGTACTCAGAGGAGTAGATGCTCACAAAGACCGAGGTGAATTTCGAGTGAGGGGTTGTACCTTGGTGCCCACTTTGACTGGAACAGCTGGGGCGCCGCGGCGTTACCCCCGGCCCAGCCAATGTAGGTGACCGCGTAGGTGATGGAGCGTTTCGTGTGGCCTGCCGAGTTGCGCGAGAGCATGAGGAATATGGCAGGGTTGCAGGCCTGGAATATCTGCATCAGGTAGAATGCGCAGATCAGGCCGCCGCGCGTCTTGGAGGTGGGCTCGACGGCGATGAGGACGATCGTGCCGATAATGTTGGGGATCGTAAACGCCACCATGGCTGGAAGTGTATGAGCGCGATTTGCTGGCTGGGGGATACTCACTGAGTAGGGTTTGGTTGTAGCGTGTAATAAGGAATGAGATGAGGATGTACGAGAGCACGGTGGCCGCACCGAGCGGCAGGTTGAGGAGCTGGCTGTCTGTGACCTGCGATTGTCAGCCAAATGGCGCCGTCTATACAAGGACTGACGCTGAAGCCGAAAGCCTTGTTGATGAGGAGCGAGTTGAACGTCCCAATACCGCCCACGACCAGACCAGGGTCTGGAACACGGCCATCAGAAATAGGAGGTACGTGTACGGGTCGGTAAACGCCTCCCAGACCTGCTCCTTGCGGAATGTGGTCTGCTTGATACCCTGGTTGTTGGTGCGGACGCGCTCGACAAACTTGACTTTCTCCTCCTGTGTGGCCCAGCGCGCACTCGTCGGCGAGTCGGCGAGCCCAAACCAGATGACGACGGCGCTGAGGAAGGAGAAGATGGCAATGCAGATGTGCATCCACTGCCATCCGTGCAGGCCCTTGTGCGAGTCGATGTGGTAGAAGCCGTACTATAGGGTCAGTGACTAACTCGTCGACGTGCCACGGTGAACTCACAGCAAGGAGGGAGCTGATGAGATTGTTGGCTCCCACCATACCTGAAGATTAGTCAGTCGGGCCGCTTAAACAACTTGGGAGAGTGACCTACACTGCCATAAAGCGCTGACAAACGGCTGCTCTGCTTTGAGGTACCACTGCACGGTGATTGAGAGTGCGCAGGGCCCAACGAGTGCCTCGAAAAAGCCGAGGAGGAACCGGATGGCAAAGACGGCCTTGACATTGAGGGAGAAGCCGAGACCGAGAAGGAGCTAAGGTTTTTAGGATCACCACAACATGTGGGGGCGAGGCACGTCGTGAGCTCCAGCAAGAGTGATACCCACCACAGACCACGTGAAAATACCAATAGCGAGGAGCTTGGCCAGAGGGAGGCGACGGCACAGTTGGTTGGCCTGTTCAGTCAGTATTACTTAAAAGGCATAATCTTTGCCGAGCGAGCCAGGTGAACCCGCAGAATGCCGTTTGTGCTGGCCAACCTGTGTGCACGTTTCCACTTACCAAGGGTTCACCAGCAATAATGCCACACCACAAAATCGTCCCCGTCATGGCATAGTCGTTGCCCACGGCGCCCACGTCGGCCTGCCAGCCCATAATGCTCGAGCTCCCCATCGTGCCCTTGTCGAGCGCCTGGCAAAGGTACGAGAGGCACAGGAACGGGAGGACGCGGCGGTGGATCTTGTGGCGGAGTGTCTTGCTCTCGTCGTCGGAAATGTGCACTGTCGGGTCGACATACTTGCGCGCCGCCGTGTCGGTGACGAGGTCGTCAGAGAGGCCCTTTTCGAGCTCGGCAACCTCGACGTGAGCGAGGTCGGTGCGCTTGGCGTGGGATGAGTGTGTCATGATGCGGCGTATGGGTTGGAGAATGAGTGTGGTGAGGTAGGTGTGCGATGGAGCACCGGGGGTCCCCCGCGGGGTCGATTATATGTACTTTGTTAGTCGGTCATTTTGAGTGCTGTCGAGGTGGCAAGAACACATGCAGTACAGGTTAGATACCGCTGAAAGGAAAGCAACCAGCTGCCCGGTGTATATCCGCCAGTGATCCGTGGCTCAGTCGGTTGTCACATTGCCCTCCGGCCTACATCCGCCACAGTTCTAAGAATATGACAGGCGTGCACAGAGTCCGACGTACAAACGGGGTACATCATGAACATACTGGCAGAACTGTGTCCGTCGCCGCGCGGCCCGTACCACCCCGACCGGCCCGTCTCTTTCGGTGTGCGAAACTGTACCACGGGGTCGAAGCAAATGGGGGCTTCAGGAATGTCCAGCACACGGCCTCCCGATCCAGACACAAAGTCGGCGGGAAAAGCCACACCCCCCCGGGGCCAGATAGTGGGGCAGGGCTGATGTTGGCTGCTGTTCCGGTGAGTTCGTACAGTGTACCTGACGAGTCGGAGGGGCAAGGGACGTCGCCACGGTTGTGGCGGTTAGAACCTGATAGCCTACTTTGTCGCCAGTCAAGGCTGCCAGACTGCCACTGAGGATATACGCCGGAGGTGGCAAGGGATGTCATCGTCGAGTCCAGCGGTCACCCCGCCCCCTGTCAAGATGACCTCTAGCCATCACCGCTAGAATAAAAGACTCCCACCCACTCTTCCACTTTCTACCAGCCCCTTCTACGCACCTATCGCCACCACTTTGTTTGTTTTCGTTCACTCAATTCATTCTCGACTTTACTTCTTCGACCACGACATGCCGTCCGACATTAACCCAAGCATCACTGCAACCCTGGCGGGTCTCCCTGCTAGCTTTCCAGCTCTCTACAAGACTAGCGATATTGTGCGCATTGTCGAGGTAGCGAAGAAGTACAACCAGCCCGAGGTACGTAGCAGTCGAAGGCAGTGGCACTCGTGGTGCGATGTTTGTCTCGCGCTCCAAATCCTCCACTACCACAGTGCTGACATGGCAGGGCACACCCATCATACGTGTCCCAGAATACACCGTCCCCGGAGGCCCCAACTCGTACTACTGCAGCGAAAGTGAGCATCCCTCTCCACGATAATCCAAGTGCACACAGACTGATACACCCAAGTCGTTGAGGGGTGGACGCAGGGTTTCTTCCCCGGCAGCCTGTGGCTTGTGGCTGAGCGTGAGCGCCTCCTTCCTGGTGCCATTGCGGCGGCCACGGGTTCAAAGGGCGTTTCTACGGGGTATACCCTTTCCCAAGTGGAGGAACTGGCCCGCCGCTGGCAAGGGAGCTTTCGAGACCAGGCGCGTGTGGCCATCAACCACGACCAGGGGTTCCGCTTCCAGCCGTGCTATGGACGGTGAGCAGGTTCTGGCCTGTGTGAGACTTGTTGACGTGCAGGGATTATGAGTTTTACGGTACCGAAGACGCCTGCGTGGCTCTTGTCGAGGCTGCAGACTTGCTCGTGGATAGGTACGACTCCAAGGTGAGTTGTGAGGATGGGGCATTCGGGGTGCCCACAACGAGGAGGCGTGTGATCCGAGGACTGACAACTTTGATGGGCTGCATTCGCTCCTGGGACGGGATGAGCCGCACCGACAAGCCAGACATCTACCGCGAGGACAACCTTGACGAGCACTATCTTGTCATTGCGGACAACATGGTATGTGCCCAGGTCCACCAGTACGAGAGTCCCCAGCGTACAGTAATACTGACGGTCGCAGATGAACCTCGATCTCATGTACCTCGCCACAGAGCTCACGGGGGACCAAAAGTACGCCGACATTGCAAACAACCAGGCCACAAACATGGAACGCACGCACATCCGGCCTGACGGATCGACGTACCACGTCGTTGACTATGGGCGTGATGGGAGCAATCCCAAGGGTATGACAGCGCAGGGTTAGTATCTTGGGCGGGGGAGGCTTCACAATAACTACACAATGGGCGTTCTACTGATGCCTCCAGGGTATGCCGACGAGTCGACCTGGGCGCGCGGCCAAGCATGGGTCATGTACGGTTTTGCCCAGTGCGCTCTCCGCACCGGCCGGGCAGACTACCTCGCGACGACGCGCTGGGTGACAGACTTTTTCCTGTCCAAACTCCCCGCCTCTGGCGTCCCCTTGTGGTGAGTACTTGGCGAACCGGCCGGTCGGATCGACTAACACGGACATTAGGGACTTTGACGCTCCCCAATCATGTCCCTACGACGCGTCCGCCGGGACAGTCGCCGCACGTGCGCTCCAGATGCTCTACGTGCTCCTCCGCACGTCCGACCCCACGACGGCGGAGTACTACCTCGCCGCAGGCTTCAAGCTCGTCGCCGACATTCTGCGCGAGTGCGCCGCGCCCGACGCCACCCTGACCGCCCAAGGCGTCAACTGGGGACAAGGCGACTGGGAGCCCATTCTCATGCACTCGTCCATCGACGGCAACCCCGGTAACCCCGACCGCAAGCTCGACCACGGCCTTGTGTATGCCGACTATTACCTGCTCGAGTTTGCCAATGAGGCGCTCAAGCTCAAGAATGAGCTCGAGGATGCGTCGTCGTCGTGAGCGCTTTGAGTGCGTAGCTGTATTGTTGGGATGAATGGCTGTGGACTGTTCAAATCGAGTGTGCTGGGGGCATGGCTGCTTGCTCCAGAGCTCCACGAGATGCCACACACCGCATTAATCTGGAAGTCGAATGTGATTGACACTTTGATGTTGGGCAGCGTCCCTGCATGGTCGCCTGTCGTAGCGTGTGCTCCGTAACGACTGCAAGCTTCTGCGACGTACCTATCAGTCCACACAGCCTGCTGCGAGGTTGTCTGGCGACGGTAAACGGACGGTAAACGACTCGGAAGACACCGCAACCTGTGTCGTCTTCACTGCGCGCGAATCAACGTGACGCCCATCTGGAACATTGGCCACACCGGACTTCGTCATGACGTGGTTGTGCCGTCATAACTGCATGCGCGCTCTGGTCTTGGCTTGGAAGCGAGCACGCGCTGGATCTGGACTCACGCAGCCGCACAGCACGAGGCACCGCACCGCCCCAACCTGAATGTCGGACATTGGGTCGGATAGATCGGTTATCGGCATATGGCGGCAAAATGGTAACGATTGCTTGGCGCTTTCCGACGAGATTGATAGGATTGGGAGAGATGAGATTGCTGTGCCTGGGCGCACGGAATTTCAATCTGCGAAAAAAAATGGACGACTGCTGCGTCCTGGAGGCAGTGTCGCAGTGTCCGTAACGATGAGGAATGCATACTACGGCGGCGGCGATGCAGACCTCAGAGGTACAGAGTTCACTAGTTCACTGCGCTCTGCGGCGCATGCGGCCTGGCCTGGCCAGCTAGGGATGCTATGCATGCTATGCTATGCTCGCCTGCACGCGACTGGACGCCTCGGCAGGGAAAGACTTCGGGATTTCATATCAATGGTAGACGGGCACAGCATGCAGGACGTGCAGGACCAGTCGACATCCGCGCGCCGCCTGGACCGATTTGGGCACGGAAAAACAGCATGTGGGGGCTTGGAATCTATGCACAGCTCTGTCACCCAAAGTACTGTACTGTGGTGCTGTGGTACTTCTGAATCGTGACCATGCTGTGTGAGACAGAAGCAATGTCGCACAGCCACCGCCACTGCGGATTGCGGATTGCGGCGTCCGACTCACTCTCCTCGGTTGCGACTGTGCATGACGTCGTGGCCTTTGGCAGTGGCGACTTTGTGTGGCGGCAATCAACACGACATGCAGTGCAGCATACATACCTCACAGCGATCGTTGGCGCGTTGGAGGCATGGATGCATATATAAATGCGAGACATGTCCGTCTCTCACGCCCCATTGTCCATCGTCTCACTTTCCACATCTCGTTCACCTCCCGAACCCCTCTCTACGAAGCTATAACCTCGACGCGCCACCTCCTGCAACTCCCACATCCTCCCACCACTACCCACCACTACACCGCACCCCACCACACGCACCTGCTACCATGGGCGCCACCTCCTTCATCGCTACCTTCCTCCTCCTCGCCGCGACCGCGCTCCTCGTCGTCGCAAGCAGTGAGTCCCTACACGCTCCCACGTCCCACGCACTGACGGCCAGTATCCGCACCGGTTGTGAACAGCCTGTACTTCCTGTCCGTCAAGTCATCTTCCTACACATATCACTTCGGCGTGTGGGGCTACTGCCAGACCACGGGGCGAGACGAATGCACAAAGGAGCTGGGGTACAACCTTGCCACGCTCCTGTCCTACCTCACTGGGGGTAGTGTGTCGGTCCCGTCCAACCTGGACAGCTTGACAAAGGCGCTCGTTCTCCACCCGATCGCGGCGGGCATCTCGGCGATTGCCCTCCTCATCGCTGCGGGGAGTAACAAGGCGGGCTTCTTCTGCGCCGCCATCGGCGCCGCGCTCGCGTTCATCGTCAGCGCCGTCGTCATGGCTATCGACTTTGCCATCTTTGCCATCGCCCGCAACAAGGCCATCGACGCTGGCCTCGAGGCCACATTCGGTATCGCCATTTGGTGTGTCACCGCTGCCACGGGAGCGTTGGCCCTCGCGGTCGTCTTTACCCTCGCTCAGTGCTGCTGCGGACGGAGCAAGTACGAGCGCGTGCCCCGTGGTTCCAAGGCCTAGTCGCCCCCCCCCCCCCCAAAGTACGAGGCCCGTAGTTTTATAGAGCGTGCGTTGAGTGTAGCATGGACACTGTATCGTGTGCTGTCGAGGTGGCCGACTAGTTCAGGCAGCTGCTGAGGTTGCCGACTAGGTCGGGGCATATTGTCGGTCAAAGTGGGGGGAACTCCGAATCGATAGCGTGGGAGGACCAGAGCACGGCTGTCGAGGCTGCATACATACCCAGGTAAGGAGCACGGGGCCGCGTTAGAGACAATGCTCTTTGGCCGCAGTAGCGAAGCGCCCTGTTGGTAGTGCACTCGAGGTTACACTGCAGTCCTATCTCAATTTGCCGTTGTCCCTTTATTACCTACGCCAGATGACCCTCTCACATGTTGACGAGGGTGCCCAGTACAGGCGGCATGACAAATGTGACCGAAGAGTCCCCTGCCCGCGACCCCAAGAATGCCCCGGGCCGGCAATGTCCGTGCGGACGACAGCGGGCCGCGCACCGAAGCCGGCCAGTATGTCGTCGATGTCTTCCAGGTGCCGCTCGTCCACCACCTTGCGGGGGGCGATGCGAGCGTGCCACCGGTATTCCACACCTGCGGTAACGTGACATCTGAGGCTGCTAATGGATATACCGCGGAAGCGTCCTTGGCCCCTTGGCTGTCATTTCGGTCCCCGAACACTGAGGAGCTCAACCCCTAGAGTGAAGTCGGGTTATCTGCTGTCAAGTGGGGGCTTGGAGGGCACCACTGGACACTGGGTATCAGTATGCGCGGCACGCAGGTGGGGATGAGCTGCTTTCCACTGGTCGTGCGCTCGATGCTGAGTGACAGGAAGCATGAGCATCCCCACATGCCCCACATCCTGCAGCCTGGATATACACCGGAACTCTTTGCGGCACGGCCGGCCCGATTCCCGCCGATTGCACCCAGCTCCATCCACAATCTCCAGATTCCCTGATCATCCCTCTTCGAGTGCTTTGCTTGCTAATGTCAACTGTTTGGCATCACCCACCGCATTCCTTCGCGAGGAGAGCGTAAACAAGAGCACCCAAGAAGGCGACAAGAACAAGAAAACGTACTTCAGCGCGCACATCCGTGAATGCCTCGGCATAGGACTTCGTGAGTGTAGCTGCATCCCTCCCACTCGGTTGGACTAACGCCTGCAGTGTGGGCCTTCAACAGTTGCCCGGTCCTCGAGGAGCCCACGGCAACGTCACAGTCGCAAGCCAAACGAGGCTGGAGCGTCAGGTTCCCTCGCCGCGGTCATGCGAGCGCCACAACTGGCAATTGTGCGTCAACCGAGGTTGTTTCAACTTCGCATCAGTGCTGACCATCTCATTACAGTCCTCAAGGGCGTGTACGAGGGCCGCTTCTCCGTGCAATTGCCAGAATGCAACAACATCTCCACCCTCCATGCCCCCAACCCGAAATGCACGACTGAGCGAACGTGGCTCCACCCCCACGGAGCCCAACGCTTCGACGTCGTCGACATCAGCAGCGTCAGCGACGGCGCGGTCGCCAGGACAAGTGCGGGGCAGCATTGAAGGTAGACAGCGTGTACGGAGTAGCAAAGCGTGCGAGACGTGCCGTGCGCGGCGGATTCGGTGTGATGGCCCCCCGCCGTGTGTAGCCTGTGTGGAAGCTGGCGTGGGCGGGAGGTGTACCGTGCGGTCAAAGGCGAGGCCGCAGAGGTGAGTCGGTGCTCCAGAAAGGGGGAGGTGAGAGTGGGTTGACGGGAGGAGAGAGTGGGCTGACTGGAGTGCAAAGACGATTGGAGCGAGCTAATGACAAAGGGCACTCTCGGCTCACATCAACCAGCTCGGAGGGGATGAGAGCGCCGGCGCCGGCGAGGGCGAAAGGGTTGGGATCACACCCCACATGCCGCGCGACGACGGCAGTAACGTGGGTGAGACTGTGGCGATCACCCCGGCCTCAAGACCGACAGTGTCGTCTACACAGACTGCGCAGCATTCGCAGATAATCTCCCCGGAACGATCATCCCAAGCAGCCCCGGAAGCCCAGCCGGCGCCCGACCCCCGCCCCGTCGAACTGGGCCACATTACGCCCGCGCAGTCGCCCCCGGGCATGTTTGCGTCTGCGTCGGTTGTGTCCCCGTTCAGCGCGTTGCGGGACCACATGACGCCGCTAGACGAGGTCGAGGACGCATTGTCGGCATGGTGCCTGGCGAAGAGTGAGCAGGGTACTAATCGTCGATGTGCACGGAGTGACTGACCGCAGATATCAATCTGTGGCAGCTCGTCTTCAAGGCCGACACACGGTTCTCGGACACGCCCGGGTCGCCCCTCCCGCCCATTCCCGCATTGTACGAGTATGAAGATGCGCTGTTCCAGTACTTCATGTCGTCGGACGAGCTTGCGCACCAGGACCACCTGCAAATGGTCGACCCGGGCGTCTTTCTCAGCCTGTTCCAGCGCTACCGCGCCCTCCCACATACACTCACCGACGACCAGACGGCGATTGTATATGCCGCCCTGTGCTCGGCGCGCTTTGCCCAGATCCGCCACACGATCAATGAGGGAACGCTCCTGCGCGAGGGTGCGTCGTCGCGCGAGGATATCACTTATTACCACATGGCGTGCGATACCCTCAAGCGGTGGGCAAGGCCATCGCTCAATGCGTTACGTGAGTTGCAGGTGTGCTTGGGCTGGCTAAGATCTGGCGGTGGGGGGTGGGGTGGGGGGTATTGTTCTGTAGAGGTTAAGGGGAGGACGAACGGGAAGTCCCGTAGAGCTCACCCCACAGGCGCGCTGTTCTGCCTCAACATGTTTACAATCGGCATTGGTGGACCCGGAGAGACAAAGGCCATCATGCGCCAGCTCGCATGGCAGATCCGCGAACTCGGCCTCAACCAGCAGTGCACGGCAGCACTGTATCCACAGCACGAACAGGTCGGTATGCTCTACTCGTCCTTTTTCTACACTGATCTGTAAGTGTGTTGCGCTGCAATTGTCGGGGGGGAGGGGGGGGCGGTTGCAGTGCGTGTTTGAGGTTGCCGCCGCCTTGTTCTTCTGTAATCTAGTCGGGGTCGATACGCCTTTGGGAAGGTTTAAGGACGCAGGCGCAGAGTTGGAAGAGTTGGACTCGAAGGAGGGCAGCCGTTTGGATCCTCAAACTGCCTGACACGCACAGATTTCGGGCCTCGCTCACCGACCTCGAGCCAAGTATACCCCTCGGCGGGAGCGATGTGGACCCCACACCGCCGTCGACATTGACCATCTCGCGAGCCCTCGGCCGGTGCTCGTACTTTACTGCAAAGTATCTCGCAGACTACGCCGACCCAGCAGTGGACGTCACCACCCTCGAGTACGTCATGGCCACCGAGGAGCAGTGGGCGCCACATATCCGCCAGCTGCGGCTGGGCGGGACCGATGCGCCGCGCGAGGTTGGATGGGCCGAGTTTCGGTACAACTGGTGCGTCTCCCCTCCATACACGCCCCAGTGGCATTCGATGTACCGGTACGGGCGCGCGCCCTGCACCTAACCCGCCACAATCTTCTGACCGCCAGGCTCCGGATCCTCCTGTACATCCCCCATCTCCACCGCCGCGACGCCCCAAGCCCCGCCTCCCTAGCCTACGGCGCCATTGCGCGCTCCATCACGCAAATTCTATACACGTACGCCGATCTCGCCGCGTGCCAGCAGCTCAACCCGTCGTGGCCCCAGGTCCAGCGCCTCGTCGTGTGTGGGCAGCTCCTGATCCTGTGCCAAGAGGCCGGCGAGCTCCAGGCCGGCGAGGCGCGGACGCTCTTTCGCATGCTCGTCAATATGCTTCGCAAACACGAGGATACGTGGCCGTACTGCGGCGAGCTCGTGCTGGGCTTTTCGGCAGCGGCGCATGTGTTTGGTAAGTTGGGGGTGTCTTGGTACCTCGGCTCTGTGAATGCAGTAGCACCGAAGCGCTGTTTGTGTTTCTTAATGACTCGCCGTGGCCGCTCGGGACCCCATGCCACGCAACTCATGCACCCGCCTCCCTCCACCCCCGGCTATCCCTGTCCCACCATTAGTACTTGTTCGAGCTCACACCAGGCCTCGACCTCTCCCCGGCACCGTCAGCCGACGTGGCCCTCCTCGACGCCGCGGGCGTATCACCCCTCGACCCGTTCCAGTGGACCGACCTCGGGTTCGACTTTGACTTTTCGTCCTTGCCTGTGTAACCGAACAACCGAAACGTGGTCGGTCGGCAACAACTGCGTCTATCGGCGGTGTGGCTTGTTACTGCGAAGCAGACACCACCACACAACCGGCCTCTACGACGCGCCAATTACTCCACATGGGCTCGATACAACGCGCTCGGCCGCAGGACAAGCAAAGTTGTTTCCAGCAGCCGCGCAAGCCCTACACCTCAAACCATAGTAGCATGTCCCGTGTACGCACGTGTGTCCTGGCCTATCTTGTGTTGTATGTCTTGGGGCATCAACGGGGAGCATCCTCATGTTCATACCCCAACAATAACATAGGTTCAACGGGGGTTCGCGAGGTCGCCCTGCGCCCGCACCTCACCCCATTCAAACTGTACCGTGGGGGCGTTGTAGTGGGCCTGATATCAGCTCGATAGCGGGGAGGATAATATTCCTGAAGGCAGACAATATTTGCGAGGTCTGAAGGCGTTTTGGGCTCCCAACTGGTATTTGTGTCTGGAATGACCATGAACATGGGCGACAGGCCCAACAGAGTAGCAAAGGGTCATCGACTGACAACGCTCGACACTTGGGCTGGCATACCGCGATCCTGTGTTCCAGATACCCACTTGGTCGGTACAATGCTATCACCGCTACTGCCCAAATCGTCGTCTATCTGGACAATCACCGTAATCGCGCCGGGATAGACCTGACCGCCTTGACGTCCTGCCGACATACACGTTTGGCTACCTCCCAGGACGTAGGCCTCGCGGCGTGATAGTGGGACATTCGTGGGTGTTTTCTCACCTGAGAGTCAGACGGAAGCGACGGGAGGATAACGCAGGTATCCGAGTTAGCTCAACAAGTGGAGGTGGAAACGTGGGGGCAGAGAGGCGAATTGAGTACCAAGGAATAAATACTTACAGCCGAACAACGGAGCCGTTAGCGAGACTGTCGCCCTCACCACCAATACAACAGTCGAGTTCGCGCCGGTGCAAAGTGCATGGGGACGCGGTGTTCCTCGTTCTGGACGCAGCGACCGAGAGGGCGAGGAAGAGCGGGACGAGAGTGGGGAGCAGGACGAGGAACAGAGTCGTGGGCGAGTTCAGCGGTGTGAGGAGCGAGTCCATCTGCGAGAATGGGTCGCCGAGGTGGGGATAGGGAGTCATTACGATGGAGGTGAGAAGTGTCCAAGGTGAGGAATAGGTCGAGGATGCATCGTGTCTTTATTCAAACCTCGGGGACGCGTGGGTCGGCCTACAGTGCACACTGATTGCTGCCTCTGGTGAACGAAGACTCCGGACGCGTCGTCAGTGATGACTACAGGTGATGCAGTGCCCTTAGTATGATTAGAAGCGCATTCGACGCGTGGGAGTGGGCCATCGCTTGAATACGCGTGCTATGGGAGCCGCGTCGTACGTCCCTACGTCGACAGTCTCGCATGACATGGGCAGGGGACAAAAACCAATGTCCAGCAAAGTCCAGACTTACAGACTGGGATGGTGGTAGCGGAACATATGGTGAGCTATAGTGTACAGCTTTGGCCTGTCCGTTGGTAATGTCAGTACCCTCGTGTTGTGGGTCACAAGAGAGACCCGACGCGTCTCGATGCTGGACACTTCGAGTCTCGGAAGCGAGATGGCAGCCGGTAGAGGTCTGCGTACCGGCGTCCAGTCGACCGGCCAGCCATGTCAGAAGAGGAGATGGGTAGGAGGTGCCCCTTTGCGTGGGCCCATATGGGTGCAAGTTGTCCCATGTTGAGATGTTGTGCGCGCCAAGATTGATCGAGGCTGTGCAAGTAGACGACGACGTTGTCCCTGGTCACACATTTGGCATTTGACACCGCCCCTTGGCAGAAGAGTCAGTGACTTGGATGCTTGCATCTCTGAGAGGCAGCGCGGGTATACAGTGAGATGCGAGGTGGGACGGCCACAGGAGTAATGTCAGTGGGAGAGTACAACGCATAACAAGCCGTCGTTATCATCAGCTGCGGTGCTCAAAGGTGAACCTCCACGTGGTGGATTTCGTATCAGGCTCATCCCCTCGGCCGACTCCTCCACCGCCTCGCATGTTAGGGTCTCTCCAACGTCACCACCCACCCAGCCAGCACCGAGGCCAAGCAAGCTCGTCCGCATGTCACACCAACTCGCAGAACATCCACATCCATCCACCGTACCACCGTCGAACCGTCAACATGGCAGGATTAAAGTGTGAGCAACACCCTCGAGCATACCCGCGTGCCGTCGGTCTGGGGCCAGTGGAGGTGTCTCGTTGCGTGCCTGCGCACTGGCCCGGCGGCGATCGCGGCCCTGTCCTCGTCCTCATCGTTTCGTCGTTGCTGATACCTCTCACCGCACTGCGCGCTCTCGACTATATCGCGATCAACACCTCGACGTCGATACTACTTGTCCCCTCGCCTGCCTCCTCCCGTCCTCCCCTCCCCAAACACACCGCTCGCCCCCACCACAACGTATCGCTACCTCCTCGACCACGACTCCGTCGCCACCCTGCGACCATGACCCGGTTCCCACTCGCAGCTGTCGTCTTCCTGGCATTCGTGCTCGCACTGGGCTTCCTCCTCGTCATCCTCTCGTGTGCGCTGTGGGGCAATTGGCTCCCCATTCTTGTTGGTGAGTCGGCGTGTGGCGAGGTGTCGGCGTGCGCGAGTGGACATGCAACTTGCACTTTCTCGCGCCGCTCAAATGGCCCGACGTCGCCGAGCCTCCTACCCTGCGAAGCCTCATCTCCTACTCTGCAAAGCCTCACCTCCTACTCCGCTTCACCTGCCTCACGCGCGCTAACACCCACAGCGCTCACATTCGTCCTCGCGCCGCTACCAAACTCTGTGTGCTCGCGGTGCGCGCGCGCTGACGACCTCTCGCCAGAGTACAACTCGGCATATGTCGACTTTGGCCGCTTCCTCACTGGCATGCTTGTGGTGAGTGTCTCCTGCTGTTCTGGGAGGGCTGGAATGAGAGGGGGTTGAAGAGGGCCACCTCGGTGTTGCTCTGGGACGAAGCGAGGGGGGGGGGGGGGGGGGCGCAAACGGACACCGCCCACGGGGTTGGGGCCGGTTGCCCCCCCGCGTGGGGCGGTGGGCCGCGGGCGGGGGGGGGGGCGCCCGCTATCCGTCACCGGCCACGGGGATGTGCTCCGTGATCAACTTCGCAAGGCCCTGCTTCGCTCCTGCGGCGTCCCCCTTACCCCCACCCTCCTACCTCCCCGTCTAACCCCCAACCCCCAACCCCCTACCCCCTACCCCCAACCCCCAACTCCCAACTCCCAACTCCCAACCCTCACCCCCCCCCCCCCCCCTCAGCCTCACCACCCTCGCCGCCACACCC
>JAMFRD010000124.1:0-43714 GCA_025502685.1 Pascua sp. PH4015B
CGTCCCCGCTCCCCCAGCACCCGCTCCGCGCGCACCATCCCCCCCACCCCGACCTCCCCGCACGGCGCCCTTGGTCATCCGGCCCAGGTCGGCGAGTCGGCCCGTGTCGCTGCCTGTGCCCCAGACCGTCCGGGTATCTTCAGACCCACAGCCCGGCCAGACCATGCTTGGAGTGTCCTCGGACCCACAGCCCCAGACGCCCACCCTTGGATCCTCAGAGCCACAACCCCCACCGCCGCGGACTCCGACGAGGTCCAAACATGTGTCGTTTGGGGCGTGAGAAGACGGTTGGCGGGACAACATTCCAGAGGGTTAGGAGGCGAGGGCGTGAAAGGGACAGTGATCGCGGCGGCACGATGAGTCATGTGGTATAGCCTGCCCGGATGCCTGGATGGGGACACTGATGGATGTAACCCGATGCAGTACACTTGGACATTTGTACGTGCCGCAGTGCCATGCTACGGGCACGACTGTGATGGGGTCGGTTGGTATTCTACAATGCATGGCAGTGGTCTACAGGTATCTTATGCAGGGTGTCTGTCGTGGGTCTGTGTCTCTTGTGCTCATCCTCCTGTCCTTCTTCTCCTTGTCATCTGCTTGGCTTCTGCTCGTCTTCTGTTCGTCCTCTCGTCCTCGCTTCGTCTTCTCCTCGTCTTCTCGTCTTCTCCTCGTCCTCTCGTCCTCTCCTCGTCCTCTCGTCTTGTCCCCGTAGTTTCCATTTCCACTCAGCGCATCCTCTTCACGCTCTCACCTTAGAGCCACGATTGCCAGCCTGCCGTTAGCATTGCACCAACGTCGTACTTCTAGCCACACAGCCCACCCTTCCCTCCACCCCCCCCCCCCCCCCCTTGGACCTCCACACCCACCAGTAAAGATCTTGGCCAGGTTCTCCGTACTCCGCGCCTCCTGGATGAGCTGGTTGACGGCATACTCGACGCTGAGGTCGCGGCCGAGTTTCTGCCTGATGCGCGCGAGGACGCGTTCGGCCTTGTCCTGTCCGGATGTTTGGGCGGCGTCAGATCCGCGGCCGCCACCGGCGCGGCGGAGCTTGGAGGGGTCACCTGCCCTGTGTGGTGTCAGAACGCTGCAGAGTGGACGGCCTGTGGTACTCACCAAGCATAGAGGGGGTCGTGCTTGAACACCTCGAGGACGGTGAGGATGAGCTCAGACGAGTCGCGGAGGACGCGCAGCGTGTGCTCTGCGCACTGCCTAAACGTCCCGTCTACGCCGGTGATGCCGAGGCCGTCGACAATGTCGTTGGTTAGT
Source organism: Pascua sp. PH4015B (assembly GCA_025502685.1). Lineage (NCBI taxonomy): Eukaryota > Fungi > Basidiomycota > Tremellomycetes > Trichosporonales > Trichosporonaceae > Pascua > Pascua sp. PH4015B. The sequence goes on from JAMFRD010000124.1 coordinate 1,267, forward strand.
CGGAACGGCACTTTTTCGGGGATTCTCAGCTTAGCACCCTGGAGCATGGGTCAGCACGAGGCTCCTTTCACGGGGATGTCACCCACCTCGTCAAACACGATGCCAAAGTCAATCTGCACGAGCTCGCCCGTGACCTTGTCGAGGAGAATGTTGGAGCAGTGCCGGTCGCCCAGCCCGACCATGTACCCGACCATCGACGTGACCGCGACGCTGCGCGCATAGTTGAGCCGCATCGTAAACCACGCGAGCGGTTCGCGGCGCGTCTCGGTGAAGAAGTGCCGCATGACGGGCTTGAAACTCTTTATGTGCTCTTGGTACTTTGCGACCAATTTGGGCGAGTTGGGGTCGTTGTCCTGAATCCTGTACATTTCCTTGCGGAACACGTCGGCAGAAACGTCGATGCCCAGGCGGTAGCGCGCATGCGCATCCTTGAGCCAGTCGCCGATCGCAGTCGTGTTGCCCACAAACTGGATGATACCCGTGCGGTTTGCAAGCGCAATGACCGTGTATGTTCGAAACTTGAGGTTGCGCACATTCGCACGGCGGTCGCGTTTCAACAGCCGGTTGGTCATTTCAAACACCTGCTCCATCACCGCGTCCTGGCGCACCTCGTCCTCGCCCTTGAACTGTCCTGTTAGCTCGCAGAAGACAACGATCAACATACCAGCTGAACGTGTTCCTGCGCCAGTGTGTCGTAACACCTCATGATCGCTGGGCGGTGAATACCACCCGCAAGCTTGTATGTAGACCGGTAGTTGGCAAGCGTCGGGACATTTGCGTACTTGCGTTCTGGGTCCACGGGAGGCACGACTGTTGCAACAGGAATGCCCAATCCCCGACACTTCCGAAGTGGGCAATCGTCAGGCGTCTGGAGTTGGAGCCCGGGCTTGGCGCCGTCGTGTTTGACGTTGCACCAGTCGACGGCCATGTTGGCGAAATACGTCATCTGCTTGCTCGCCTCGCGTGCCAGTTCGTTCGTCTGGTCGGTACCAAGAACCGCCATAATCTCCTTTGCTGCAGCGCTGCGGCCAGCGGGGGTGTCAGGTGTCTTGGTTCGAGATTTGGGGTTGCGGTACGGTACCAGCATGATGATCTGGTACAGGATGTGGTACGGGTGGTCCTGTGCGACGCGGAGCATCAGCTTGTTGAGATTGGCATTGAAGGCCGTCCGCTTTGGTGGGAGATCCAGCCTGGCCGCGAGCTGGGGTCCAAGCACGATAAACTTGTGCGACGGAATTTGCGACAGAGGTGGTGCAAACTTTTGGTTTGCATACTCGTCGTGGTCGTGTTCGAGCCAGACCGAGCACAGGCGAGTGATTGAATCGTCAAACTCGTCCGAAAGGTACAGAGCCGTGGCGTAGCTCTGCAAGGTGTGTCCGAGATACGCCCGCAGTTGGCTTTCGAGCTCCTGTTTGGCTTTGCGCTCGTCATCCAGCTCTTGCAGATCCTTGTCAATATACCTCGTGCTCCCCGGTGTCGACCGCAGGCTGGCGTCCAATCGCTGGATGTCGCCCTGTCTGCGGACGACAAACGACTTGAGCCTCTCGAGCTCGGGCGACTTGGACAGCCACACATAATGTCTATCCGCAAAGACTGCAAAGTCGTGCGCCAATTGCCCCTGCTCGCGCTGGTCGACCTGGTAATGATGCGCGCGATGCATGGCGTCTGTGGATGCCGCCTTGATCTCCTCTGCCGACTTGAGTTTGGCGAGTGACGTCCAAAACGCAGCACGCCCGTGGAGCACTGCCTGACGGCCGCCCTCTTTGGGATCTTCCGAGTTGAGCGAATTGGCAAACGCAGTGACATGTTGAATCGCCAGTCCATGCTCGCCCTGGGCCCACAAAACTTGACTGAACTCGTTCTGGGCGGCAAACGATGGCGTGCTGCTGTTGATGTCGAGTTGGCGCACCGCAGTGATGGCGTTGACAGCTGCTTGCAGATTACCGTCCTTGCGTGCGAGCTCACTCAGACGCAGATGAGACGCAATCTCGAGCTTTGCGAGGTTCTCCGATGAGTCGGAAACAAGGTCGCCAATGAGGTGCTTGCTTTCCCTCGCGCGGGCTGAACGGATGAGCGATTGACGAGTCGCCGAAAGTCGCTCGGCTTTTGAAAACCTGTGAGGTCAGCTCCTGCTCTCAACCCCAACAAGACTCACTCAAACGACGGGTCCAAGTTTACAAAGCCGGAAACCTTTTGGCCTTCAAAGTCACACTGGTTGATGGCTTTCTGCATCGGTGCCGATATCCACTGGGCAACGTCGCGCAGGCAAACGAGATTGAGAGCGACTTTTTTAATCTCAGTCATGCGCTCCATGCCAATATCCTGGAGACACGCCATTTCCTCTCGAATGGCAGAATCCACAATGTTCCGCGCAACATCATGGTCACGCTCACGGTGTACGGCACGGAGGGCCGTGTAGAAGCGTCCTGCCGATGTGGTCGCAAGCTCAGGTGCGAGAGGCACGTCCCAGTCACCCATTCGCCAAGCAAGCTCAAGGAAGAGGGGGTCCGAGTTGCTTTGAGTCACTTGATTGCTGCGGGCCGAGCGCATCACTGCGCCGGCCAGACTGTTGAATCCGAGGTCGTGGAAGTTGCGCAACGCCGCGACAAGGGGTTGCGATGACGAGGACGTGGCGTTTGCTTCGAACGCTGCCAGGTTGTACCCGAGTGCACGCATCGGCTGCCCCTCGTGGTCGAGGCGGCGTTGCAAAGAGTCCATGACGTCGTTGTTCTGAATGCCGTAGAAGCCGTCGGGATCCTCGACGTTGCTATAGATGTCATACATGATCTGTGGTCAGCTCAACTCAATCTTTCATCCTCACCTTTTGCACACGCGTGCTTGATAGGTCGAGGTCTTTGCCATCTTGGTCGTCACGGTCGTTCGCCAGCTCGAGGAAAAGCAGAGAACTTGCAAAAGCACCACAGCGCCCTGCCGCCTCGCTCAGCACAAGTGGGTCAATGCGCAGCCAGTGGTTGTACGCGAGCTCCCCTGAGCGGCCAGTACTCCAGGGCGGTTTGTGGTTCCGAAGATGAAGGATAATCTGGATGATGGTTTCGATCGTCTCGGTCGCGGTCGACCCGTGCAGCAGGAGTTGCGTAAAGTGATCCGAGAGAATGTTCACCCGCTGCATGGTCGCCTCCAAGTGTGCTGTATGACCACAGGTGAGCACGGCCTGGACGAGAACTGGAAGTAGCTCGGTAGCAGCATCGCCCTTGGTGTCCAACAGCGGCTGTAGGCACGAATAAAGTGCGTCATCCTGGGATACCAGCGCATAAAGAAGCGTGGCGAGTTCACGCGCCCAGCGATCATGCAGTTGGCCTTTGGAAACCCAGCCGGCAGCCTCCTCGACGAGCACGTTCAGGTCAGGCTCTTGAGGCATTGGCGGCGGCACTGCAGGAACAAGGCGAACAAGGAGGTTATGAATATGCGGGGGTAGCGGCGGGAGCTTTTTCTCGTCTTGTTTCGCCTTGAGGAGTGGCAGGGTCATGCCAAGCACCGCGAAGGCGATGGTGCGCAACTGGTAGCTGTCCGCCTCAGTCTGCTTGACGACCTTGTCCAATACGATGTTGCGTAGCATTTGCTCGTGTTCTCCTTTCTTCGAAAGGCTCCTTGCCCCTTCGATTGTCTGGGTTCGGCCAGTGAGACGCTTGATCGCGTTGAACGACGGCGCATGAACGTCGCCGTTTACCATGTACAGCAGGTTGAGGAACGCCATCGCACCGTCGCGCTCCCACTGGGCGGATGTAAGCGACTTTCGGAGAAACCAAAACGTAAACGACAAAAACGTCTCCTTGTTCTCAGACTTGTCGCCCGCCTGTGTTACCGCTGCAAGCCGGCGGCAAAGAGCCATCGGATCTTGGACGTTGATCATCTCGGCGATGGCAGCGAGTTCAGTGAAGACTGGTTCGTGAACGTGCGGAAAGTGTTCAGTCCAGGCCGACGGCCAGAAGACGAGGGCCTGGGCGAGTGCCTCCACCATATTCTCGGATCTTTGCCACAACTTTGCCTTGCTGATAATCCACGTGTCGAGGCGCTTGGCGACGAGACTGAGCGATGGATTCGAATGAAGCTTGTTGTACGCCGATCCGAGGTTGATGAGGAGGTCGACCAGCTGTGGTGGTACTTTGTCAAGATTAGGAAGCTTGTCGAACCCCCATTGGAGCATGGAGAGGACGACCTCGCCGATATCGTCCTGGCCGACAAGCTCGACGACGTTGCGCAGGAACTCGTATAGAATGGTCGGGTCATCAAGCTCGTTGGGGTAGAATGACACCAATATCGCAATGCAGCGCAGGTAGCGCCTCTGCTCGTTGACGAGATACGCCTCGTTGATGGCGTGAAACAAGTGAACGAGAGCGTTAAACACCATACGGCCCTTGGACATGTTTCTATACCAAGACCTGAAGACGACTTGGGCGCGCAGTACACCCAGTGTACTGGTTACAGGCGGCAAGGCCGGAGGTGTGTCGCCCGCGCTCCCATCGTGGGCCATGAGCATTGCGAAGATGTCGCCTGGGTTGCCCTTGGCGAAGCGATTGAGAAGCGCCGTGACCTCTGCGTTGCCGAGCGTCAGATCGATGAGACCGAAGAGATTGGCGACAAGGGATTCCACATTGGCAGACAGAAAGTTGTCGAGAGCGTCACCGTCTCTCGGCAGGCTACTGAGGGCCGCTTTCGCAACACGGTCCCAACCACGAACATCGGTCTCGTCCGGTTCATGAGCGGCGGCACTGGCGACGGCGATTGATGCAGCAAGGGGAAGGCAGCGATCAGTCGCCAGATCGGAAGGGATGGACGCTGCGTCGCACAGATCGTAGAAAAAGTTGTGGCTCGTGCGCCGGCTGTCGTCGTTGTTTTGTTCGCTGAGGAGTGAAGCTCCCATCATTTCCAAGCACAGTGATCCAAACTCTTTGCGTGTAGAGCACCCGTAGAGTGATGAAGACATGGTCAAGGGGCGTTCATCGACGCCGAGCAGATTAGTGACGATCACGTTGGCGTAGGGTCGGAATAAGCTCTTGGGCGAAGTAAGGCCCAGACGGAGTGATACACCCTCGAGACCAGACTGGATGAAGGCCAGGAACGAGGGTGAAGCTGCGGCGACCTCATACAGGTGGAAGATTGTCGCCGCCCGGTGGTGATCGCTGGCAATGCAAGTGTTGAGCTTCCACAAGGTATTGGTGAGGTAGTGGTCCCAAGTGCAGTCCTCCAACTTGCTTTGTCGGTGGACCGGATCAAAGTACGCTTCGCGCTTCTGATCTGCCGGAAGGTCGGGAAGGTAGTGCAGTCCGGCGGCGGACGATGCAGCACGGAACCGTACACGCGCGTCAGGATCAGACGTGGCAAGGAGAACGACACTCAGAGGCCCCCAAACGTCACGAGGCCGCCCGCCCATCACAACGTCGGCTTCCTCCGTTTCCGACATGCGATGCCACGTGTTGAATGATGGTTCGTAATCGAGGTACTCGTCGATGAAGAGCAGCAGCTGGAGGCGGACCTTCCAACATGGCAGCCCACCGGCCTTGGCCTTGTCCACGAAGTGCGCTGCAACGTCGATGGCGCGTTCGCACTCCCCGCTGTCTGGCGAGAGCCATATGGATGCGGAGCGAGCAAGGAAGACGAGGACAAAGCGGCCCATCTCGCGGTCGCGTTGGAAGGCGTATGACTTTAGGCGATAGCAAACCTCGTCGATGAGATGATGAACGGCGCTCACAGTCAAGCGCAACGAGCCCTCAATGACAGCGTCACACACCACAAAGCCCAGCTGGGCAAAGCGATCACCATCAGAGGAGATGAGTGTGTTGATCAGGCCATTGTCGGCGGTCGGTCGAAGGTCGGTAGAGGCAAACTTGGGGCCACGAAGTCGGAGGTCCACCAACGTCTTTAGCAATAGTGAGGTCGACCGCTGACACTGCTTAGCCTCGAATGACTGCGGGACAGCGTCCGCATCCGTGTTCCGGATCGGGCCAAACTCGTCGTCGTCCATGTAGCTGGGCCCGCCGTTGCCTCCTTGGTTGGGCGTCCGGATGTTCTCCAACGCGTCCTTGGCAGCGTTTACAACCTGAGACAGCACATCGCGCGTCTGAATGTCAACACAATGAAACGGCCCAAAGAACACCTACCTCGTGCTTCCGCCACACCACCGACAGGAGGGCGTCGTTGCAATCGTCAGACGTTGGCTCCGGTACGCTGCTAGCATACCGCTCGGGACGAAGAATATCGCGTCGGATACCGGACGTCGTGTCAGGTGGGAGCAGGATCGGCCAAACGTCGGGGATGATGGCCCTGGCGCGATAAAGGGGAGCAAAGCCACTCCAAACAAGGTGTTGCGCAGGGATATTATCCGAGAGCTGCTGGAGGAGAGGGATGAGAATTTCGAGAAGACCGGTGGCCCGCTGAAGGCAGCCACGCACGTCTGGCCGCAGGCCATTGACCTGGATACAAGCTTGGAAGGCGACGACGAGGACAACGAGGTCGAGGCTCTTTCGCAGCCGCTCGGGAGTGTTAAGTGCCGGGCGATCCTTTTGCGCCCACTCTTCGATTACGACGTCGAGGGTGTCGCGGAGTATATCTGACAGCTTGCGTGGCCTGCCGTCCAGAAAGTTGAGCGAGTCTGCGTCCAGCGTCGCCGACTCGGGGGGAGGTGTTGCTGGAGGCCCCGCATTCGTTCCTTTGTATGGCGGCATCTTGCTGTGCAGGATGACTTGGCGCAATCGATCCGTTTCCGCCTCTTCCAACACACGGTTGACAACAGGACAGTCGGGAAGCTGTTCGACAACCGTGGCATCGGCGATCGCACCGGCCGCAAAGTTGCAAATCGACGCCAGGAGACTGAGATGGTTGGCGGGAGTGGCCGAACCCATCCTCGACCGCGCGCGGCTGGCTCCGTCGACAGTAAATGTCTTGGAAAACCACTCGAGCACCTTGTCCTCAAGGTTGGCAGAGTACAGTCCAGCATCAGACCGTACGCAGGCCAGGCAGCTGGCTAGAAAAGAGCACGACGCGTCGGAAACTGTAGGGGGCCCTTGAATGCCGACGTTTTTCAAAAGCGTGTGGATGTCACGCACGCAGCGTGAGCGGTCGACTTTGCCAGTCGTGAGAATGGCTTCGGCAGCGTTACAAGCTGCTCGCGACAATGTTGCAGACGAGGCCTTTTGGGTTGCGTGAGCCCATAGCCTCTCCCAGGCGCTCTGTTCCATACGTCTCCGCGAGGCCAGCGCTGATGGAGTCATTGGAAACGCGGGGTTGGGCTCCTCTGTTGATGGTGCGTCATCAATGACAGCGAGACACGACAGGCCGACAAATGCCCACGATTGGACAACGGTGTCGTCGTCGTCAAGTAGCTCCAAGAGCTTTTGCTTGATCACGGTACCCGCTTCCTCGTGGATGCGATGCCAGTGCCGGTCGACAAGGAAGACAAGGACCTGCGTTGCCAGTTGACGTGTATGTTCCATACCGACGAGTGTGAGGTTAAAAAGCTTGTCAAGGCTGCTTTCTGTCCGTTGTCGTTTGCGCCTCTGGGTTTGAGATATGGATGGCGCCGATGCAGACACAGAGTTGTGTCTGCTGTGGGTCTGAAGGGCGTTAGCACAAACTGACCATATGCCAACACCCACTTCGTAACAACAGTCAGCATACAATTCGATAGCCGTCCAGTTGATCGCTTGCGATGCATCGAATCCAAATCCAGCCTGCCAAGTCAGTAAATGGGTTGCGTGTATGCATTGTTCTCACCGCCACTGCTGTCCGTTCAAACGGCCGTGCACCATCGTCTCCTCGCACGGTTGACGCACAGAACCTCAGAGTTTCTAGATCGAGGGGCTTCACCGCTCCCCTGGATCCCGCCTCCTTGGCAAGAGTGTCCACAATCCGACACATGGCCTCCCGTATCACCTCCTTGTCGGCTTGTTCGGTGACGGACGAATTTGCGACAAATGGAAGCATCATGCGAAGAGCGATGAGGACGTGCTCTCGCAGAGAAAGGTCTCCCTTGTTCCTGGATGTCCAGATTCCGACAAGCTGAGGAAACAGCCTGATGGCGGCAGCGGTGAACTGATCCTTGCAATTCAGTTCCAACTCTGCGAGGACGAGGTTGAGTGCGCGGAAGATCTCGAGGGGCACGACCGAATTCGATGGCTGCTGAGAGATGTAGCGATGGATCTTGTGGAGGATCGAAAGGCCCAGTGCGGGCTGGTTCATTGAGGACTCGTCAAACCGGGGTAGTGGAACGAGTGGCGCGCTCGAGCTCGTGAGAAGGATGGGGATGAGGGTGATGATTTCGTTCGCGATGGAAGTCGGGATGGTATAACGCCTTTGTCGAACATCCTCGGTCTCGGACCCGTCGTCATCGCTGTATTCTTTCCCCACGCCAGCATCCTGCCACTCGGGGTCAATCGAGATGCGGTCGCCAAGGATCGCCGCCCAGCAAATGTTCATCAACACGCGCCAGCTCGCGGGGTCGAGGTACTCGAGGTGCGGCGGATGTGAGAGAAGGGTGCGCAGTGCCTTTGCGTAATCGATTGCAACAGGCTCGAATATCCGTCCGTCCCATACGAGGAGCGATGTCATGTGCGAGAAGAGTTTCATGAAAGGTGGAGGGGCAAGGAGCAGCACGCTACGCTCGGCCATGGAGCGCACAAAGCCAGCATACGCCACCAAACGAGCCTCAGCTGCATTAACGTCAGCATGCGGTGACTAACAGCGTAAAACGTCACAGTGGCAGGGCAAATGGGACAAAGGAAAGAAGGAAGGAAGGTAGACTCACCAGGGGGACCACCGGACTTCTTCATGGACGCAAGCTTCTCCTTTCGAACCGCCTTGAACAGGCATTCGAAGAAGGCGCTCCATCCGTTACCACTACGGCGACTTGCTGTTTCATGAAAGAGTTCGAGGTTCTCGCGGTTGCTGAAGATCTCGCGGAGACTGTTGAAGCCCCTCGTTCGCTCCTGGACCTTGTCCGACTCATACTGCCTGACGGCAGTTCGAAGGCCAGGAACAACGTCGTCCATGGCGGCTCGACATGTGGCTCGTGGAGCCGCGACTAGTGGGATTGTCCAGAGTCACCGGTCGTTATGTCTTGAGAGAGAGAATGAATGTTGTGAAACTGTTGTAATGGGATGAGACGTGGAACAGTTGTTGTCTTGTTGTCATGAACTTGGTGGGTGTCGCATGTCGCGGCGGTTGGTTGGCGTCTGGGCGCTCGGCGCGTCCGTCCTTTGCCGCTCACCGACTGACTTTTGGTGCCTGAAACGCATGACGGTGCGGCTCAATTTGCTTCCGCAGGTAGGCTAGGGCGCGTTTGATCGTGCTCTGCCTGCTGTGCCTGCTGTCATTCAAGTGGAGTTGGATGAGTGTCAACCCAGTCATCCTTTCAGCCTTTACACTCTGCTCGCCACTCACCTCGTCACCATCATGTCGCACATCGACTACGAGGACGAGCTCATCAAGGTTTGGTCTCTCGTAAATGAACTCTCTGGTGAGTTGAGTCATATCCACTCGCACTGACAATGCAGAACAGCTCGCCAACAACCGTGCCCTCGTGACACAACTCAAGGCGAGGTCTGGGAACGTCAAGGTATGTTGTTCTCGATCATATGCATGGCCCCACTTCCTGCTTATATGCTAACTACAATCAGGGGCAAGCAGTGCACGTCGGAGCTGGATTCCCTCTTCGGCGATTCAACCTCGACATCTCAGACGGTGCGGCAATAGCACGCCCGAGCGCTCTGCTAACCTTGCAGAGGAGTTCCAGACCGAGCTTGAGGCGTTTGCGTCACACCTTGTCCTTGAGAACCAGACGCTACAGCATGAGAACAAGCAACTCAACGCCCTTCTTCGGGAGTATGAGCAGACACTCGAGACGGTGATGGGCAAATTCCGTGGCGTCGCTGTAAGTGCCCCACCCGTGACAAACACACGGCGAAGCAGAACCTGATTCCCAGCACGCATCGCAAAAACACGATCTCTCTCTCCACTCGTACTACAGCTCGCTCTTGCAGTCGCTTCAGACCGCCCACTCGTCGGCGCAGCTCCACGACGACACATCGCTCTCCCTCCTCTTGACGCGGCTGTCAAAGCTCCTCCGCTCGGCACTGCGGTCCCTGAATGGCGAGGAGCCAGACGCCAATACACTGGCACAATTGGGACTCGGTGATCTTCCCGAGGTCGATCGTGTGCGCTCGCCGTCGCCAAACGTGACGGGCCCTACCTCGCCTGCTTCATCGTCCCCCACTCGTGGAGGGGGCATCCAGCGCGCCCACGGGCGGCGCCACCCGTTCCCCGGGTTCATGCCAGGCACGTCGGGCGGGTACTTTGGTACCGAGGGGCAGGGCGACTGGGCGATGGAGCGCGAAATGGAGATTCAGCGCCTCGAGGACGAAAACCGCGCGCTCCGCGAAATGCTCGGCATTGCAGAGGAGGCGGTCGAAACCGAGGAGCACGAGGAGTCGGGACACGAAGACTCGCACGACGAGGAGAGCCACTTCCCCGTCGCTGGAATCGGACGGCGACCGAGCTGTTACACCGTCGAGGAGCTCGAGGCGGACGCGCAGAAGGAGGAGGCCGCAAAGGAGGAGCGGGAGCGGCAGGGGCTTGATGCCGAGGATACGACCACCCCAACGTCGGACAAGGCGCCGATCGACCCATCGGTCCTTGGCTTCCGTGCAGAGGCCGAGCAGCAGCAGCCCCCGCCAGAGAATGTGTTTGACGAAACCGATGGAGAGGTAGCATAGAGTGAGGTAGTTTTTCTGTTGTGATTGTACGACCTTTTATGTGACTAGTCGGGACTGGTCCCGCCATGGATATGATCCCCTCCCATGTGGCGAGCGTAACCGCGCAACACGGAGTACACGACCCAACTGACATTGAGGGCACAACACATCCACCACCGAGCATCCAACATACACAGCCTTGGCTTCCGAACTCTACAGTATGCATGTCTTATACAAGTGGTAATGTACCCAAAGCTCTCTACTTCTTCAGAGCGACCCCTGACGCCGACACCTTGCCATCCTTCGACGCCTTGATCGAGCCCGCCCACTCGGCACCCTTGCCAGTGGGGATCTGGACCTCGACGTGGCTGTCAAGCTGGTAGGTGCGGACCTCGAGGCCCACCTTGGCGTACTCGTAGTCGGGGACTTCGATGTCATCGGGGCCGAGGGCGAGGACAGTGTTGGGGCGGACAAAGACAGGGATGAGGTCGAGAGGGTAGTTGGCCTTCTTGACGTAGCGGGGGCCCTCGATGACCTCGCCAGTCCAGTAGCAGGTCCACTTGCCCTCGGGAATGTAGAACTGGGTCTTGGAGCTGTCAAAGACGGGAGCGACAAGGAGCGAGTCGCCGAACATGTACTGGCGGTCGAGGTAGGCCGAGGCGGGGTCCTCTGGGAACTCCAGGATCATGGCGCGCATGAGCGGCATGCCCGTCTCGTTGGCCTTGACCGACTGGGCGTAGATGTAGGGCATGAGACGGCACTTTTCGCGAACAAACTTGGACGTGATGCGGACGGCATCCTCGCCATAGTTCCAGGGAACGCGGTACGAACCACTTCCGTGGAGACGCGAGTGGGACGAGAAGAGACCAAAGGCGACCCAGCGGCAGAAGACCTCGGGGTCGGGGTGGCCCTCGAACCCGCCAATGTCGTGCGACCAGAAGGCAAAGCCCGAGGCTGAGAGCGAGAGACCACCACGGAGGGTCTCAGCCATGGCCTCGTACGTGGACTCGCAGTCACCGCCCCAGTGGACGGGGAAGCGCTGTCCACCAGCCGTCGCAGAACGTGCAAAGAGGGCCGCCTCGTTCTTGCCGTACTTTGCCTCGACAGCCTCAAAGACACACTTGTTGTACGCGTGCGCGTAGAAGTTGTGGGCCTTGTAAGGGTCTGAGCCATCGTGGTACTTTACATCGACAAAGGGGATGCGCTCTCCAAAGTCGGTCTTGACCGTGTCGACGCCCATGTCGAGGAGCTTGGTGACGAGACCCGCGTACCACTTGGATGCCTCGGGGTTGGTAAAGTCGACAATGGCCATTCCAGGCTGCCACTCGTCCCACTGCCAGACGTCGCCGTTGGTGCGCTTGATAAAGTAGCCCATTTCCTTGCCCTCCTTGAAGATGGGAGCGCGCTGGGAGATGTAGGGGTTGATCCAGCAGCAGACCTTGACGCCGTACTCGTTCTTGACGTCGGTGAGGTACTTTGTGGGGTTGGGGAAGCACTCGGGGTCAAACTCGAATGAGCACCAGTCGTAGCGCTTCATCCAGAAGCAGTCGAGGTGGAGCACGCGGACGGGGCACTTACGCTCCTTCATCTGGCGCAGGAAGCCCGAGACCGTGTCCTGGTCGTACGAGGTCGTAAACGAGGTCGAGAGGTACAGACCAAACGACCAGGCGGGAGGCAGCGCAGGGCGGCCAGTGACGCGGACATAGTTCAAGAGCGCCGCCTTCATGCTGCCGCCGCCAATGATAAAGTACTCGAGGCTCTCGCCGCGGACGCTGACGCCAATCTTGGAGCACTTTTCGCGGCCCACCTCAAACTCGACCTCCTCGGTGTGGTTGACAAACATGCCGTAGCCCTTGGACGAGAGGTAGAACGGCACGTTCTTGTACGTCTGCTCGGACGAGGTGCCGCCGTCCTGGTTCCAGATGCCCACGACTTGGCCGTTCTTGACAAACGGACCAAACCGCTCGCCGAGACCGTACACCGTCTCGCCAACAGAGAGGTTGAGCTCGTTGACCATGTAGCGCACCATGCCCTCGCGGCGCGTGACATCGAGGGCCACGTGGTCGACGCGGGTCATGCTGTTCGTCAAGGTGGTCATGCAGCCCGACTGCGACTGCTGCTCGAGCGTGAGGTGCCACGGGACGTCGGCGAACGCCTGGCCCTTGGGACCCGTGGCCGTGAGGAACTTGTCCTCCCCAGAGCTCGAGTCGCTGAACGTCAGTCCGTACGAGTACGGCGCAGTGTTGACGTCGACCGAGAGCGAGCCCGACTTGAACGCAATGTGGTCCTCCTTGGGGCGCGACACCGACGTCTTGGGCGCAGCAGGCGCTCCGTCGGGGAACAGCTCAAAGTACGGTCCCCGCTCGTTGAGGCCGGTGTGGTGCTCGACGCGCACCTTGACCACGTCGTCCATGGGCGACGAGATGTTGACGGTCAGAAGCGGGCCTCCAATGTCAGCCAAGCCCACACAACACGAGAAGGGTACTCACAGTTGAGCGTGTCGCCGCGGTCGCCAATGTGCTTGGGAGCCACGAGGAGCTCGAGGCCCTCGGCGCTCTCCTTGAGCACCTCGACTACCTCTACACCGCCGAGGAAGTTGACGCCCGTGGGGCGACGCCAGCTGAATCTGTCAGCCCCATCCTTGCCGTGACCACCGCTAACGCCAGCTCCAAACCGTCGGCCTCACTCACAGTCCGTCTGTAAACTTCATGGTGCTTTCGTTTCAGAGTCTGTTGGATGATGGAGAAGGTTACTGAGCAATGGCCAGCCAAATATGTCCCATCATCATCACCACTGCCCACCAGCGTCGCCGCGCGTCACCGACTGTTCGGCGGTACATATCACATGGTCCGCACACGACTGGGCCCGCTGGTTCATCCGGACATACGCCGAGGGGCCGCGAGGGGGCGCGAGGGGCCCGCTCGGCGAGATTCTGGCGGCTACATACAGCCGTACCGTCCACAACAGCCGTAAACAGATAACACAGGGCACAGTCTTGTGAGCCTGCGGCCAGCCTGCTGAGAGGGAGCAGTCTGTGATCGGGCGGTTAGCCGCGGCATAAAGTCCCGGGCCGTAAACGGGGCCCGCCAAAATATGCCGGCAATGGCCCGATTGACCCTTCCCGCCGACCCTCGGCGCCGATGTCGGCGCCGACGCTCGGTCCCAATGCCAAGCATTCAGCGGCCAACGTCCCGTCCAACAAACCACCGACATCGTTTGCTTAGCACCACCGCGCTTGCCTCGTGGGATGGAAGGGATCGTGAATAGCGGGAGATATACGGGCGAACGGGGTAAAGAGAGCGAGTGCATATGGGATTTCGAACGGCCCCACACTGGGGCAAGCCTTTGTTCGGAAATCCATCACAGTCCTCCCCACACACGGTCGCCTCGGATCTCCGGAGTGCTTGTTGGTGGTGTTACGTGCCGAGAGACATACCGAGAATCCGAGGTTATCGCGACCGCATGATCGGGGGGCCGTGAGTTTCTGGGCTGGCAGAAGTTTGGAACGGGCCGCATTTGGGTTGCGGCTTGAACGCTGCTTAACCTAGTGATTCCAATCGCTGTAGTACACGCATCGTGTGAGTGATCCAGTGTGGCAGACAATCGAATGAGGTGGCGGTAAACTGGTTTGTGGCATGTTAGAAAGCGCAAGAACGCACACGTTGTGCCGACACGTTTACCGTTGCCAGCCCTTTTTTAGTTTGCCATTTAATGAAGGAAGCCAAGCACAACCCAATGGCACAAGGTTCGTTGCCTCGGAGATGAGAGAACGTTACTATACAGCACATCAGAATATTTCTCTGTCACTGGTTTGTGTTTGGCTTTGTGGATAGCTTTGATCCCAAAACTTGCTAAAGACAATCCATAAGTCTGTTGCTTCCAGACCCATTTGAACCCAATCAACACTTGGGCTAGGGAGCCGCACTGGCAACCTATTGGCCGCTCATTGATCATACGCACCTGATTTCAGACAATTAAAAGGGCTGCAAAAGGAGAGTGCTTCCGGCGAGTCGAACACAACCAGACGGCTTGCTGAACCCAGGAGGCACTCACCAGTTGCAATCTGATACTCTACCGCTGAGGTAGAAGCACTTCTGCCACGAGAAAATCACCTGCAGGGGTCGATCGGATCGATTCCCTCTGGCTACATGATAATGACGAGTCATCGTCTGTTCACCAAGCAGGTTCATGAACTTTGTTATTTGGACGCCGGGGTTGTTGATGCGCATAGATTGTTAGAGCGTTGAGGCGCAAGCGATGTCGCTCGGAGAGCGTGTCTGGAGAGACCCTTGACAGTCCCCAAACCAGCACCCGCGTCGGTGTCGGGCATGTCGGGGATTGTGAGTCGTGTGAGCTCGGACGTCGATGAGGACAATGCCCTGTTCTTTAGAGCTCGCAAGGTCGACTGGGCTATTTTTGGTCACATTCCGCGTTGGGACAACTGATGTCCCACCGACAACCAAGCGACCACCCGAAGGAATGTTAGTTCCTCCGAAGGAAAGGACGTGCCCCGCAAGACAGCGCAGCAATCACTACACAAGCAGCCGGTTCAAACCCGAGGGTGTTGGGCCGGCCGCACGCATATGTCCAATTACTCAAACGCCCATTCATGCATGTACAGTTGCATGAAGCATGTCCGTCGCTATCTGCTCCGTGCTATTGCCTCCTTGCATTACCACCCGCATGACCCGTCAACCCTGGGTTCGTCTCAGCCGCTCGTTTCTATCCACAGTGCATGAAGACGTATGCCACATTGCGCGTACGGTGTACCAATTGGTCCCGAAAGAGTCCGAACAATAGGCCGGCAGTGGCGCTTAGCGTGATGCATGATCCATGCCGCCGACAGCACGGCCCGATCATATTAGGCAGCCGGCCCGCGGGCCCCGTGCATTTCCATTTCTGCACAACTGGATTCGGGGAAACATCGGGACTCATCGGTCCATGTCCATGTTCTGCGCTGCACCAGATTGCTTCACCAGCGCCTCAAAGCGCAGTAGACTGGCAGAACAATACCAACGGAGCTTCTGTTGTGGCGGTCATTCTTCGCAGGTGACAACGCGCAGGCGGTCAGTGCGTGTTCTGACCGGCACATCTGTGCCACATGTTCATTGACAAGGCGTCCATAGCCGGATCGCTGGAATCCACACCGACTCAACTTGTGCGCCAAGGCTTGCGACCTGGCGCGGAGCCATTTTTTAATTGGGTTGGCGGTTGGTGGAGGAGTTCGACGGCGCTGAAGATACAGGTGTGCAGCGGGCCGCCGCCACTCCGGTGCCTGGTTTTCAACACATGCTCCGCCCAAAGCACCAACGTTGTGGCTTTGCCGCCGCCGTCGTGTGCGCAGCCTGGGTCAATGAGGCTGGCCGCCTCGTTAATATGCAGGCACGGCGAGATCTCGCTGTGATTGTGATCCCTTATCCCTGTTGATGTATGCGAGTGCCAGGATGATGGGTGCAGAACAATTCGAAACTCGGTGCAAGACGGGGCCCGCGGAACGGGGCCCGCATATGTTGGGATATCCTGGCCGCTCTGATTAGATGATGGCCTGCGGCGTCGCCACAAGAGGGACGCGAGGGCTATCTCCCGTGATCTCACCGACCTGTCGCCTACTTCCCCTTCAGGCAGGCCGCGGTTTCTCCATCGCTCAGGTGCCGGATGTCGGCGACGATCAGAGTCATGTGGAGAGATGCGGTGGCCCGCGTAGCGCCCGGCCATAGGACGCGCGCTTGCCGAGGGCCGCGATGGCGAAAGATTATATTAGATGGAGCTGGGGGGCAGCGGAGACCCACAACCCCGCCAGCCTCACTCTTCAACAACAGCTCTTGGACACAGCTAAGTTCAGCTGAGCTCCGGCACCAAGAACCAAACAAGGCTCGGATACTGGCACCCAACACTCTCTCGCGCCAACACATACTCTCCACACCACACCCTCATTCACTACTCGACTCGCAGCACATACTCGACCATGTCGATCTCTCTCTCGAGGACACGGTCCGCCAAGTCGGGCCTCGACGCCCACCGCCCCTCGGTCGCCCCCGGCGTCGACGTCCCGCTCAGCAATGCCGTGGTCAACAGCGCCGCCGCCGCCGAGGAGAAGGAGCACAACATGACTCTTGCCGACGGCTGGCGCACACACAAGAAGGCCATTCTCTGGTCCATGGCCCTGTCGGGAGCCCTGATTATGGAGGGTGTGAGTAGTAGTTTTCCACTTTCAGGGACTAGGTGGTTGTGCCCAGGCAAGGGGAGCCGCGGCTCTACAACGACGGCGTCCTTCACACACAAACGAAGAGCATCCACTGACCGGCCCAGTACGACGTTGTCGTTATCGGCTCTTACTATGGTCACCCCGCCTTTCTGAAGCGCTTCGGTGAGTGTTTGACAGAGTTCTTTGGAGGCAAGACTGGCTGGTGGCGGTTGTGTGTGATTTTGCTCCCGTCGTGGCGGCGGAGCAAACGCGCTCTGCGACCGCGCCATCGAGCAAACCAACGAGCTAGGCAGCATTCAAGCGAACGCAGCGAATGCTGGACGAAGGTGCATTGAGAAAAGCGGCTGACATGCAGGTGTTCCCGCCGACACTGAGATTGGCTACGTTATTCCTGCCGAGTGGCAGTCGGCGCTGAGCAACGGTTCCTCGGCCGGTGGCATTATTGGTCTTCTTGTAAGTCTTCTGGATAGAAACGCGGTCCAGGCGGCCAGCATTTCGGCCACATTTTATCTTCTGTGGAGCTCTCGCTAATGGCAGATCAACGGTTGGGCTGCGGACCGCTTCGGCCCCAAGATTGTCATGATGGTTGCGACCGTCGCGCTTGCTGGATTCATCTTTATCATGGTCTTCGCCGAGTCTCTGACGATGCTTGTCATTGCTGAGGTATTCTGCGGTATTCCCTGGGGTATTTTCCGTGAGTTTTGGACAGTTGGAATTCTTGGGGGAGAGAGAGAGAGAGAGAGGGAGAGAAATGGAAATTCAGAGGACAGATGGAAGGAGGAAAGGAAAGGACCACCGCATTCATGTTGCGACTCCACCGCGGAACCTTTGCTGACGTCCAGAAACCCTTACGACCGCCTACGCTTCCGAGGTGTGCCCAATCCAGCTCCGTGGCTACCTGACGGCCTATGTCAACGCGTGCTGGGGTATGGGTATCCTCCTGTCCTCTGGTGTTGTCAAGTCGACCACGACGATGACCTCTGACTGGGCGTGGCGCATTCCCTTTATCATCCAATGGGTCTGGATTATCCCTCTGTTCCTGATCGTCTACTTCTGTCCTCCCTCGCCCTGGTGGTTGGTCCGCAACAACCGCATCGAAGAGGCCGAAAAGGCCGTCGGCCGCCTGACCAACCCCAAGTACGTGAGCGAAAAGGACATCCAGGACACGGTCGCCATGATGTGCCACACCAACGAGCTCGAGCGCCAGATCGAAGAGGGCACATCGTACCTTGAATGCTTCAAGGGTATCGACCGTCGCCGCACGGAAATCGTCATGATGACCTTTGCCATGCAGCTCCTCTCGGGACAAAACCTCATCGGCCAGGGTGTCCAGTTCCTCCAGACGGCCGGTATCACCGTCAACCTCGCCTTTTCCCTCAACATGATTCTCAACTCCATGTTCATTATCGGCACCATGTTCTCGTGGGTCTTCATGACCTTCTGGGGCCGTCGCACGCTCTACACCGCAGGCATGTTGATCATGTGCGTCGTCCTCTTCGTCATCGGCGGTCTAGGCTGGATCCACAACACGGGCACCAAGGAGGACCCGAACAAGACATACGTCGACACGACCTACGCCATCGGCGCCCTTCTTATCATGCTCAACTTTGTCTACAACTCCACTCTTGGTCCCATGTGCTACAGTGAGTCCTTCGTCTTTTCTCTTATGTTTGCAATTTTTGCTAACTCTACCAGCCATCATTGGAGAGGTTTCGTCCACCCGGCTTCGCCAGAAGTCGATCGCTCTCTCGCGCATCGCCTACCAGATCATGAACATCATCTGCGGCATCATCGTCCCCCGCATGCTCAGCCCTACCGCCTGGAACTGGGGTCCTAAGAGTGGTATCTTCTGGGGTGTCTCAGCCGCCCTGTCGACTGTCTACTGCATCCTCCGTCTGCCCGAGACACGTGGCCGCTCGTACGGTGAACTCGATGTCCTCTTCGAGCGCCGCATCCCTGCTTGGCGCTTCTCCAAGACCCAGGTCGACCAATTCCAGGGTCACTACACGGAGAACAACGAGAAGGACGCCCCCGTCCACGACGAGAAGGAGAAGCTGTAGGAGGAGGATTTGTTTATTGTGGTTGTGGCGGGGCTGGCGCTTTGGCCGGCTCCTGTAGGGATTAGGTTAGTTTATGCACTCGACTCTTGTCTAATAAATCAACGTGTTGGCAAAAGCAAATAAAATAAAATATGAGATGTGTCTGTTAGTTGCAAGGTGCTCGTGAGTACGGAACCGATCTGTGGGTGCCTTGGGGAGCCGATGAGCATTCGTTGTTCAACAACTGCGATGACCGTTCTGCTCACCGATCGCCTTAGCTTGGATGAGCTACTGTGCGACCTGTTAATACTTGGATCTCCCACAATCCACAATGAGCAGCATGCACGTTTATTTCACGCACGGGGACCGCCTTGGTCACCGAGCTTCCGAAGAAGCTACAAAAACTCCCCGTGCTCAGGGGATAACAGCTACACGGCTCCCCTGCACTCCGCGATATGCAACCTTGCCGAAGAAAACGTCCTACTCGGAAGTGATGTGCTTCAGCAGTAGCTTTATAGGATCACCTCAGCCACATCTTTATTCATACGGGTTACACCTAACAGAGGACGAAGAGAGAGCAAAAAAAGCAGAACCCCTGGGTTTCTCATGGTTTAGAACCACAAGGGCTGGGCTTTACACACTGCCACTACAGCCATTCCCATACACCAGCTTTCGGGCATTTTCCGTACGTCTTATGTCCACCACCCCACGATGGTCGGACCGCCAGGCCAGATGCACCAATTTCCGAAGTCTCACATCAGTCGCCGTCCGCGAATCGAACAGGCGACTAAGACCGCGTCGGATACCCAGAGTGCACCGTGGGCCAGGTGACCTCCACTCTGTGGGTCCGCGGTCCGTCGCCTCCACATTTCGACCATTGCCCACGAGTCCTCACACACCTCTCACTCTATCCTCACCTCCTGTGATTTGAACGCGGCCGCAATGCGTCTCTATGCGCTCAAGGTACCCCCCACGGTATCAGAAGATGTACGTATTTGGGATACTGCAGACCGCAACCGGCTGCCCCTCCTGTTGCGGCTCGTGTCTACGGGCTGCTCTTGTCCTTCATGATTGCTGATGCCGCGCAGACCTTTGACCGGCTCCTGTACCACCTCCCAGAACGTGCACAGGACCGTGTCCGCCGCTTCCGCCATCCGGAAGATGCGATTCGTGAGTCGCCCCTCTGCCTTATCCCCCTCCCTCCCCCTCTTTCCTACCTCCCACTTCCCTACCTCCCCCTTCACGCGCTCACAACAAAGGTTCTATTGCCGGCCGCCTCCTGCCGACATGGTACCTGCGCCGCTCCGGCCTCGTCCCTCCGCCAACACACCCGGTATTCTCCCACGGCCCGCGCGGCAAGCCATTCCTCGCGTCGCCTGCCGTGCCCGGGCTCGACTTCAATACGTCCCACGAGGGGGCGTACGTCATCCTCGGCGTCGTACGGGGCAGTGGGGAGGGGCCGGCCGACGTCGGTGTCGACGTGATGGATCTTCCTGAAGACCCGGATGATCTCGAGGAGGGTATTAGCTACCAGGTGTGTATGCGTGGGGGTCAGATTGGCGGCTGGGCACCTCGACCATTCGACAATTCGGCCATTCGAGGTTGATCGCCAGTCCAGACTCCACCAGCACATGTTCTGACCCCAGCTCACGACACACGAACGCCTCCAGCTCGCCGCGGCCCGGGGCGCCATCAAGGCCAAGCTCCTCACGACGCTCTGGACAGTCAAAGAGGGCTACACGAAAGCGACGGGCGACGGCGTCGCGTTTGGCCTCCACCGCATCGCCGTCGACCTCGGCGACGGGCGCGTGGCGGGTGTCACTATTGATGGGCGGGATGCGCGCCTCGACGGGTGGCAGTGGGCGGTTGGGAGTCTCGAGGCGGGTAGTGTGGGGTGGGCTGTCATTTGGCGGGGGGACGAGGGGGATGAGGGGGGTGCGGCGCATGAGGAGGGAGGTGGGGGGGAGGGGGGGCAAGGAGGAGCAGGGGCGAGGCAGGCGAACGGGGGAAGTACGGGACAGGGATTGGTCGAGGTCGAGGAGGTGCGGTGGGATGAGTTTGTGAGGGCGTTTATTGGGTCGGGATAGTGATCCCAGAGTTGTAGGTGTGTGTTGGAGACCATAGATACTACATGAAGCCAAATATGTATAATCTCCACATTGCACACCCGCCAAGGCGTCGTGTTTACTTCAATCACTCATGTGTATCCCGTCTGCTCATAATCGACGTGCACATGTGCGAGATGGACTGAAGATGTGGGATACCAAACAGAGATTGGGTAAGCCAAACACGCCCGTACTCGTCTACCAAGGGTGATAATGGAGCTTGGGCAGCAGAGTTGCAAACACAATGGGTACCCGCACGACTGCACGCCCGCATACCCACACGCGACAGCAACAATAGCTCTATGCATCTCTGGACCACAGTCCCTATGAGCAGAAGTGGCGACGCCCGCGCACGGCAATGTCACCTCTAACCTCTGTCAGCTCGGCTCACATCTTAATGTTTTAGCGGGGTACCCAGCACATCCGCAGACAGAACCCGCACACGACTCACCATCATGCGCATGTAGGCGAGGAGGAGGGCGCCGGAACCCGTCGCGACGCCGACGAGGTACTGGAGAATGGAGAATTTGGCCTGTTCAATCTGCGTGCGCAGGCCAGCAATCTCCGACTCGATGCGTGTATCCACCTCTTTGATTTTGAGCTCTTGCTGCGCCGACTCGTCGCGGATACGCCCCTTCTCCAGGTTGAGGTCGAGGCGGACGCCGGCCTGCGTGCGTGTAATCTCCTCGCGCAGCCGCTGCTTGAGCTTTTCGACGTCGGCGAGCAATCGGTCATTCTCGGCCTTCATCAAAGTCAAGTCATTCTTTTCGTGCAGCTGCAGCTCGGACTTGAGCTGCGTAAAGTCGACGTTTTGGGTGTAGCGTTGCTGCGGGTTAGCACCATTCGCGGAGAAGTCGGTCTGTGCGCAGGGAGGCGGGAGACCTTCAAGGAGGACCATCCAGGGGAGCACGGAACATGGTAGGAGGCGTCAAGCACGCCGTCGCTACAAACACGTATACCCTGCTCAACACAGTCGATAGAAGTTACGCGTCCCATCGCCAGGTCGCTGGACTCCGCACCATTGGGCTGAGCCACGTCACAAGCAGACTCCCACAGCCACCGACTGCAGTCACACACCAACAATGCTCACCTTCTCCTGCTCAGCCTTGCTGACCAACCCCGCCTCCATACCGCGCACACTCTCATCCACCGCCTCGGCGAGGACGGTCATGACGCCCTCTGCCTGCTCGCGCGTCATGCCATTCTTCATGAGCCGCTCGACGAGGAGTTGGGTGTCAAAGTGCGCCACTCCGCGCGCTGGCGTCGCGTGGAATCTCCGGGTCGAGACCAGAGCTGTGTGTTAGTTGTGCATTCTCAAAGTAAAGAACGAGGTGGAGGCAAGGTGGTGTGCCATGAGCTTCTACGTCGACGCGTCGCGCTGTAACAAGCCCAGAACACGACGCGACTTCTGCATAGTGGCGACTCTCAGATAATCGACAAGGGGAGCGGGGACTCACTCCTGGCGAGAGCCGCACCCGCGCGCGATGTTGATGGTTGTGAGAGGAGGCTGAGCATGGTGGTGACAATGTAAAAGGACGGGACGCGTTGCACGTCGGGAAAACAAGCAATCGCCCCAGAAGTGCCAGGTGGCCAGGTGGACAGATGACAGTCGCCGTGCCTCCCGTTAGCCGAAAGGATCGACGGACCAAGCCGGTGGCAAATAAAAGGCAGCTAGGCGCGGGATTTGATTGCCACTAGAATTGCGTGCCTATGTGCGCCTCCGCGCGCCTTGTACAAATTTCAGATTTCAGAAAGTTGTCACTCTCTTGTGGTGCACCAGAGTCATCGAGAACGAGCGTCAACTGGCAACAACCATCGCACTCTTTACAACCCAAACACCCGTCCACGATGCAGGTGAGCAACAACACGGACTGACGGAAAGCTGACGACAGTCGGACGAGATCATCTGGCAGGTCATCAACCAGCAGTTCTGCTCGTACAAGGTCAAGTGAGTGGTGCGGTTGTTGTTTGGCCCAACGGGGGTTGGCAGAGCTCGTGTCTGTCCTCGTCTGTGGTTGGGCCTGGATGGATGAACCAAGCATGGTCCTTCTCCAAGACCAGACCATGCCGGCTGTGACTCACGTGTAGCTCCCGCTGACATCCAGGACGGTGACCCAAAACTTCTGCCGGAATGAGTACAACCTCACGGGTTTCTGCTCGCGGCAGTCGTGCCCGCTCGCCAACAGCCGGTACGCGACGGTGCGCGAGCACGAGGGCGTGCTGTACCTCTACATGAAGACGATTGAGCGCGCGCACTCGCCGGCAAACTTGTGGGAGCGCGTCAAGCTGTCCAACAACTATACCAAGGCGCTCGAGCAGGTGAGTAGTGGAATGCGCTGGGAGTGGATGGTGGTGGCGGGGGAGTCGGGGAGGGGAGTCGGGGAGGGGAGTCGGGGAGGGGAAGGGCAGTATGAGGATCTCCAGGAGAAGAGATTGGGCAAAGATGGGATAGGAACAGAGCGGACAGACAGACGCCCGTCTCGTGTCCAAGCATCGAGGTCAAGAGGCGATTAAACACTGGACGCAGCTAACAACTAGATCGACAAGGAGCTCATCTACTGGCCCAACTTCATCACGCACAAGTGCAAGCAGCGTGTGACCAAGATCACGCAGTACCTGATCCGCATGAGGCGATTGGCCATGACACAGCAGTGAGTGTGCAGTGCTCGACTCGTTGGGAAGAGCGGTCGCACGACCTATACTCGCCACCTGGCCCCGTCCCAGTCCCTCCGTTTCGTCCCAACTAACACGCCCAGGCCCAAGCTCGTGGGCATCAACAAAAAGCTCGAACGGCGTGAGGCGACGCGCGAGCGCAAGGCGTTGGCGGCGGCCAAGCTTGAAAAGTCGATTGAAAAGGAGCTGCTGGAACGCCTGCGGTCCAAGGCGTACGGCGACGCGCCGCTCAACGTCAACGAGGACGTGTGGCGTGCCGTGCTCGACCTGGACCGCGAAAAGGGCAAGGGCAAGGACCTGGACCTGGAAGAGGACGACAGCCAGCTCGACGAGGAAGAGTGGGAAGGAGGCGAGCGCGAGTTTGTCGAGGACGACGACAGCGACCTCGAGAGTGTGGGCGACTTGGAGGACTATTCCGGCAGCGAGTTTGACGAGTTTGACTCGGAGGGCGAGGACGGCGGCATGGAATTCCCCAGCGATCTCGACGTGTCCGACGACGACGAGGAGGACGACGAGGACGGAGAGGGACAAACACAAGGGAGCGGAGACGAGGGCGCAGAGCCAAAGAAGCCCGCAAAGGGCAAGAAGCCAGCACCCGAGATTGGCAAGAAGCGCAAGGCGACAAAGGAGCCCAAGCGCGGTGCCAAGAAGCGTGAGTACAATCGCATGAGGTTGGGGCTGGCGGAGAGGTGCGCCACAGTTGCGCGGCGGTGGTGGTCGTGGTGTACGGCGATGCCTGTGGTCGCGGGGTGGCGAAGTGGGGTCAAGTGGGGTCAAGAGGAACCTTGGAGTCATCCAAGGAGCCCACCTCGTCCCCACCTTGCTACTCAACCCAAGCTGCCCCTGACCGTCCCCTATCCATGATCGCATCGCATAGATTGCCCTGCGTCTCCAGCAGGTGGCCACAACCAAACCCTGTGTCTTCCACTAACACCCAGGCCCCCACGTCAACGTCGAGTACGAAATGGAGACGGAGCCTCTCTCGCGCGAAATGCTCAACAACTGGTAATCCGGCGTATAGACGGGAACAGGACGCTAGACACGACGACGCTGTGCGGTACCGAGGCGGTCCGCGAGTGCGCGCGAGACACCGGAATAGAGACAAGGAGGAAGGAGCGAAGGAGGACGGAGAAGGAGCACGCCAGGCCACCCATTACACTATCCAGTCCGACTTGCCATCCCTGGGCGCCAGGGTCCCTCGCAGCGGCGCTGGTCCAGACGCTTGGGAACGGCGATATACCATTCCCCAGATACCCTTGCATGCATACGCCTGGTTGTCGCGCGTAACCGCGTGTGGAGTGGTGCGCTACGGATGCTGTGCGAGTGGGATGTGGCCACATGGCCCAGCTGTCCCACTGTTGGCTGAAGGGGAGAGCGATTGTCCTTGGTGACTAACGTGGCCGAGCAGCGTGTGCGCCGCCACCTCCACTGGCGGGAAGCGGTGCTGCGCGACTGGTGATGACGGGCATGGACAGCATAAACATGACCAGGTCGTGACCCAAGCTGGCATTTGCAGCGCCTCTCCTACCAGACTGATTCACGCTGCATATGGACTCAACCATGCACTACAGGCTGTCCATCGCCGAGGTCGAACCTGATCGCTGTACCAGGTCCAGCCAAGAGCGGAGGGTATACCATGGCTGTGGTCCAATAGATCACTCCCCTTGCACCCGTCTACTGACGTCGCCCAATAGCTCGCTTGTCCCGTTTCTGCGTCAGCACTGCACCCCACGACCCAACCCCACCCGCCATCCCCGCGCCCGCATCGATACGTTTGCGTAGAACAATGTCGTCTATAACCATGTACAACAGGGGGACGTGGGGACGTGTCCCTGCTCGTTTGTGCTGCCCGCGCTCGTGCGCTCGTGCGGTGCCCGGCAGCCGCGTGCCCTCGTGGCGTGTCCCGCTGATTCTCTACGATCTACTCTGCACTCTGCTCCTCCCCGGTACCACAAGTTTCAACCTCGCCCCTTCGTCCCCGCCCTCGTTACGGCCTCTCCCTCTACTCTCTCCTCTCCCCTCTCCCCGTTCTTCTCCCCCTCCCCTTTCCCTAAACCTCGAGGATGCCCATCTCGCGCCACTTGTCCGCGAGCTCGGCGACGCCCTGCCCCATTCCCTGGGGCGTCATGAGGTCCTTCATGACGAGCAGGTCGAACTCTTTTCCAAACGCGAGGAAGTGCGCAAAGAGCGAGTTGAAGTGGGCCTCAATCGAGAGGTGGACCACCTGCTCAAAGTGCGCGTGGTACAGGTGCGCAAACACGCGGAACAGGTGCTTGTAAATGTGCTTTGCAGTGTACGCAAACGAGGTGGGGAAGTCGCGGCCTGGGTGTTAGTGCGTGTACAGAGGTGGGCTGAATGCGGGGGTGCGGGGTTGGGACAGTTGTTAGGGGATGGGGGTAGTCGGTGCCATTACCAAGGTCATGAGAAAGGCAGGCCGGGAGGGCTCGGCTTGTCTCCCCAACGCATGCTAGACTGCCCCCATCCACACCTCGTGAAATACTCACCACTCTTGGTGGGAAACACGCTCTCGTCCTCGAGTAACTTTTGCAGCCAGCTCATCACAAAGTCAATGTAGGTCGGTGCTGGCAGCGACACGAGGCGCTGGTTCTGGTCTGGCCAGAGGAAGTTGAGTCTGTGGTGTTAGGGCTTGTACAACGCGGTGTTGTGGGTTCGTCCTCGAGGAGATCGAGGAGAGGGCAGGGGTAACGTGGGATGGGCAATGCGCAAGGGCGTCTCTAGCCTCGAGTCGTCTCGAGTCTCAAGTGCAGAAAGCGTAGACAGCCAACGGTAGACTGATTGCCCACCCTGTCCCGCGATCGCCTTCCTAGCTCTTGGAACACCACGGATCAGAGATCGCGTGCAGTGTCCACACGCTGTACTTACGTCGGACCCGCCGACATGGTCGGACAGTTCTGGATCGTGCAGAACTCTGTGAGGGCGGCATAGAAGTGGTTGAGGTTGTGGTAGAAGTCGAACACTGTGTGTGAGCAATGTCATAGGTAGCAGAAGTAGAGTCTGGGTGCAAAGGAGGCAGCCAACCATTGCCGACCCATTGGACACGGGATCGCGAGCTCAAGCATCATCCCACCACGACGCGTCGCGAAACACTCATTCGCACACGCATTCTCAATCGAACCGTCGGCATTTCGTCCCTCTGTACGCGCACACACCCGTACTCACAGTTGATAGCAACCCACTCATTCACGTCGACATACTTGGGCGGCGCGACAATCGTCTTAAAGCTGCCCTTTACGAGGGCGGCCTTGACAAACGGCTGGCAGAGAAAGAGGGGCTTGGGGGCGTTTGGTGCAGCCTGCGCGGCCGTGAGCTCGGCTCCGGGGCTCAGGAGCGGGGGCTGCTCGTACCCGCCCGTTGGGGAGAGGTTGGCGGGGAGCGGGGCGCGTTTAGGCGCACGGAGGCGGCTGGGTGTGAGTGTGGGTGGGTTGGGGGGGTGGGGAGGGGGGTCTGGACGGGGGGGAGGGGTGGGTGGGGGGAAAGGGGGGGGGGGGGGATGAAGGAGGGGGGGGGGATGAAGGAGGGGGGGGGGGGGGGGAGACGGGGTTGAGAGACGGTGAGGACGGGTAGACGACGGTTGGGGGAGACGGACACAACCAAGGACGCCACAACCGTCCAGCGGAGGCTCGTACACGGTCGCGACGAGCAGAGCAACATCGCGTCGCGTTCGACGACGCCGTCCCAGCTGCAGCGAACACGATGGCGAGGGTCAGATGGGACACGTACCCGAGGAATCCAGACATGGTGAGATAAAGTCGACGCGATGAGACTCTGTCGACGAGCGTAAAGATGTGCTGTAGCAGCGAGTGTGCAGGTGGTCAGTGTGGGGTGTGCTCTGCATCTCGCGCGCCAAGGGGAGGAGAGGGTGCTGGGTGTGCCGTCCCAGGTGAGACGTGCCACGACCAACGCGTGACCCGACCCACGCCGAGGACATGTCACGTGATACACAAAGTACGTGGATTTAAAAGTACCTTGGGTGACCTGGCCACCACCATGGTCACACGTCGTGCCTTGACGGTTGTGGGTATCAAAGTCGACGAAGTCGCTATCGAGTGCGTCAAGACAAGACATCTACAACCACCAACAGCTACTCGCCATCGTCCCGAGGAGATTCCGCGCCCTACCCAGTCTACACCCCGGCGCCATGGTGTACATCCGCAAATGGACGCAGTTTGAGAGTGTACGTTTTTCTTCGTGGTTGGGCTGACGCGCAGGAAACGGTGGCGCTGTACGCAAAGTCGCCGCGCAAGGTGGGTATCGACGCATTCGGGTATCGAGCATCGGCTGCGGCGTGGCGTGTGGAGTGTGGAGGCCTGCTTTGGGCGGTCTGGATGGGTAGCCGGTGTGCTGGCCGTCGGCGGGTGGCGGTCGGCGGTCGTGGACGGCGATTACGTGCGGTGCCGGTGTGGACGGCGATTGCCAGGCTGCTCGTGTGCGGTCTGGAGTCTGGATCGTGCGGGTGGTAGACGCTGCTCGTCTACCTGTGGCCGGATGCCGGACTCTGTTTGAGGTGTTGGCGATTCCCCTCTGCGAGAACGGACGGTGGAACAAGAGCGCCGAGAGCGCCGATCGGCAACCACAACATGGCGCGCTCCGCGCGCCATGTTGTGGACAACCGAACGCATCATACTGACGGCAGGCACGATACACGGTCCGGTTTGTGCCCGAGTCGGGCAAGCTCGTGCTCAAGGTTACTGATGACACGACTGTGAGTACGCTATGTGCGAGGAGTACCAGGACCTTGGAGCGATGTGCAGAAGTGGAAGGAAGGGGTATCGAATATGAGACGTCTGGCTGAAGGAGGGGGTGTTGAGTGTGAGAGCTCTGGTAGTGGAGGGAGATGGACCATGGAGGGTCTTGTTTGGGAGTTTCTCTTGGTCGAGGTTCGCCGCAGTGCTCATGACGATCGCATCATGATCCTCTCTCCTTGCGACTCTGCCCCTCTAGATCCCACTCCTCACTCTCGCGAGGTGACCTTCGCCTGTCACCGCGCTCTATGACAGCAACTTCCCCAGGAACTCTCGCTTGGCACATTCATTTGCTCTCCCCCGTTCTTGGAGCCGACGCATGTCCCGTTTACGGCTCTTGGCTGCTCCCCACGCTCCTCTTCCACGTCCCATCAATCCTCCTGCTTCTCCTGTCCATTTGGCCCATTCACCACTACACTTGGCCTTCATCCCCTGCCATGTCCTCCCTTGTCTCCCCCTCTCCCTACAGTTGCCCCTCTTGAACCCGCTCCCCTCCTGCAACCCCCCGACTCCCACACTAACCCCAGTGCCTAATGTACAAAACCCACTCCGCCATCATCCTCAACCGCTTCGAGTCGCTCAACCTCCGCCTCCTGAGCTCGATCGCAAACGTCCGCCGCCGCCCCGTCCTCGGCACGAGCAGCAGCACGCCGCGAGCCGCAGGCACCCCCGCCCTCGAGGGCGACGACCCCATGACGGGCGCCGCCCCTGGAGCTGGAACACCTACACCCGCGTCGCCGCCGCCGGGCTCGCCAAAGAAGGCCGCGGGCAAGGGGGGCAAGAAGAAGAAGAAGGGAAAGCGGTAGTGGAGGTCATGCATGTTGTACACGGTGGCGGTGGTGTTGGTATCGGGTACACTGTGGCAGTGGTGTTGGGTATCGGTGTATTCCTGAAGGAGGGTGGACGGTGGGCCCGATGAGAGGCGCTGGGGCTCGCTAGGCCCACTGGTGCTGAATGCGTTCCGATAGGTGTGGATCCGCAAGTCGTAGAGTGTGTGCTCGGCTGCGATGCGTGGTGCTGGTGACTATGCGATGTGGTGTCGACCTCGCGTGTGATCTTGGACGTGATCTAGGGGGTCGGGGCGCTTCATCTCTGATGTGAGACGGTTTGCGTTGGCGTCCTTAGCGGATCGAGAACATCACGAGCTGGGCCATAAGTCTTCCTGTGACGTTCTCCTCGCAAAGCATGTCCACTCACAAGGCGACAGTCTCCCCCTGACCCGAATCACCACTACCAGCCCCAGCCTAGCTCTAATGTCCTACGCTCTGCCCACTGCTCGCCGCAACTTCCCCCTCCGCCCCAGCCTCCCCATTGCCTCCCGCCCCTCCTCTCTCCGTCCCAGTCTCACCAGCCTCCCCCCCTTCTCCACTAGCCCCCACCCCCACAGCCCCCTCATACCCCACCACCGCCCCCCTAACGACCTCTGCAACACCCCTAATACGCTCGATCCTCGCCCCCACCCGATCCTCCATGGCGATGACGCACGGCGCGAGCTCGTCGGCCGCGCCCCGCATCTCGGTGACGTACGCGCGCGACAGGGCCAGGCTCGCTTCTGCTCCCCCCTGAGGTGTGTATTCTGCCAGCTGCGCGCGCGGTGGTGCGGCTGGGGGCGCGGGGGCATGGGTGGGGTCGATCAGGCGCGCGAGGGTCGAGGAAGGGAGGGTGGCGAGGAGGGTTAGGTCGGCGTGTAGGGCGGAGGGGGAGGGGAGGGACATGGTGGGGAGTGGGTGGAAGGGCGGGCGTGTGGGGTGTTGATTGGGTTGGTTGAGAAAGAGGAGAATGGGTCGTGGACGTTGAGGATTGTTGACTTGGAAGGACACCAGGTCGGTTGGGCTGGACGTGGGTTGATGACGCGCACGATGTGCGGAGGCAGATTGGAAAGGCTCTGAAAATCGCACAGGACAGGATTCGAACGAGCGCCCATGCCTTTTTTGCTCTTTTTGTCACTGACAGGTGAGTGTCTCGAATCGACGCTACGGGGTACATAGAGATGCCGACTTGCCCGCTAGGGAAGTGCCGTGGGGTTGGGAAGGTCAGAAGGCAGACCGCACACTGAAGTCTTGTCTCACGAAAGTCTTGTCTCGCAAAAGTCTTGTCTCACAAAGTCAAAGTGGCACTTGCGCGTGGGGCGGCACACTACAACAGCAAGCAAGTGTGCACATGCCAAGTACTGGTATGTGAGGGAGAGTGCCTAAGTCGAGTGTCCTCATTGCACACGATAAGACTGCAATGTTGACCCTTGTCACGTCTGAACTATGGGCATGAAGGCAATGGTGAAAATAAAAGCAAATGACAATATAAAACCAAAAGGAACAACGTTGAGCACAGATTCTGCACATCGATGGCTGCTCGACAACCACCCACCGCCTGCCAGCAGGCGTACCTCTGCACGCTGTTGTGCCTGTGAGTGCGCGCTCAGAAAGTCTCTAGATCAATCCAGTGGTCCAAAATTTAGCCACACTTCCAATCGAATCCGTATCTGCTGCTGACCGCCCTTCAGAGCCCCAGAGTATTCACGCGAGCTGGATGTGGCGGTCTCACGACTCTCCCCCCACACCTGTACGTACACATCAAAGTTGATTGATATGTATTTTGCTACCTACACTACTGGGCTTCTAGAAACTGACCCCATGCTAAAAGTTATGAAGTGATAGTCTGGAACACTTTCCCAACCCACGTCTTGGGCTGGCGCTCCTCGATCACGTCGGCCGGGTCCATCATTTTGGACGCGAGGTCGGCCTCGTGCGCTTTGACAAACTTTGTACGTCGAATGAGCTTGTACCCCACGAGGGGCACAAAGAAGACCACGGCCGAGATGTAATTGGCGAAAAAGTCGGACGTGCTCCATGCGCCCTTTAAGAACACACCGAAGCCGTTGAAGACGCACATGATGGCACAAAAGACGACTGCAAAGTAGGCCGCGAACGGCTGTAGGGGTGCGCGCCAGGGCAAAGTGAGGCGGGATACACCTTGGGCCTTGAGCGCCGCACGGAAGCGGATGTAGACGATGCTCAGCGTACCCCAGTTGAGGAGCGTAATGAGGGTAATGAGTGACTGGAGCCAAGAGAATGCCTGTGCAGCGCCGCCAGATCCGACAGACAGGTAGGCGAGTAAGCCCAGCATCCCCGTAGCCCCTACCGCGTAGACAGGCACGCCGGCTCGGGTGGTGCGTGCAAGGAACCGCGGTGCTTGCCCGTTCAGTGACAGACCACGCAGCGTACGTGATGCAATGAACAGGTAGGTGTTGCCCGCACTCCAAGCCGAGGTGATGATGGCCGCATTGATAACAGAGGGGAGACCCTTGATACCCACCATGCGAATGGCGATGACCCACGGGGACGAATTGGCGTTGCCCGTCCCGCTCACGAGGTCGGGATCGTTGGATGGGACAATCATCCCAATGATGAGACTACCGATGACGTCTACTGTCAGTAGTCAAGTTGTGTCGGGCATGCCTCACAGAAGAATAAGAGACGATAGATGAATAACTTGACGGCGCGAGGGATTTGGCGGGACGGGTCCCGTGCCTCGGCAGCTGTGAGGACGACCACCTCAGACCCTGCATATGCAAATGCCGAGTTGATAAGCGTGCTGAGGAACAGTCAGCGGCTACGAGCTGCGATGTGGGCTTACCGAAAGAAGGCCAGGAAACGACCCAGGTCTCCCCCGATACCGGGGTACTCGTTAATGGCACCGGGATTCTTCCAGTACTCGAACCCACGGCGGTGGTGGTCCGGCGCTCCACCGAGTGTAATGACGAGACCAAGGATGATGAGTCTGGCTGTCAGTAAGTGGCTTGAGCGCCATAAACCTGAACGCCTTAAACTCACCCTGTGAGAGTAATGATCTTGATGCACGCCGTGGCTGTCTCGGCTTCTCCGAAGAACCGAACAGGCAGGAGGTTGAGTGCAAAGCCGCACACGAGGGAGATGGTGATCCATACGGCCTGATTAACGGCCGTGGTCCAGAACTGCACAAGCACCGCAATAGCTGTGGCCTCTACTGCCAAGCCGAGAGAGTTGCTGTACCAATCTGTGCGTCAGAGTACTGTAGAAGCAACAGGTGCGTCTTCCCCCCACCCCCCATGACTCACAAGTCCACCCCACCGTGAACCCGACGGCGGGGTCGATAAATCGGCTCGCGAGCTCCGGGAACGAGACGTCGACGGGGAACGCGGTAACGAGCTCACCAAGCGATTGGATCTGCCATCAGCTGCCTTCATCGAACAGACACTCCACAAAGGACGTACCACCGACCACACGGTAAAGCCTGTTATGGAGTAGGCCAGAAGAATAGCCAGCGGACCACCGACGGCAAGTGAACCACCGATGCCAATGAACAGGCCCACACCGATGCCGCCTCCAAACCCAATAAACGTGATATGTCTGGAGGACAGACCTCGGCGGAGGCGAGTGGACGAGGACGCTGGCAGGTGAGCGCCTTCAATCAGTAATGTGGTGGTTAAACTCACAATTGACATTTCCGTCCTCGACATCGTAAACGGCAACGTTGCCATTCTCTAGAAAACTGGAGTCTTTGGTACCTTTGTCAGACATTGTATGATGGGAAGCGATGAGAAGGGGGTACCCCTCGTAACGATAGGTCTTCATATACTGTCAACACATCGACTTTTCTGGAGCCACCACTGTCCGACGAGCGCGCAAGTGCCATGTAAGACCGGCGCAGAGCTTTCTCAAAGGCGACAGATGACGATTGAGTTTGCACATCATGAACGAATCAGAGCGGTGGGCAAGCGCGTCAGGTGCGTCGAGTGTGGGCAAGGGCAGTGGCTGTCAAGTGCTGCATGTGGGTCAGATGCGTTCATTACCGCACCTCCGGCACCCCGATCAATACACGTTGCAGTGCACGATGTGCTTCAAAATCTCCCCATCTCCATCCTGCCGTGCCTCGAAAGTTTCCTGTTGCTCTGTTGCTGAATCCACGCTTGAGTTGGTACTCCTCGGCTTCGATATCAATTATAGCCTATACATACCTGCCCGGTCTATTATAGTTATAGATGCAGAACGCGTCAAAATAAGTTGCCGAATCACTCGCGTGCATCGATGCGCCACCGGCAATCTCCGACGTTGTGTGCGGCTGTTTGTGGTTTGCAAACTGGCCGATGGCGTGTGCATCTTTGGGCCTATAGGTGTTCGAGCTCGCTTAGACGAGCCTGCATATAGCAACAGCCAAGTAGTCCGTCCAGTACATGTTTGCACTGCTCGTCAGTGGCGCCGTGTCGGCCACCAACACGTCTGTTTCAACATCTTCCGCTTGCTTTCCAACAAGCCACTGCTGAAAGTTTTAAAACCAACACCATTTTCCAACAGCGACACCTCCGATATGCATACCTGTTCTTTATGGGGGCATATAGTGCTTTATGTCGCCCATAACACTTCACCCAAAGTAGACCTCCCCCTGGCCAAGACTTGTATTTTTGTTATTCTACATATCCTCGGTCAAGAAGTTCTGGTGCGTAGCCCTGGATCTGTAGACAATGTTCGGCTTTATGTATTCTTCCTCAATGCCCACATTTGTGAGTAACATTGCGAAAACCAAATTGTTTCCTGCCAATACAGGTGTGTCTGGAAAGTCTTTAGACTGCCACACTACAATCTGGTGCGCGAACCGCGGGTTTGCAGGGGCGGCGCGCAGGAAATGCGGGATACAACAAGCAGTAAACAGCAGTGTGACCACTTGCATGGGTCTAGAGGGTGTCTATGCGCAACTTCGGCTGAACCGAGGTTGAAGTGGCAAATTCCAGACTTTCTAGACGCACCTGGATTCAAAAGTTGTTCCTGCTTTGATGTCCAGTGTGACAAGTGGCGATCATCTACGGTTTCAAAGTGAAACTAGCTGCAAACGGGAGAACCAAACAATCCCACATCCTGATCCAACTGAACGGTCATGGCTGGCTTAGCCTACTTTGTAAATCATGGCATTCATAGTGTGGGAGAATCAAGCTTGTGGGTTTGCTTAGCCTCTTGACAGGCATACCCTGATACGATCCTAATGCAACCACAGCAGCGTGACGGGGGGAACTTTCGACTTTGGGTCCCATTAGTGTCGAGCTTATCCACAGCGACCACTTTGCTCACTGGTTGACACTTGACCCGTACACAAGTGCAGCTTCCGCCCTCTCGAGCAATTGTTGCAATTGCCACGGCAGTATTGAGCACACACAAGGCTTTAGCAGATCACTACCAGAATGAAATACACGTAGTTGGACAGTGTTATTCCGTAGTCCAGACTTTCCTCCACTATTTCTGCCCCTCTGGTTCAATCTACACCCAGCCATCTTCTGCACACTAACGCGCTTAGCCCCTTTCGAAACTACCGCCCAAAATAGTGTAGCCAAGAACTAGTGGCCGAGGAGTGCCTCCCCTACTCCTAGTTAAATAATGAAACGCTGACACACTGAACACATGCTACCAACCACGACTGGCTCTTCGTACCGGCAACTAGTGCCAAAGGATTCCAGCTGTGGGTCCTGAGCACGAGGATTGCAGACCAGGTGCTGTGCAACAGGCATCAGTGCTTTGCACTAGCGAGCCATGCTGCACGTGCGTGGTGTATCCAAAAATGCCATAAAGGCGGTGCTTGGTCCCAACCTCCGATGTCTTTCACCCCCTTCTGTTCTCTCCCACATCCCCAACACCTACCACCGCACCCATACGAACCGTCCTCTACCGCTCGGCTCCCCTACACTCGAAGCACATCACTCCTCGTTCACCGACTAATACCAATGTCGACATCTACCAAGCGCATTGGCGTCAAGGGCCTCCTCGTCACGGCCCTGGCCCTCCTGGGCAACGTTGTGGCGACCGATTTGGAGTATACACTCAGCTACCCTATCTCTTCCGATTCGACGTCGAGGCGCCCCCTCGGGCGGCCCAACGGCGCCGTGTCGCACGTGGATTGGGGGAATCAGTGTGACAATCCTTGCGCCAAATTCGTATCCGGCGGGAGTGTCGCCCACTTTAACGTCTTCTCGGATTCCAACTGCCGAGACCACCAGATTGCCCAGGCGGCCTTCACTATTGGTGGCCCCACCATGATGTGCCCACTCACCTACTGGGCCATCGACACGAACCGCCCGTCGTGGCCGTCGACCATCTACGTGACAGCCGGCACGGGATTATTCGACGTCGGGGCACAGCTCGTCTTCACGTACAACAAAGAGGACTACCTGGGCGACAACAACGAATTCGTCCGCGGCGTCCTCAGCAAAAACACCGGGTGCCTCCGCCTCTCGGGCTTCAGCACCGACTGGGGCATGAAGTTCTTCCCATGCGGCAGTGGCGGCATCGTCAGTGGTCGTCGTGACTTCGTCGACTTGGGCAACGTCACAGACAACATCGAGCCGCCCATCCGCCGCGGTCGGCCCGCGCGCATACTCCTCAACGACGACTGAGGCGCTCTCATTGGGCATCGGGGGAGACACGAGCAAACGTCTGAAGCAGAAGAAAGGGACAGAACAAAATGGACCGCAAAATTACAATCGTAGCTTTGGGGCCGTAATAACTTCTTAAATAGGAGCGTGTCGCTTTATGAACAATGTGGGGTGTTGCAGTGGAGCCAGCCTCCTTGCCTGACTATCCTGCAATCGCAATGGCAATTCGTAGGTACAGGCAGCGCAGACCATCCCTTCGGGACAACTCGTGGCCCCACACATCACAAGAGCTGTCGGCTTGTGCCGTGGCGCTGTCCAGGTTATGATAGCCACATCCCCCAATAACGTGAAAATTTGCTCCGCTTCGTTGGGCAATCTTGCAGTGACCGACCTAAGGACCAATACTGGTCCGCGTTAGTGCCACGTATTGAGGATGTTGCGCCCGCCCCGTATATCAGAATGGGAAGGATGGAGGGCCTTAACGACCGGGTAGGGGGCATTTGTGCTACAACGCTGTTACCAGCGTGAGGGGGATAGTCAAACACAGAAAGTGCACGCCCAGAGAGCTGCCGGTAATGTTTCGATGCCCCCAGGCCTGGTGATGTGTGAGTAGGGAGCGTAAAGGTCCTTGACGAGCACATGAACTGAATGGAAGTCCCATCTCACATCATCCGAAGTCACGACTCGTGTGAAATCGGATGACACTCGCTCATCTGGAGTTGCATGGTCCGCGTGCCGAATGGAAGCAGCCCGCTCTGCAGGTCAGTAGGCACGTCGTGTGTCTTGGTGCGTCTGGATCCAGACGTGCGAGCGGGTTGCACAGG
Organism: Pascua sp. PH4015B; assembly: GCA_025502685.1. Taxonomy (NCBI): domain Eukaryota; kingdom Fungi; phylum Basidiomycota; class Tremellomycetes; order Trichosporonales; family Trichosporonaceae; genus Pascua; species Pascua sp. PH4015B. The sequence continues at coordinate 37,975 of JAMFRD010000124.1, forward strand.
TGATCGGGGAGGCACGAGTCCCTGCAAAGTGCATTCTCCCTGCCGAACACAATACACAGCATGGATACACGAATTGGGAGCGTTCACTCGGCTGGCTCATTCCCGCGCGCATTCTCCCGTACTCATAATGTTCACTACGGTTTCAGCACCTAGCACCATTGTTGCGGACCGTACAATGCCATTGACTCACCATTGGGCCACTCCTTACTCGTGATGATCCTACTCCACCTTACGCCGCTTGGAATCTTGTTTCGGTGATGTGTGGGCAAGGGCTGTGGTTGAGGCCTTGGACTGGAGTCAGTACGGTTGCGTCGCGTTGATGTAAACATACGCTACGTTCACCTCCATGACCGTTCGTGTCCGTGAGCCGTTGAATTTGGGCTTTGAGACGTTTGTTCTCCAGTCTGAGACGCTCGTTTTCGCGCTTGAGAGTATCGTTCTCTGCCTTGAATTCGCTGTGGGCCTTGTCGTTACTGGCGAGGATTTGGTATTGGTCGGTGAGGGCGCTGAGCTGCTTGCGATACGCTATTTCGGTAACCTTGGCGAGCACCTCGTCAAAGTAGAGTCTTTCGAGCGCGGCCAGCATCTCGGCATCTGCCTCTGCCTTGATTGTGATGCGGAGCGATTCGGGATCGCGGCTACCATAAGCCGCAGCAACAGTCGTCAAGACACGAACAAGCTCGTCGGTGTTGGGCAAACAGTCGGAAATGTAGCGTTCTTGCGCTGCCACGTCTAGGTCTGCGGGGACGTCGACGGCGAGGTTGAGTGTCAGCCTCGAGAACCTCTTGATGCGCTCAAATACATCCCACGCGTCCGAGGTCCCCTCCCCCGTGTCGCCGGTCACCACCTCGCGGGGACCTGACGTCTCGTCGCCACTCTCGCCCGGATAGCACGGGACTGTCAGGTCGAGAACGTGGCAGAGGCCAAACTTCCTCCAGATGTCGCTGCGGAGAAGAATGTGGAAGGACTCGGTAGTTCCAAGGACGAGGGCACGGACACCCAGCCTGTCAAAACAGTCGCTGAGGAGGACCAGCTGGTCGAGGGACAGCATGCGCTGGGGCAAGCGAAGCGAATGGAAGAAGACTGCACCCTTGGCGCTCTGGAGAATGCGCTGCCAAGTCGCAAACGTCTGCTCGGGGGATACTTCGAGTGTGACTTTGTTGTTGCCCGACCGGCGGCCTGCAATGTGGCCAAAAAAGTCCTGGGCCACGTTGGGCGGGTGGTTGTACATGTCGACATCGAATTTGTCCCGGTCCTCGGAGGTGCGGCTTCGCACCCGGACGTGAGAGAAATGCTCGAGCTGGAAAAGATACACGCCCAGGCGTTTGGGCACATAGTATCGCTTAAACCTCCACGGCGATGTATCCTTGACCTCGATGTCGGTGAAGCTGACCAGCTTGCGCTTCTCCGTCATCTGGCCCCCGGGCGGGATCGTGACGCCCTTCAAGCGCTCAATCGCACTCGGCCACAGCTGCACATTGAGCGCCTTGATGATCTGGAAGTGGGGAAAGAGACCTCGGAGACCTTCTTCATGCGCAACGCACAGCGGAAGACAGCCGGTGACGTCCACCTGGATCACGGCAGACTTGTACAGCGCCAACCGCTCCTGACAAGGTGAGTACTTCTACCGCCGGTTAGGGACACTCACCTCAGGCACGTCTCGGTGCCGACTGGGCAAATCCCCGAGGTTGAGCGTCTGATACAGCACGCGCACGACGTAGGGAAACACCTCGCGCGAAAACGTGAGCATCGTAAAAAGCTCGTGCGCCGTCCAGTCACCAATCTTCGGCGGCGGGTCTGTGGGTGTCGGCCAGACTGTCTGCTCAAGGTCGGCGGGCGGCACAAGCGCGTCCTCGAGGATGGCTGTGCGGAGGTGCCCAATGGCCCAGACCTGCTCGGCTGGGGTTGCCGTGGTCGTCATGGTTGGCCGTGTTTTCGGGAGGATGTGTGTGGGATGTGGACAAGATGGTGATGGTGAGTGGTGCGATGCAGAGGAGAGATAAGGCGGGTACTGGTAGCTTGGCGGGCTGTGAACTAGTCTTGCGTGTTGTGGATGGGGCATGGGACAAGCTGTACATGGCCCATGACGTCACGTACACGTGACTCACCATGCCGAGTATTGTTATCTTGGCGACAAATGTGTGCATGTGGTCGTGTGCTGTGCTGTCTACATAGTACCGTTTGCGGACTGGGTCCACGAACATGCTATCAATCGCTTCAGTGTGTCGTGCTAGTCAACTCCTTGTCATCTTCTCAACTCCTCTGTTCTTCCAATGGTATCTTCTTCGTATCGTGGCGTCCTTCCAATAGTATCGTCTTCTCCTCGGCGTGTGTTTCAACCGTCCTACGCGCGCGTGAGGAACTCGTCACCGTCGCATGATCCTCGGCAACTCGTCTCTTGCAAACCCGTCCAGCGAAAATGGCATGCCCCGTGCTCATCAGTTACTGTCCACCGCCATGGAGTCGGCGCATTCGGTCGCTACGATGGTGTCGAGCTGGGTCCGCACGGCGGTGGTGTACATGATACTAAAGTCGTTGCGGCCTGCTTCGTGGTAGCAGATATTGATGTCGTAGCCGTAGGGGTGGACTCCAAAGCTGTGAAGGAGGATCGCCAGATGGTGCGCCTGAGGAAGGTTGTTGCAAAGGTCCCTGTACGTGCGGATGTCGTTGGAGACATGAAAGGTGAGAACGAGGTAGTCGAGTTCGGGAAGATCGTGGCGATCGATGTTAAGGATGGAACGATTGCCTGAGCGAACGCCGAGCCGCAGAACTAGAAGATCGCTAAGTTTCGACCATTGAAAGTGGGAGAGGGCGACAGAAAGACTTGCCTCTACGTTGAGGCAAAGCTCCACAGCTTCGGGGAACACTGTTGCCACCTCACGGAGCGTTTGGACGGAAATGGATTGATCGTATATGTTCAAGTGTTTTACCAGGGGAAAATTGTCCTGCTTGGCGATCCAGAACCAAGTCTTGAGCGACTGCGAGGGGTGAAGAGTGAGCGTGACGCTCATTGCCGGGTAGCCGCTGAGAATGTCGACTGTTTGTTCCTTCTGAACGCGAACGCTGCGATCGAACTTTGTGCGCCCTTCCCTTGAGACGGGTCCAACTTCGACGTCGGCCATGACAAAAGTTTCAAAGTGCGGTGGCAAAAGGTAGTCGCTGGGAGAGCATGATGCGTGGCCGTTGTCGCAGACATTAACGCGCACTGTAGGCATGTACGTCCATTCGGTTCCGCCGTCCCAATCGATGCTGCCGTCTTGGTATTCGATCCGGACGATATTGGGAAACCTGTGGACGAGACCCTCGCAGCCATAGACGTCGACGCAGAAAGGAAGACTGCCCTCGAGATCGAGATACTTGACCGCACGCGCGTAGGTAAGTGTACGATACTTGATATTAGCTCTGGTGCGTAGTTCACAGGATGACACACTCACTGTCGCAACGCGATGGTGGCAAGCCGGGAAGTTGTAAAACTCGAGTCGGAAGTAGAGAATTGAAACGACATCGACAAAGGTCTGGCGATTCACGGTGAGGAGGGGCACAAGAGTGTTGCGCTGCCGGACGTTGATGCCGCCCGCACGAAATGTGTCCAGTACGGCCTGGCGGAGGTGATCAATCTTCCAAAATTGACTTGCAGCCGACGGCACCGACGTCAAGGAAGGCGGTAGAAGAGGTGATTGGATGTTTGAGGTCGACATGGTGTGTGATCCCGTTGTGGTTGTGGGCCAGAGACGTGGAGTGTGGAGCGGATTGAGAGACAGGAGGAAAGTGTTGAAGGACGAGGAGGAGGGAACGAGAGAGCGAGGGAAAGGGAGTGGGAGAGAAGGAGAGAGAGGGATTGGAGATTGACGAGTGTGAGGAGTGAAGAACGAGAAAGAGAAAGAGAGTTGAAGAAAAAAAGGAAGCAAGAGGAAGAGAAAGTGAGAGAGTTTGTATTGATTCCAGTGACACAACTTGCAATTTGGGTGACGTGTTTGTGGCACCACTCGAGCTGACTGGATGGATCCCCGCAACGATCGACAACACCCTGGCTGAGTCCCCCGCACGTCATATATCATCACTGCAGTTGTTCAGTGTCGTACCGGCCACACTCGTCAAATAATAGAGAACAACTTCGTCTCCTATATTGTGGGTCTATGTAAACCAGGTCGACCTTGTCCAGTCGTTAGGCACAAAGAACACTCTCCATCTCACATGTGGAAGTTGCCGACTCCTATCCGTCACGTCTTGTCGTTTCCTGCTATCTTTTTATGGAATCTGCCTCGTGAATTCTGAACTACAGAAGGAATCCCACCCTGCTCCCGCAAGCACCTGATCCCCGTCCGTCTTCAGTCACTCGCTGTCGATAACCATAGTATCCGATTGGGTCTCGGCAACAAGGGTTTCGAGCTCCTGCTGCACCCTGCCCTTGTACCATTTCTCCACGCGGTAAAGCTTTACGCGGTTCACGTAGGGTTGAAGACCGATTTCGTAAGAGTTGTCTTGATGACCGAGGCCGCAGGCGTGAAGGGTGGCAGCAAGCTTCTTCGGGTCGGGAAGGATCTTCGGAACAAGGTTGCTCGGCGGGAGGCGGATGTCAAGTTCATTGAAAACACCGACTTCGAAGGTAAGTGATAGGCGCCGAAGCTTGGGTGGAACGTTGATGAACGGCTCCTTGATGGGACAACCGGCGACCACAGTAAGGTCCAACCTCTCGAGGGCAGCGAATTTGGACCATTGGAAGTGGTGGAAGGCCTCCTCTGCACTTGCCCAGACCTCTACTTCGAGGTGGTCAATGTGCGGAAGGCTTTCCGAAAGCTGCCAAAGCCTGGGCAACGTGAGGGACCGACATGGTATACTGCAGCCCATGACTGAAGGAAACGATGGCTGCTGCAAAAGCCAGGCCCAGGTTTCGAGCGACTGATCGAGGTCGATCACCAATTCTGAGATGACGTGTACGAGGTCGGGTGGGAAGTCGAGAGTCTGTGTCTGTTCCAGGCGGACACGGCGATCGAAAATTTGTTGTACGTCCTCAGTGATTGAGCAAAGGTCGATGATGGGGTTGGGGAAGAGTTCGATATGGTCGGGGATGTGGTAGTCACTTGGAGAAAATGAGACCTCCCCTTCGGCATCGATGTTTAGGGTTACGAAGCCCATGATTGACCACGCGCCGTCCTCCATAAGATCAAACTCGATGTAGTTGGTTGATACGATGGACGAGACGTTCGGAAACGCATGAATCAGCCCTTCATACCCGGCAATGTCGATGCAGAACGGAAGGCTTCCCTCCACATTGAGCTTTTTGACAGCCCGAGCGTAAATGTGAATGCGGTGCTGGGGGGTCAGATAGGAAACAATCAAGGATAACCCACGATAGAGACCCGGTGGTGCCACACTGGGTAGTCGTAGAGATCAAAGTTGCGATAGAGCGTAGCCACGACGTCCACAAAGGTCTGGCGATTAACGGTAAGAAGTGGCAAGAGGTGGTGGCGCTCTGCCTTGTCGATGCCGAGTATGCTGATGACGTCCCGGCGGAGGTGATCGATCCCCCAGAATTGGCTCGCAGCCGACGGTTCGGACGGGGGGAATGTTGCGGATGACGCGGCTGCGGCCGCAATCCTCTTGCTGCGGCGACGCGGAGGCATGGTGTTGGTGGCGACGAGAGGCCGGGGGGGGGGGGGGGGGGGTGGGCGGGGGGCGGGGGCGGGGGGGGGGAGGCGCGGGTGGGGTGGGGGGGGGGGGGGCGAGGTGGGCCTTGTGA
>JAMFRD010000125.1:0-43551 GCA_025502685.1 Pascua sp. PH4015B
ACGTCTACCGAATGAATTAGCAGTTTAGGACTAGCGCATTAGGAAGATACGGAGGAGCGAGGAATTTCCGCCACACCGTGCACACCGGTGTCAACATCCCTCGCCCACGCGACCCCAAAATATCTTTTGTCTCTCATGCCGCACCCTTTGGTCCAGCGTCAACGGGGTTTGCCCTGACGCCCACTCTGTGTATAGTTGCCCTCGCATCTTGGCACACGCCCTCGCTTATCTGGGCCAGTTTCCAATCGTCGCACTGCCAGCACCGACGACGGCTGCATAGACGGCTGCACCTACGACAATGTTGCGGGCGTTGGCGCGCCACGTTCCGTCTCTGGTGCAGGTATGGCTCGCCCCGAAAGGGTTGCGCTCGCCGCCGATGTCGAAACTTGTACTCAAGAGCGTGCCTGCGTCGTTTGTTGCAGCCCTCGGTCCCAAACCCGCGGACTCGAATGCCACCCCGACCAAGCCGAACTCCGTGCAGCTGCCCTTCCCCCTCAAGTCAGCGTCGCCTGCCAGATGGACATCGCCCCTTAAGCGTTCGTTCCTCACAACCAATGCGCCTGAATCCCACCGAGCGACGCCCTCGCGCCTCTCTGAAATTGACACGGGTGCTGTCCAAATGTAATGGTGTCTGCCACATATGGCGTCCGTACCTGACGCAATGTTTCTTGTTACAGAGTACCATATCGCGGAGACGCACCCTTTGCTTGGTCGCGCAAGTCTGATGCTCCAGAGACTCCGTCAGTGGCGGTGGCGGCGACAACGGCCACCCAGGGCATGACGTCGAAGAGCGTTGCGCACCCAGACATCCTCCACACTGCCACATCAGCACCACCCACGACGTTTCACCAGCAGCTCCCCCTCGATCGCCGGCCATTCATATAGCGTCGACGTGGCATGTGGAACGTTGCATTCTCCGTCTTCACTACTCCACTGAGCTTGCTCGCCACTGCCATTGCTGTGCACGCCGTGGCAGGTGGCGTCATCCGCGAGGGGTCGCCACAAGCGTGGTTGGAACGGGCATCCCACTTCTCTAATTCGGTGCCTGAGTTTCTAATGCACTTGAAGCGCATTTTAATTGATTTTGCCACCGCATGTGCCTCGTATTATTGTGACCCCCCACTTACGATTGGTGGCTTACTTGTGTCCACGCACAAACGGAAGGTTTCCTGCTTTCGCGTCTCTCATCCATCCATCCACCTCTCTTATCCACGGTACCTCCTTGCTTCCTTTCCTTCCCTTTCCCCTACCTCCTCATTAATCTGCCATAACTATTCAACTCTGACAATGCCGCCGGCGCTGAGCAGTATCCCTCGCCGTGTTGTTGGCCCCACACCGGCTCCCTCTCGTCTCCCGCCTGCAGAGACGCCGATCAGCCAGATTCGGCCCGTCTTTGACGACTTTGAGCTCGCGGACGCTGACGACACCACGCTCCAGTCCCTTTCGACCCTCGACGACTTCGTTGAGCCGCAGCTTCTGGGCAGCCCTTCGCCTACGTCCATCCCCACGGTGTCAATGTCGAAAGATCCCTCAGTGGCCACCCTCGAGCCACCCACTATGCGTTCATCCTCCGCCGCACCAGTCCCTTCGCAGTCGCGTGAGGATGACCTGTACTTGCGCTCTCCACCGAAGCAGCCGTCCCCGCCGAAGCAGCCCTCACCGTTCAAGCGCTCGTCCCCCACGAACGACGTTGAACCCTACCGTGCCACACCACCCCCGCGCCTTTCCAAAGTTGACATGGGAGCGGTCCTCGATCCCTCGGCGACCGCCAGCGCCATCAAGAAGACGCCCTCAACGTCGACGCGCTCACCTCCTCCAGAGGCAAACCGTTCCATGCCTCCCCCGCCGAGGTACGCGTCACCGGCCCTCAGCGACGCCACCCTCCCGGGGTCGGCCAAGGACTGGGACGTGTCGGTGACGTCTGTCCCCTCGTCCCCCAAGGCGGGCGCCGATGCCAACGAGGGCGCACTTAAGCGTGTCCCACCTTCATCTGCTCCATCCCAGTCGACCGTTTTATCGAGCGCTTCATCGCCCGCCCCATCGTCCCAGGCGACTGCTTCATCATCCGCCCCATCGTCGGGTCTGCTCCGACCCACTGCGGCGTCTATCGCGCGCACCGAGGAGCGCCGACCCCTCGCTTCACGCGATCTCCCCAACGCCCCCTCCACGAAGAAGCAGGGCGCAGCAGCCAAGCCCATGTCAGTGCAGCCCCGCAAACCGAAGTTCGAACCCATGACCATGGGCGACTCCTCACGAGCCTCAGCGGCTGCCCCGGCCATTCCTGCGCGCTCGCACACGAGCTCGCATGCCATCCCCGCACGCCAGGCGAAACCTCCGCGGCCGACCTCAGCGGCCCAGCCGATCAACCTTCGTGATGCCGAACGGGCTTGCGATCTGGAGCTGAAGCGCCGCCTTTTGGAGTGTCGGGCGACCGAATCTGTGAGCGCGGGCCCCAGTGACGCAGGCCGCCCCGGCGCTACCCTGCTAGTAGACATGGACCAGCGCCAAGCAATGCTTGATCGCCCTGGCGCGAAGGACTCCCGTGGGCCGGTTCTCACGGTGCCAGTCCGCGGCCACACTCCGGGCAAGGCCTCTCGCCGCCGCGCGGAGAAGCGCGCCGCCTTCGATGCCCGCGTCGCCGAGCGGATTGCAAACCGTGACGCCAACGCCGCCGAGGAAGCACGGATTCTCGAGCAGATTAACGCCGACATGGTCAAGAAGGAGCGGCAGGAGAAGATCATACGGGCCAAGCCTGTGCCTGAGATGTACCGCCGGCGGTACTGAGGTACTGGGTACTGTAGCGAAGGGAGTGCGGCGAGACGCGACCCAAGACCGGAGAACCGGAGACGACATGCGCATTGCATGGTGCACGCCCGCAGTTGGGCCTTTTAAGAGTTGTATGTTCATTGTCCATTGGGGTTTCTCATCCCCAAGCATGCAGGGTTGTTCAGGTACGCGCATCGTGAATCTGCTCGACTGTGCTCGACTCGTCGGGCTACTAACAATGGCCGGCAAGTAGCCCAGAGTTTTCTCTGCAGTGTCCCAAGTTGGCACGAACGCAGAGGTCGCAGCCAACAGCAGATAATATTGACATTCAGTAGCCCGACACCTACCACTGTCCGGTCGGCATCAGTGGATTAGTGGATTATGGCAGTCGTGACAAGCGTCTGGCAATGGTCTCTGAGCCTCTCCCACGACACCAGCACGGCCAAGTGCCACGGTGCGTGTATCGCCACACAGAACTCGAAACGTCCTGGTGTGTGATGGATAGGCACGCTGTGCCTGTTCTTGTCACTACCGAGTCGTCTGCATCGGAGGCGACAATTCCTCGGTGTCAGACTCGGTGCCTCCTTCTCATCCCCCCGTTTCCTCCTGTACAATCTTCCTCCTCATTAATCTGTCGCAACTATTCAAGTCTAACAATGCCACGAGCGCAATTCCTCGCCGCTTTGTCGAGCCCCAGCCCAGATCGTTCACGTCCCCTGCCTACGGAGGCACCGATCAACGACTTCAACCTCGCCGATGCGAGTTGGGAGGGTGACGATACCACTCTGCCCTCACTGTCGTCACTTTCGGTTGACGACGGCATTATCCCCCAGCGTCTTTCATCCACTGTGGGCGTGACTTCCGAAACTGCGGCGGCGCGAGTTCCAAACGCCCCTCACGTGAGCAGCCGGCTCACAGCCCTTCGCAGTCATTTCCCGATCGCATGAGAAGCACAATCTGTTTATGCACCGCTTAAAGGGCCCCAACCACTCATCAACTTGAACGTCTCGGCTACATACTGCTGTCACCACACTCTCCCAGTCATCAACACCAGGTCACCTGTACTGCACCATGATGTCCTGGTGGCCCGCGACGCCTCCCCTCCCTCTTCGCATGAGGCATCACACGCCAACGCCTCCAATGCTTCCCTCACTGCACTCGCCACTTGAGGCAATGGCAACTCGGGGCGTTTACACCTGGCGTGCTGAGGTGACCGCGTCTGTGCGACGGTACACGCGCAGGCGCGTTGGCCAAGTTGCGCTAGTGACAACGTCGGAGCGCGCCGACGAGGCAGTCGCCGAGGTGGGCGTTGAACGCCAAGTCATCACGTCTGAGCGCGACGACAATGTGACGCGCGCCCAAAGAGGGGAGCTTGCTGCCACCACTCGTCGTTTGTCGTGCCTCTCGGTAGGAAGCCGCTAGTGGATTCCCCGCGCAATTCGACCTGGCCGCAGAACGCGCCGAAGTAAGTAAACGTCGCCGCCAAAGCAAGCTCGCCCACTGAAGTGCTCAAGCGCCCATTCCCGAACAACTCTGCGCCCCACCGTGCGACGCCCTCGCGCCTGTCACAAATTGACATGCGCGCAATCCTCGGATCATCGCCCAGAGGTACACCCTCAACCTCATTCGAGTTTATGGTACCATTCCCACCCAGCTCTCCCCTCGTGCCGAGCCACCCGAGGCAAACCGTTTCGTGGTTCCGCCTGAGAGGTACGCCTCGCCCGCCCTTAGCGACAAGGCCATTTTCCCCCCGAAGGACTGGGGCGTGTCGGTGAGCGAAGGACTGGGATCTGTCCGTGAGGTACCTTCCCTTGGGGGCAACGCTGTGCACCGATGTTGGCACTGTCCCTAACCGAAGCTGGGTCAGCCGAACCCCAAACGGGTGAGCCTCGCTTAACGGCCTTCGCTCGCCTTGGGCAGTCCGTCGATGGTGGCAGTTCGACGATGGGATCTTCGGCCGTGCAACCGCTGCAGTTAGGGATCGAAAGCCGAGCGTGAGAAGAAGCGCCGCCGCTCCTCGACACTTGTTTGCCACATCGTGGACGGGATCTTTCGCGGCGGTGAGACTTCCACGGCGACGGCTGGCTCTCTGAGCCGCCACCCGAACAGACCACCACGACGCCTACATTGGAGAAACTCGAACGACGAAACAGGCAACCGCCTCTCGCACTCTGATGGGCCTGCCGCTCTTTCACACCAACCTGCTCCGGCAAAGCCCCACCGAATGCCGAAGGACGGGTATCTCTACTATATCGCCAAAACTGCTTCATCGTCCGGTCTGCTCCGTCCCACTGCGGCGTCTCTCGGGCGCATCACAACGCCTTACCTCCATCGAAGGAGCAGCAAGACGATGCGAAGCATGCCGCAGTCACGCACCCCCAAAAGCGCAAGTTTGAGCCCTCGGCCACAGGCCAACCTTCTGCACAACCCGGAGCACTTGGAGTCGGCAGAGTTGTTTTAGGAACAGACTCGGACTCGGGAGTGGGGGAGGGCGGTCCGCAGTGACGCCGACTCTAAGAACTCCGAGAGCAAGGATGTCTACGCCAATAAGAAAGCCCACGCCGACCCCGGCTGCGCCGACATCGCCGACTACGATGACGACTGCAGCGAGGACAATGAAGGTGAGGGCGACGCCGGCGACGCCGAGGGCGACATAGAGTACGACGCCGAGGGTGACAGCGACGCGAATGGCAAAGACCATGCCACCCATGACCAAGACCCCCCCCCCCCCCCGGTGGGACGAGGACAGCGGCAGCGATGTGCCGCAACGCAACGACAAGACGCGCAACCATGAGATAAACACACGCAGCCGCCCAGCCACGAGACACGCGTGCGACACTTTCAAGCACGCAAGTCAGAGAACACTCCCTCCTTCACCCGCGTCCATAGCTGCGAGGCTCGCAACCACGAGACGCCTAAGCGGGGAGAGCAGAGCACCCTCCCTCGGTCACTGAATCGTGCGCAGAACCACAACAGCGCTCAGTCTACGCGACACCCTGCCATCCGCACAAGGACAGACCGCAGTACTCGGAGCTCACGCACACTGGCCCCGGCTCTGTCGCATCCAAGGACCACCCAAGCGGCGCGCGACGCCCAAGCTCCTGGCGGCGAAGCCCGTGCTGCCCCCCTGCCCGTGCGGAAACTCAAACCCATGCTGTCCCCGCCCCAGCCAAGACGCGACGAACACTCCGGCTGCCGGTACCCGTCGGCCGCGTTGCCAGGTTGCACGCTCCAGCCCTCAAGGTCGCGCCAGTTCGGGTTCAGACTGGGCTTGGACGCAATAATCCGTCTGGACAACTGGGACTCACATCCACCTGAACCTGACTGCTCGTGCTCACCAAAGTTGCGGGTTCACGACTGAGACTGGGGGGGATGCGGTGTGGTGGTCGATCGCTTGAGGGCAAGTGGGGGGGCAAGGAGGGAGCGGGGGAAGAAATCGTGGAGGGAACAGCGTGGCGACAATGGAGACGACGGATGGAGACGAGGGCAGCGACAGATGCAGACGAGACGTCGGCGGTGTGGATGAGAAGCATGTCAAATTGGAGTAAAGCGCATGGTTGCATGCAGAAGGAGTGGGTTGCTGGCTCGTGGGCAGTGGGTTGATGCATGCTCAGACAGTCGTCATCCCTGCGCCACCAGCTCTCAGTGACCACCGTGGGACACTAACGAAGGACGGTGCGAGATTGCGCCAAACTGAAGGCTGACGTCACTGACATCACTACATGCCACGTGACAAGCACGCTAGCCAGCCACGCGACAAAACAGTCGCGCCGTCGCGGGTCGCTGTCTCCGTACCTCGGTACCTCCGTTGTCACTGTTGACACTGCCGTGCGTCGCAGCCCACATCCCAGTCCACTTCAATCTCTTGTGAAACAAACCATCAGATCAAAAGCCACGCCTTCTTCCCACGACAGGCTGTACGGAACAGCCCGATCCACCCCAGCCTCCCTGGATAACCTCAGGCCATGTTCCCCCAACCCGTTCCGCCTCCGCCTCCCGCTGCGCCTCCGCCTCCGCCCACGTTTGGCCAGCTGCTGGCCCAGACCCCCGAGCGGCAGTACGCCTACGTCCCGCGTCCGCGTAAATCGACAAACAAACCTGTCATTGAAGACTGCTTCCACGCGGCTCACAGCACCCCTCTACTCGTGCCACCACCCGGAGGAGGCCCACTGGTCGTGCGGCAAGGTGTCTACTTGCGCCCTGTCCCACTTATGGTCGCACTCCAGCCTGCAAACTTTCTGATCAACTCGCTCAACGCGGTTCCTGCACCGGCCGACCTGAGCAACATGGTACAGCGTTGGGCCCAGCCGCGCCCCAATCCGGTCGACAACGAGGACGACCACAACCAGAAACGCGCCGCTGATACGGTGGACCTCGTCGAGGCCGTCCTGAGCACGCCGCCATTTGCCCCGCACTATCAGGCGCCGAATGGCCCAGCCTACCCGCCACTCGGGGTGTACGGACATGTTCGGCTCCCACGCCCCCTCGTTAACCCCCAAGGCGTGCAAGGCGGTCCCAGAGTCTGCGAGCCCGATGCCGCCATTGCGTGGACTGCCGGCGACGACGGGCTGACTCAGCCACCGTCACTGGCTGCCATCGCGGAGCGGCGCATCACCCGCCCAGCTGATGCCGACATTGGACCAGACACAATAGATGTCCTTCACGCATTTGGTGTTGTGATACGCGTCTGGATGGAGCCTAATGCAGATGCAGGTGTCTCTTTCGACCTGTTGCCCCCGCCTCACGCTCCAGCTGTTGCTGCCCAGCTCGCGCAGGTCCTTGCTGGGTTGAATCATGATAGCATCAGGTGGTTCGTTGCCCGGTGTGCAGAGCAAATTGGCTTTGCAATCAACGCCGACCTTGCTCATACCGCGGTAGGGTTCAGCAACCGGTATCTCACGCTCCGCCGCACCGCACAACAAGGCCGTGTGCAGTACTCGCGGAGCTTTGGCTGGAGGCACGGTGGTCAACCCGCCGGCGCCGCGCCCATAGGTCCCGCGCCCGCGCCCATCGGTCTGCCAAGCATGGCGGCCACGACGCTTGGACACGCGCTCCACGACCTGAACCTCTATGCTGCAGTGGGACAACCGAGGCACCCGTGACGTGCCACCTGTCGATACAAGCCGCAACTCGCGACACATTCAAAGAGACGGGTTTGAGGGTGGGAGTTCGGTACTGCGCAATTATTACATACACACATACATCGGTTCATCATCTCAAGCGATGGTGGGCGTTAATGATGTAGACAACAGGTATCACATGTCGGGAGTCTTGAGGTTGGGAGAATGCTGGCGTTCGAAGTGGCGAGGCTGGGAGATGACAGGTTGAGAGCACGGGGTCCGATCGCCTCACTTCGTTGCAGTCCGTGTGGCGTTCGAGCCCCGGGTACGATGTGCTGTCGCATACGGGCCAGCAGACTTGTTGGTGCGGCGCACCGACCGGTGGACGGCACTTGCGGAGTGGCTTCCGCAAGACTCGCTTGGCAGACGCTCACTCGCCCAAACCTCATCGATTTCATCGATTGTGTCACACCCGCTTGAAGGAGACTCGCTTGAGGAAGACTGGGCGAATGACAGGCCGGGATGAGCTTCAGGAGGGTCCTCGGGAATAGGGTCGATCCGCACAACTCTCAGACCGCCTGTGGGATGAATTGGTGCGCGGGGCAGCGGTTGAAGAGGTGGCGGTACGTATGGAACTTGCCAACTCTGCTCGATCACGGCGACGGCGTCGGCGGCCTTCTGCCTCCAGTCAGGATTCTCGACATCCCACTTGTACGCTGCAGCAAGGTCATCCTCCGGGCTGTCGTTTAGGCTGAACGATCCTCCAAAGGCAGTGAGGCCATACGTGTCCATGTCGGAGGCGACGGGGGCAAGCGGGGCAAGGTCTTTGCGGCGTAGGTGCAGGCGTTCGTCGCTGGGGATGGGTTCGTTGGCATCGTATGGGATTTCGTACGTGACTTGCAGCGCATTGAGGCAGAACTTGGTCGTCTCCGCGAGTGGTAGCATGGGATGAACAGGAAGGTGGGTAGTGGCCTAGGTGGTAGTCAGCAGGATGTCGGGCAAGTGCTTTGACGCGGAGGTATTGGCGACGAGGGAACAGAGCGGCGATGTTATGGAGCCCATTACGATTGGTGGGGGATCACACGGGGTTGGAGCGTGGGACAGGCTGGTGACGCAACCCACGATTCACGGCAGTCCAACTCCCTCTCGGCTGTTGGAGAGAAGGCAAGTGCATGGTGAAGGAGGTGGATGTACCGCGGAAGTGGAAGGAAAATGAGCTCGAGGGTGATGCACCACCACTGCTTGTCTGTGCATCGATTGTGACCTCGAGCAGCTCGTCTTTCCTCATCTCGTGCCGTGTCCGTGTCGACACAGCGTGGCCATGCTCTCGCACGGCCTGCCCTGCATTCCCACCAGAGCCAGTTCCCGACCTGTTCACTGCGAGACAGGACATTGAGGCCATGGTACGTTGATCCTCGGGGTTGGAAAGCCCGAGCCAACGCGGGCATGATTGACCCACGACATTGCCACGATGCGTCTGCTTTGTACTCACCCACTTGTATACGCGCAAAATATCACGCTTCCGCTCCTCCTTCCACACCGCAAACGATACAAAGGCTTCGTATGATCCGGCGGCGGCCATGCGCACTGCCCGCGCGTGGTCGTTCCTGCGTGCGTTAGGAAGAGATACGAGGATGAATAGTTGGACTGGCACTGGGTGCCCGACTGCGCGCAAGAATGATGGGACAGACTGCGACCAGACCCATGACACTTGTGGCTTCACGCCTGCCCTCCGCAACGGTGCACACCTCATCACGCATCGTGTGCGCCATGCGCCATGGCCTCCAATCTTGTGCTCGGAAACTCACAATTGCAGAACCTTATCACACACCATCAGCCGCACAACACGCGCATCCACGGCGTCCCACTTGCCACTTGCGCGCGCGCGATGCACCGCATCACTTCCCTTGCGGCATGCCCACGCAACCTGTTCGTCCATGACCGAGTCTTTCCAGTACTGTGGAACGCCAAGAGGGGAATTGGACCAGTTGGACCGTGGCCAGTCGTCGGGCTCGTCGGGAGGAGCGTTAACCATCGCCCAAAACTCATCCGCGGCTACGGCTCGTTCGGCGGCGGTCTGATTTGGAGGCGGGTGCTTGGGGTGGAACGCGGAGTGGGTAATGTGTCTTGGGACCGTGGTTGACGTTTTCATGGTGGAAGCTGGTCAGGATGGTGGATGGAGCTTGAGAAGCAAGTTGCGAGTTGACGACCGAGTTGAGTGAGTCGTGCACCACCTGGTGGGCGATGTCGTCAACGTGACTGGACGGGTGGCGAGTGACCACGTGTTGCACAATCAAACACGTGGCTTTCAAATGACGTGTTATATAAAACCAATTTGGACCGCCACGATGGATGCTTGTCAAAGCGCCGCAACGCGCAGCGAACAAGGGATGACCGACATTACGTACCAATATGGACGACCTCGTGACCCATCCTGCAGCCTATCGGCGATCGCCGAGAAGACCAAACGGCAACATCCATCTCACAACCGAAATGCGCAACATCCATCCCATGCATCCCACCCCACGCTGCCGCGCTGCCAATACACTACCACGTTGGGTTGACGTTGGGTTGACACGGAGGTGACCCCGTAGTGGGTTGCTTTTGCTCACACTGTTACTTACAATATCTTTCTAGTGCCTCCCGTACCGCCACACCATTCCCGAGTGCAGTGAGCGCGACTCGCTTCAACCGGTTTTCCATGTTACGAGTGGAATGACATTGCTTCTATATAACAAAGTGACAGGTGCACAGCCTCCCCCACGCCCCCCCGGGCCCAGCTCGCGTTGAGAGGACTATCGATCAGCCCCACACAATACAATCCATCCCACCCAGGTCACATTCTGACGCGTCAACGCCAGCGAGGGCAGGAGAAGGGTCCGGTTCGGTGATGTGAGTCTGGGCCCGAGCCTGGGCACGACCGAGCCTATCAAAGAGTCGCTACGCTGCTGATGCCGAGCAAGATCTCTACCTGACAGATGTGGTTGAGCGGCGAGAAATTTGTGACATTATTTGTGACATTATGGGCAAGGCGGCCCTCAATGACCCTCGCAAAGTCGTTGACATGCGGACGCCGCCTACCCCATTTGCAAGGCTGGAAGCGCAATCTCATCACCGTCGCCGCTAATCATCACCAGCTCGTATGTCCCGAGCTTCTCTCTCCGATGAGCGCGCCTTCGCCGCCCTCAGCATGCCTGGCGTCCGCAGCAGAGGCGCCGGAAGCAGACCTCTACGCGGGCAGGGGGGGAGGTGTCTTCGGCGTGCACTAGCTCTGCGGCACGCTAGGATACGAGCGCCGCGTGCTGCGAGACGCTCCGTGCCAATTTCCTGCGCGTAAAATTACATCGGGATATACTCTTTGACCCCCCCGTTCCAGGCGTCGCAAAGAATGCGAGGAAGGTACTTGTGACTGTCGCTGTGTTTGCAGTGTTCGACTTGGCTGCGGCCGGGGTTGCCTGGGTGGTGACGGGGAGGGTGGGCTTAGGGAGAGCGACGAGGTTGGTCGTCTCGAGGACAAGCAGAGCAGGACGCGGCGACAGGCGGCGCATGGGGGCAGGCTTGATCTTGATCGGCTGGGATAGCTGAGCGCGAGCTGGAGTCGGGGCCGTGGCGGGTCCTAGGGGCGTGACTGACGTTCATGGTCACCGTGGTAAGTTCGAGTGGCCAGTGTGGGCCAACAAGAACGCGCTCACAACCAGCCACGGCCACTCGCGGGACAACCTTCGCGAGCGCGACGTTGCCCGCAACGATACACTTTACCAGGTCCTCGCCGAGGTCGAGCGCGTCCACCCCCGATGTCGTCGTGCTCGAAAACGAACGTCCCCCGTGTGAAACGCTTAGATGGACCATACATAGACGACAGTGAAGCTGACGTCAACGGTACACGGCCAAACGTGGCGCAGGCGTCATGATACTCAATGCCAGCGAATACGGCTCGCTACAGCGCCACCTGTGTCTATTCTTCCTAGCAGTCGGGCGCGGCCTGTCCCTCACCTCGTGGCCCGTGCCGCCCCTCACTCATCGTGCTCAGCGTTGGTCATCAGAAGCATCTACCGTTCGATTGCGGGGTCAAGCATGGGAGGAGTTAGAAAGCCTTCATGACAACGTCGGAGAATGGTGGGACGACGGAAAATGTCCGAGGAAGATCAAGGCGCTCAAGGCGGGCCATCAAGCTGAGAACACAATCAAGGTCACTGACGCCTGTCCCCAAGGTCAACGATGCACTGCCCATTCAGGAGGGCGTAGTTCTTCGCGCCAAATGGTGCGTTGCCGACTTGGCCAAGTCCGGCTTGGAATCGCGCCGGTCCGTCAAGCAGAGCAGTTGGGGGCGACCTGCCCCTCCCCTCGCGTGGGAGACGCAGGACCGTGTTGGTCATTAGCAGCGCCTGTAGTTCGAAATAGGCGAGGAGTCCTCGTGGGAGAGAGAGTCATGCAACGTCGGAGGTTGGTGGAACGGAAAACATAGAAGAATTAACCGACTCGAGGTCGCCGAGAGTCCGTCACCTCGTTGCTCGTACCCGTCCGATACCAAGTGGGCCTCCTGGCTCGTGGGAGGGAGCTTTCGTAACATCATCGGAGGTTGCTGGGACGTGAAACGTCGAGGAATTAACCATCTCCAGGTCGCCGAGGAAGTCCTCGGCATTCCCCTTCCCTTGGTACCCGCGCGACAGAGGTTAGAGAGCGGCACGCGCTGTTCGTAGACCCAGCATGCCAGCGCGAGGTACCCCGAACCATACCAGATTGTTCCGAGGCGTAACGAGGCGGGGGTCACATGACATGTAGGTCGTGACGGCATGGGCGCTCGTACGCCCGAGTGGTGTTCTGACTGGGGTATTGGGACTGCGGGACGTGAGGACGAGCCGCCCCAATCTGATCGCATACCACAAGTAGCTCCAGCAAGGCGGAAGTGAGCTGCTTGCCTCCCTTTGTTGGCAACTGATGACGTTGACGTCTGGTCTCACATGAATTGCAATCCTAGCACCGGTACCCTTCGGGCAAATGCAACTTGGTTCACTAGCCGGCATTGGTTGCATAGCCTGGTTTTTTCTTCCCCCCCCGCCCCCCCCCCCCCCCCCCCCAACGCTAACATTATGGGGTTGAGAGGTTCCTTCAGGATCCAGGTTGAAGCCGATTTCGGCACCGCCAGTCTCTGAGCGTCAGCAAAATCCTCATACAGCACCACGTACGATGGAGGAAGACATCGAAGATGTCACCGTCCTCGGCGCCAAAGTTTTCTTCCATTGCATCGGGCCGACAGATCGCCGTTGATACGAAGCTGGGGAAGGTTAATCGTTGTATTGTTAGTGTCCGTGACCCTGAAAATTGATCCTACGTCGCCGGTGGTACACCCCGATCGTAGTTGGAATACAGGTCACTCTTTGACGGCACTCACCGTATCGTCTTCACGTCATGCCCCATCTGACGATCCACATCGTGGCCCATCTGGCGGGCGAATGCGTTCTAAAGTCAGTCAGCAAGTGGGCATGCACGGAGTGAATCCGATCCAGTATGGACAGCAGTACTCACACGTCCCTACAAGATGCTTTCTTGAGACGTGCAGTCTTCTTGACAACGAACATCACCTGGCCGGTGTCCGGACCACGGAAGTCAGGTGTCACATGCCTGGAAGTCAGCTGCTGCGAGCAAGGGTGGGCAAGTACCATCATCGTAGGCTGGACGTCGGGGGCAGACTGGGCCCTTTTGTCCGACCGAGTGGTTTGGGCATTGGTAGTGGTCGACATTGGTAATTGTGTAAGGGGACGGGAGGGGGGGGGGGGGGTGGTTGATGTAGATGGAGCAGTTGAGGAATGTGCGGCAGGAAGCGATGGCAACATGTCCTGTTGGGGAAGCACCAGTGATAAATGGCCCTGTGGACTGTGGGTTGTGGGGGAAGGCCCCCGGTTGCTTGGTGGTCTCTGTGGCCCGTCGGGCCGCAGCTGGCTCTCTAGGCCCCAGCAACGCCGCATGATGTGACAGCAGGGTTCAATACACCGTACACCCGTACATGGGTACATGGGCGTGAAGGTGTAACGGACAAACGTAGGGTGCTGCACGTACCATCCTCCTCAACGACGGGGTATCGTCATCGGAGACGGGAGTTGTACCTAGCGTGGCGGTTTATAAGATACAGCTGTTGGATGGAAATGAAGAGAGGACAAGTCTTGTTGCGGAAGCAGCAATGAGGAATGCCGGTGTCCACCGTGAAAGGTAAACAACTCGCAAGACGTCGATGTCTGGTGAAACCGAAACGTGTCGCGTAGTGATATGTACGATACTGCTATAGAGACACGAGATGGGCAACTATATATATGCGATGCATCCGTCTAACAGGTGTCTGGGCATTTACTTCATATGCATATAATCCCGTCATGGTGACACTGCATTTACCCCCAGTGACTAGAGTAAATACGTAGGCACCCGCTCTTGATATGGGGAGTAATGCTATTACATTGACTTAGAAGGATCTGGGCGACGAGATGTGCAACTAAGCAAGCCGGCCGTCCTGAGGATCTCTGCAATGCCGTCCCGCGAGGTCAGAGGTTGCTGGGTACTTGGCACCCCGCAATCCTCTGTTACGCGCCTCGCGAAGATGCCTTTGGTAGGTCCGACCACCTGTCAGTCGCTCTGGCTCAGTGCAGTGCAGCGCCAAGGTCGCACCACATAATCCGCACAACTTCACACTTCACAGGTCAATACCCATGCCCCAGAAGTAATCGCAGACCATGAAAAGGGAGAGAGCATCGCGCAGTGCATGCGTATCGAGACCTGCCTACACAGATTTCGGTCCTTAAATGGACTAAGCCCCAGAGTTGTAATAGCCGCGCCAATGGAGCAGACATGGCCCACAAGATAATCCCAGGATGCCACCCATGAGACAATCGTCCGTCCTGGGTGCCAAATTTATCAGTAATGGTGAGACCTTAGGAGGTCGTTACACGTCCACCGACATGCCTTGTGAGGTAAGAGTACGATCCAACCTCATTCTCTTCCTCTTTGCCCTTGCCGGAAGGACCGTCTTCCCGATCCATTTTGCCATGCACCGATTTTGACGTGGAAATTAGCCTGTTGCTAAATTTTGAGGACCATATCCGACGGAAATTTGAACATGACTCCAGTCTAGAATTAAAGCCTTCCTACTCACGAGTTGCTGGGGCGTATGCCAAAATAACCGGATATCAAATACCCCGATCGATGTCACTAGTGGTCGAGGCTCGTCATGCACAGGCCGGTGGATTTGCCTTTCTGTATCATATTGGAATACTGCCTATAAGGGGTTGATGTAGACGACGTTGCATGACGGGATACCAAGCGACGAGCGAGGTATTCAGGTACTAGATATGCAGAGAATAGCGATCCCGATGGCGGCTGGTGGGGAGGCGGCGAGGCGGAGCATCGGGAGTCCCAAATTTCAAGAAGGTCGAGTCTCCCGTCCCGCAGACAGATCCCACAAATTGAAAGGCAAGGTGTCGCCGGATGTTGAAGCGCAACTGGTGGGTTGACTCCAGCGTAAAAAAAACGCATGGCCCCAGTGTCCTGCACGCGGTATGTCTCCACTTGTCAAATGACGAGCACATAGTCAAACAGGTATCCCTGAGATCCATACCATTTCGGTGATGGCGTGCACGAGATGTGAGGTCGAACGAGGACATGGTTGTCAATGAAATTCAGTCCCGTACCCCTGCTATCGACAGGGGTCGCTGCTTTGCATGGCTACTACATGCAGTGAGTGTGAGCTGCCAAACTTCGATAGCCGTTGTGTGCAAGAGTGCAGGAGTGGCATCACGTAAGAGAGTCCGAGCGCGGTTTGCCCAGTCCATTTTCAATGTGTAGCGCGTGCAGACGCTCGACGTGGGCACATGTGCACGGCCAGTGTCTGAAACAAAGCGTACTGTTCTTTAGTCTGTAGTCAGTGCTCTGTAGTCTGTGCACAGATCCTTGCCGAGGCCAGCGCCGCATGCGCCATTTGTCCAATTGACGGTCCCATACCGGCGGCAGCATGGCAGCATCCTTTTCGCCTTTGGTTGCTGATAAGCTGATGTCTGTCCCGGGGCTCAAGTCTGATCATCCACATTAATCAGCCATTTGGACAGTGGGGTCCCGCATTGACAAACATTTGCCACCCCTGCCTGCCCCTGCCCCTCATGCCCTTGCACATGCGCATCACCTGCGTGCGTGCAGCTGCGCCATGCGGCATGCGGCAGTGCAGCTGTCCCAAGCCGTTGTCTGCATGCTTCATCATAGCTCTTCCTTCTCACACAAACTTCATTCATCTCTCCCTCTCGCACACAATACGCCTACCATGTCGATCCCTGCAACCATCGCCGTCCCCGTCCCCGGCCCCGGCCACGTCGCGGTCGCGGCATATGACCTCGATGCCGCCAACCACCACATCGCGGCCCTCCTGTCGGCCCTGGTCGCGTCCGACGGTCGCAACCAGGCCCTGACGGCAAAAGTCGCCAAGCTCGAGGCGACCATTGGCTGTCTCAAGGCCGAGCGCGACGCAGCTGGGGCCCAACTCGCTGCGCGTGCCGAGCGCAACCACCACGCGTCGGTGATTGCAAACACCGAGGCCACGACGCGCCCCGCACAGCCCGCCACGCCTGTGGCCCCAGCCCACTTCGGTGGTGACAGCTGCTTCCCGCCAGCCAAAGAGGTCAAGGACGCACATGTGAACACGCGCACGCGCACGCACACGAACACGCACAAGCACACACGCAAGCACGCCCCCAAGCCCACCCCCAAGCGCACCGACGCACCCACCGCCACCCCCAGCCTCGCTGGCCAGTCAGGTGGCAAGGTCGTGTCGGACCAAGACGGGCGCGAGTTTGTCCAAGGAGACGCGGGGAAGACGGTCGGCAACCGCACGGCCGAGGCCGTGCGTAGGATGGTGATTGAGGAAGAAGGCGATGTGGACGTATGTTCAAAGAGGACAGCAGAGGTCAAGCTAACCCCAGGAGGCCCAAACCAGCGAGTCGGACAGCACCACCCCGCCCAACTCGCCACCCGCATACAAGACCGCACCGCGCCTCAGGTCGGCACCGACCGCCCATGCGACGGGGCTCGAGGCGCAGGACCACGACGCGACACCACGTGCATCGCAGCGCTACGGTGAAGGCGTTTAGGTCAGCTGCCCCAGCCATGGAGGGGTACGGTCATGCACTGGGCGAGCAAAGATGAGAGTGGAGACGGAGCTTGGGCAGTTATGAGTTGATGGGGTTTGTAAGGAAAGGAATGGACAGCTAGATGAGGTTCCCGGAACGCAGCGTCGCATGCGGTTCAGCACGACCCCCCCGTCAGCGCAGCCCACATCTCGCCCTTCCTCAACAGCGCCAGTATCTCGCGCCGTCTCAGTTGACATCAAGCCTGACATCACCAAAGATACTGACGAGCCAGGCACCCCGGCTCCACCGTCGCACGAGGGGTGTCCAGATCGCGGTATGTTCTCCCCACCGTTCTTGAGCTGCTATCACAGTCCCGAAATCCCGGAGTCGCACCGTAGCACGACGGCTACCCCGGCTCCCCGTCGAACCACAGCTGCCCCCCCCCCCCCCCCCCCGGTCGCCACCGTGCTGCGTCGCGCTCCATATCGCAAACGTACTGTACCCCTTCTGGAGCATGTCTTGGAATGACTCATGCAGTCTTCCTGTTTCATCTACACTTGCGCGAGATGGGATGTCAGACACACCGATTTCATCACCGTCATCCACACACTAGTGTACCCTGGCTTGCAGCCCTGGCTTGCAGCCCTGGCTTGCAGAATGTTTCAAAAAGTGAAACTTGGCGCGTCATAAGTGGCCCATCGTGCGCAACCCTCGAACCCTGCAATGTACGGTGGAGGGAGCATCAAACAGCAGGTGAGTGGTAACGGTTGTCCAAGTCCAAGATGGGCTTCCCTACCCAGAGATTCAATCTTCATTGTGCACACGATGTGGTACCCTCAGTTCAGAATGGTTGACAACGTAGCATATTTCACCGACGAGTAGTGAGTGTATATGTCAAGTCCAGGAATTTTTTGGTAGTATGTGGGGCAACAATTGTCCCACCTCCACGCCACCCAACCACCCGTCAACCGCGGCCTTCGCCGCGGGATGATAAACTTTTTCTCAACAGCCATGCAAGGCAACGCGGTTCGGACTTCGGAAGAAGTCGACATGGAGTGACTTAAGCGGTCGAACGTCGACGACGAGGAGGTCACAACGAAACGACACACACCAGCTGGGAGTGGCGCGTTCCGAGCCTCAAATAAGGCCAAGGGGGTACGGAAGCTCGGCGCCAGTCCCAGTCCCAGTCTGCCGACAGACACAAACAAGAAGCAGCGCATGAAACCGGTCAACGTAACCGTTCGTTTCTGCGATGGCACTTCACATGCGCGCCGTGTAATTCGGCATGCTTTTGCGCATCATTTGAAATGCTCCATGAAGTTCTACGGATATGACGCGGAGCTTACAAAACGTTTCGTGAAGCTGGAATAGAGGAAGACGACGTGATCGACTGTCTTACGGAAACGATTACGGGCAAGGCGGTAATCAACCTCTACCCCGTAGACGGTAATCACCCTCCACCCGTGGACGTCACCAATGTGTCCGTCAAACCCTCAGTCTGTCCAGAGTGCGAGTACTGTATTGATTTGAGGAGCACAGCTCTGGGTGGTACCTAAACAATGCTGACCGCAAAGTTAGCTTCAGCGCGGTGTATCTGACACCACCCACAACACGCGGGGGCTCCCGGGGCAAACGAGAGCACATCCACCGGGAGGTGGTTTGGCAACCCAACAGCGATCTTGAGTGCCGAAACACCGGCGCCAATGTTCCCTGTTTGTTCTGGGGGTTGAGTCATGTTAGCTATAGTAAAAGGGGTTCCCACTCTCTTATGCTAATGTTTGCAGCCACGACCAACGGCGCCGTCTCCGAAGATGGTGCGGGTTCGACGTCCGGATTCAGTACCGCTCGTCCGTCCCGGGACTGGGAAGAGGGGGTGTCATAACGAGATTGCGGGGAAGGGCTCTCAACGATGCGTTTTTTCCAGTCATGGCGCGCTTTCACAAACCACAAAAAAGAGACGAGCGGCCTTTCCCACTCGAATCCCTTTCCCAAAGTTTAAGGCAAGACATGACCCGCCCACCACATTACAGCCAACGTCGGTATTGTGCTAGCTGTTGTGTGGGATGCACGAAATTCAGAACGGCACAAGGGGATGCTGGAGGTGAACACTCAACCTTTCCGTACAACGGGCGGTTATAAAGTAACTACTGTCCTTCTTCCAATGTCATCCACCAGGTGAATCTGGGCACGATGTGCAGGCTTACCATTTATCATCGCCGCCACGTGCTCCGTCGCTGGGAAGTCGCCATCCGTTACGCCCCCGGACCTCCAGCGTGTTGAGGAATTGGGGTATGGTAGCTTCGCTGTCCGGAAGTTGGGTGATTACACGGTCTTGCATGAAATAACGACGCAGGCCCAGACGGGCGATGCGCCTGTGACCTAGGAGGAGTCCAGGGTTGCGGGTAGTCCGTACGCGACGGGACTGGCGTTCTGTGGCTCTTGGACGACGCCATACTCAAAATGGGCGAGCGTGCTGTGGAGATACTTAATGTCTTGGGAGGCACAACGAACGTCGCGGCCGCGACGACATCAAATATCTGCAGAACACACTGGCCTAGTATGTGCATGGCATCGTCCACGGTTGTTGTTCAATCCCAGACTATACAATTACCCAACCTCCGACCAGCGCACCTACCATCCCGATTCAGAAGCCAACACCCTCGGAATCGGGGTTGGTAGCGGCACTGACCGGACGTTGGGTGATCGTGCGGTCTATGATAGAACGACGACGCATGCCCAGGCGGAAGCCGAACTAGGTGGAGGCCTGGGCTGCCTGTGGCACCAACGCGATGGGGAGGAGGCCGGGACCTCGCAGGTGCGAAGGCTTTCCTTCTTCACATAATGAGTGAGCTTCCGCCACAAAATTAAGCATCTGAAACATACCCTGGCCTATTCCTCGACTATGAGCTCCTTGGAGACCTGTTTGGCGACCGGGCCAAAGACGATGAGATTCTTGTGAAGAGGTTTCGCCGACACTCTGATATCCCAGAGGGTCTTGGTGTGTAAGGCCTTCTTTGTCATTTCGTCCTCATCGTCGTCGCGCGATTATGCGTCTTGGCCAACCTCATGGTTTGCGGCGTGACGGTGGCGCAGGCACACGAGCATGAAGTTGATGTGGTCGTAGAAGGGCGAGCGTGTTCGCGGTTGGCGTTCGACGTCGAGAAGGGCGTGGCGGCGGGGGACGTCGGCGGGGTTGACGGCGATGGCAGTACCTTTCTTGCCCGACCAAGTGGTCCCGCCCAAAACATCGTAAACAGGAGCCTCTATGTCGCGGTCCGTATCGTCCACGCAAAGCGCATCGGGGCGACCACACTGGCGATTGGGGTTGCGAGAGCCGTCATTGTCGTACGTGTGGTTGTACAGGCCTCATTCGTTGTCGGTGTCATCGTGCTCGACGACGGCGCCCACGACGGTGGCATCCATAACGACACCAACGACGGATGAAGCGTCTACAACGACGGCACGTACGACGATGCCGATTTCTTCAGCCATCTAGACTGATGAGTCCATCCGCCACACACGACCTTTGCAATTGTGGGGGAGTAATAATCGAGGCCGGTACAGACAAGGAGCTTGGTGGACTCGTCAGTCTACGCGGTTGACCGATGAATTGCAAAGTCGCGCGATTATGCCGCGTCGCGTGCCTCCTGGTTTAGTATATGACGTGACTGAGGCGGGACGCGGAGCATCATGTTGATGTGGTCGTAGAACGGACTTGAACGTTGGGCCGGCAACGCTTGGTCCCGATCCCAGAGTGTGTTCGACCTCTGTGGTTGGTGCATTTGACGTCAAGAAGGGCGTCGAGCCGGGTTGACAATGCCGGGGCGCGAGCGTGATGTTGAGGTGGTATCAGAAGGCGCTTGAGCGGGCGACGCTTGGCTCGGAACCCAGACACGGTTCGACGTCTGCGGTTGCGATATTCGACGTTGGGAAGGGCATCGAGCCGCGGGACGTCAGCCGGGTTGACAGCGTGGGCGGCGAGGAGTGGGTCGCCCTTCTTGGCGAGCTTCTGGTAGAGAATGGAGAGCCCGCTCAGCCCATCGTTACCAGGAGCGTGTATGTAGCGATCCAGATGGTCCTCGCCGAGGGCATGAGCACACTGGCGAGATTGGCGGTGAGAGCGGCGGTCCCATCCTCTTCTGTAGGAGCCCCCTCAGCATCGGGCGTCTCCTGTCCGGCAGTGGTGTTCTCGGGAGCAGCGACAGGAGCAGCAAGTGGGACCGCCTGTTCCACCGGCGAGAGTGTGGGTTCAGGTGTAGTGGCGGGCTTTGATCGGGCCCACACTGCCGCTGAGTGAGCTGTGGACCGTTCACGACTGCACTGGGGGTGTTCGAGTGTCGACCGAGGGAGCAGTTGCAACAAGTTTTCAGCCGGTGGGGGGTATTCGTGCATCCCTCAGTGGTGTTCGTCAATCCCTCAGCGGCCTCAAGGGTGCGGTGCCCAAGATGCACGGGTTGGCGCTGTCCAGTAGTGCCAGGTAAATGAGGCCAGCCGCCGCAGAGCTGGAGGTTGACTCGGTCTCGGGAACGATGGGGAAAGGGGGACCGACCCCATGGCGACAGACGGCCTGGGTGGAGCCGAACAGCGCCACGCGACCACCGACAGGACATCCATAGCGTACGGGAAATTGCTGAGACAACGATACACGTGCCCCTTACCCACGACGCCCACGGTAGGCACGACCCATCGTCCCCACGCAGGCAAAATCTGGGCGAACTTGTCATTAGCACTTCCCCCGTAGGCTGCATGGACGGGATTGTTGTCAATCGTGACGTCTGCTCCACGATCAGGCCAGCCCGTGGCTGGACCTGTTGATAATGTGTGACCCTATGACCCCGAGAGACGATAAAGCCTCGTCCCTGCATGTGGCCCCCACGCGTAGGTAGCCTGCAAAATCCTGGATTGTCAGCTATGGAGCGATCAAGCTAGCTTACCGAGAGCTGAATATCTTGATGAGTTATGGGCGGGTAGGTGCCTGATGGCCCCGCCGCCTTGCCGCAGGGCCAGGTAGGTGGTCTTAGACACATCCTGTCGTGGACGAGAACTAGTTGGTCAGCAGCTGTTCAAGAAAAGAAAGGACCCCAACGACCATACCGACCTGGGCTGGTCACACGACAGCGGCGTTTTGGAAGGGTGATTGACGCGGAGTCGGTAGGTGGGAGGTGAAGTGGCTTTGTACAGAGATGAAGACAATCAGGGTTGGAAGACGTGGTCGGTGGTCGTAGGCGAGGGGGTGGCGGGGTGGGTGAGGGGTTGTGTGGGGAGAGCGGTCGAATAGAAGTGGAAGTGAGTGATGAGGAGAAAGAAGAAAATGCGGAGCGGGCACTGTTCTTATATAATGCGTGGACACCGAAGCCACAACCGCAGCCGTAGGATAAGCAGGGAAGCTATATAACACGGAACCTAAGCAGCCACGGCCGCGAAAGAAGCACAGAAGCACAGACGCGCAGATGCAGCTCAAGTTGTGGGGAACACCCCCAACAGCAAGGCCCAAAGGAGGCCGACACGACCGGACGAGGCGGTTCTCCCACCTGTATCGTGGCGGGGCATGTGCTCAAAAGCCACCATGCAGTGCCCATGCAGAGGCCAGAGCCGGGGCCCGTTCATGAGGCGTCCAAGTGTACTGGTTGCGGCTGTGCTTCGCATTCACACGGCTTCAAGCTGGACGCTGCTTGCCTCGTTTGAACAACGCACCGTTCGCACCTTTGCGTCCCTCCCAAAACGCCACACTGATACGCCACATTGCCCAATTTGCAACACTCGCCGCCCCTGGCTTACAGTGCCGAGAGCCTGTGGCTGGTGTGTGGCGGATGCGGCGTGGGGCTTGACAGGACATTGCGTGGAGTTCTCTCCCGTAGCTGGCTTCGCTGCACAGGGCGGAACCAGTGTCGTTGTAACTATCCAACTTCGGATGTTTGCATTTGCAATGAGCACCAGGTACTAACCTGAGCGACTGTTGGAAGAGTGTGGACTTGAAGTCCGACGCTGGGTGGTTGGCCATGGGCTAATGCTCGGACCGCCCGTGCGACGCCGCTCGGACGACGGGCATGCATGGGTTGGCGTCGCACATGCCGTCAACGACGCTCGAGTCGCTGCGAATGTCCGCCCCACGCTCGGACTGACTATGCATGTATTTGCAGTGCACACCGAGGGGACAGGACGGTCGAAGTGTGTATCCACCATGAGCATACCACACCCCGGGCCCGGGCCAAATGAGACGTCCTCCGTGAGTATGCGGCTTCGATTCCCGCGGAGAGGCGCCGACGACCCGCCATCGGCGATCCGGTCTTAACAGTATGACATATCCTTCGGCATCAGCGGCGGGGTCGGCACAAACTCGGTCGAGCTCGACAGATTCCTCGCGTGACAATCGATCCACTGCTCCAATGCACTGGGCGGTGGCTTGGGGCCGACCAGGTTGAGGAAGAGCATGCTCAGGAGGTCCCAAGAGTTGGGCGTGGGGGTGAGGTGGTTGAGGAGCTCGGTCATGCTCTAGTTGGCAGATCCTAAGAGGGTGAGGAGCGTAGGAAGCGATTGGAAGTGCCATTCGGCGGCGTATTGAGGTTGTCGGGCCTGCGGCTGTCGGGGATGAAGGGCTCCCAGCGGGGTTGATTTGTTTGTAGTGCTCCATGTGATCTCAGGTAACATAATAAAGGCGCATGGGCCACAGTCTTCTACATTCTACTTCTATTCTCAACAAAATACTTGATACATTGTAGGAGCGTGTGCCGTTCATACCTGGGGCGTTAGTGAGAACATGGCTGCCCAACCGTACATTTGAACTAAACACCAGTGGCAGGCCGAGGACTGCGTCGTCGCTTGAGGACCAGGTGGCGACCGGGAGAAGAAAGCGGTTATTGATAAAACTGAGAGGGTCGAAGAGCACGATGGGGTGCATGTTGGCGGATGGTTTGGTGAATATGCTCGGTGCTGATCCCTGACCGTGGGCGGGGGGGTGTCGTGGGAGATTTGATGTTGGGTAGGGGCCGGCCGACATGGATATGCCGACAATATACCGATGACCAAATCGTACCGACTGCTATCTACCAAAAGAAAACAGCGCTCAATGCTGCGGGTGCTCGCCTGGCAGACGACGGGCCGGAACCGGAAGGCGGCTGGCTGAGGAACCCCATTTGGTAGTTGCGGGAGGGGTGGGAGATGCGTCTGCCGCTGATGCCACAGAGCTCGTGCTGGGGGCAGCGAAAAACGTTTGGTCGAACGCCTTGTGGAACTTGGAGTTGGGGGCGCGAGGAGGGGCAAGCGGGGCCCGAGGCACAGCGGGGGTCTGGAACTTTGGATCCAAGGCCGCATCCTTGGTGTCCGGCGGCGCCCGGCCGAAGGCGGGGACATTAGTCGAAATCGAGTTGAGGGGTCCAAAGCCTTCCTTGCTCAGACTCGCCGGCTGTGCCCGTTGGAGACGCGCAATCCTCCGCTTTAGACGTTGGATTTGAATGGCCATGGTAAGCTTCTCGTCCTCGAGCGTTGTAACGCGCTTGGATAGGGCGTCCTCGTCCCCAGCTTTCGAAGCGGCGGCACGCCACTGTTCTCGGTCTGCTATTGCGTACTCGCGCTGCTTGATCGCAACGTCGCGCTGCGTGCTCGCCTCGTCGCGCTGCTTGATCGCGTCGTCGCGCTGCTTGATCACAACGTCGTGCTGCTGGCTGGCATGGTCGAGCTCCTGGATCGCCTCGTCCCGCTGGCTGATCGCAGCGTCGCGCTGCTTGATCGCCTCATCCCTCTCCTTTCTCGCTTGGTCACGTTCCTCTAGCGCCACATCCCTTTCTGCGCGTGCTTCAGCTCGTTGCCTTCCAAGGTCAAGAATATGCTCTTTAGCTGGGAATGTTAGCCCTTGTTCGAACGATGCTGATGTCTCCTCACTTTGGTGCATGTGTGGCTAGCAAGTGGCTGAACGGCCTCACAGCTCGTTGCAACAGCGCTGCCCCGCTAAATGGACACACACATGCACGGCTTGGAAATGTTGTGCCTTGAGGAGACAGTGGGCTCAAGGGTGATGGGCAAGTGAATACGTACCTTCTACCAGAAGACGCGTATTCCTCTGCACAGCGTTTTCGTGCGGGAGCGGCGGGTTTTTGGGTGGGACCGGCGAGTTTTCGTCATCCTGATCCGTATCGGTGATGATGATCACGGGTATTGGTCCAAAGTCGTTCAGATACGGGGCAGAGGTGTCGCGCGCGCTCATCCCTCCGTTGTTGGGAAGGCTGGGACTCCCGGCATCGTACGCGCTTGCCTGCTCCTTGCTTCCCTCCTCCTTGCCTACGACACGCATGACCTGCATAGGCGTCAGTGCGACGAACTACGACACTCATGCCGGTACAGCTGGGAAGGACCGGTGTTGGCATCCTTGTCGTGTTTGCAGGTGCGCGTTTGGACGTGCGTTTGGGGATGGACGTGCGCTTCGTGCGACGCCTGCGGACAGGGGTGTTGAGTTGAGGAAGGATGTAACCGGCTTATACAGAGATCCAGATCGTGTTACTCACTGGGTCGAGCGGTGAGGTCTGGTCTCGGAAGCGATGCGCGCGAAGCGCGATGGACGATGTGGGTAGTAGGAGTACCGATGGGTGTGGTGGCGGATTGCCGCAAACGAGTGGGATAAGGAGCAGAGACGCGGAGATGCGATCAAACAGGTTTGTTTTGTTATTGTGGCTTGGGCGCCGCCATGGTGATATGGTACATGCAGGGCATATGGGGCGTGGCGCGTGGCGCGTGGCGCCATGCCGACCGTGGGAGAGGAATTTCACCTGCTCCGGGGCGGGGGTAACGAAACACGACAAGATCCTGTGCATACAGATCATGTGCCTACATTCAGGCGCGCAAGACCAACATCAGCTACACAAGTGCAGTGGTAGCTGGTAGTAGTGGGCCCATTCAAAACAACATGCAGATACGGATATACCAGGCACGATTCTCTGCCCCGCCGCCTATCCGACACGGGCAATCGGGCTCCAGGCGGGGAGGCAGGCGCATGCTCGGTAAACGAAGGAGCGAGTGCACGGCCCACGGCCCACGGCCCTGTCATGGCCCGCGCAAAGTGACAGGACAGGGTAAAGCATATCTCGGCGAGCTACGATATCGTGGGGACTTGCGCATATCAATTTGCCCACACTGCCCAGCTTGTCTTTGTACACGTCATTAAGCCTCTGTGATACTCCGGCAGGGGCCCGGCCACCGGGCAACAACAGACGACCCGACAACTCTTATTGTGCTCGGAGCGCTCAACGTTCGGAGTTGACAACTACACTTTGGTACACTGATACACCCAACCACAAACAATAAGTCAGTCCCACGAACATGTGTGAACCGCGCCGTGCGACGTTCGAAACGCATTGCCACCCCTGCGGACCAGGCCTCACGCAACGCCGGCCAGACGTGAGTTGCCCGGCAACACCCAGAGCCGGGGCAGACAGACATGTACCGTGGCTGATGATTTACAGCGTGTCAAACCCCAAAACAGCCGTGTCTGGGAAGACGAGGAACGGGCGCGACGAAGCACCTGCAAAAGAAGCGTAACCGAGAGTTACAACAACCAATGTGGCGGACCTTGGACAACTGTGATTGATGCATTCAGATCCAAGCTACTGTCCAACAAACCAAGCTCAGAAGCGCGAAGTTGCCAAAGCGGCGGCGAGAATGAGATTACGTCATTTGGCAATTGGAAGGAAACGCGCGAAGCTACGGCAGCGGTAGAGGCAGAGTTCTCAAGGAGCCGGCTCTCGTCGGTTTCACAACAGCATCAGGCGGAAAGAGCACAGAAGTGGGTCTGACAGAAACTCCCGGTCAAATTGGTCATCCATGTACTGTCCTTCCTCCACTCGGTGACCTACCAAGGCACATTGAAGGTGCTGTGATGGAAGCTTGCAGCATCGAAGCTTTGCCACGACAAGTCGGTACCCGCTCCCAGCGACTCTCGAGCACAGCTGGGGCGACTGCGGTCGGAGCTTTGGATTATCATCCTATATTCCCCGACCAAGTGTTGGACAGCCCAACGCTCGCAGTACTTAACATCCTGTCCACCTCGTGGTGGGAGCTTGCCGGACGGAAAGTGTACTCCCGCGTCGTTGTCAATGACAGATAGCTCCTTTACTTGGTCACCGGCGCAGTGGATGCCGCTCACCGTCCCCCGTTCCCCGAAGACAAGAGTGGCGAATGCGGCAGGCGGGCCTGTCGCCGCAATCACCTCGAGCAACGAAGGCGTTTTCCTGGATACGCTCTTTCACCATTGTCATCCCTGAATTATCTCGCGATTTTTGCGAACTGTATCAGCTCACGGTTGCGAACGCCCCCTGTTTCCCAACGTCGATTGGCTGTATCTTTATTCCAAACACCGAGCCCCATCGTCTTGGTCCATGCCTGGGGACCATGTAATCATCTTCGACCGACCCAAGGTGTCTGCGGATAAGTCGACTAGCCAGGATCAGCTGGTTGCCTTACCCGCCAATGAGACAAGTCATCTCACATTCCATGAATACCCCGAAGGCTGTTTCGGTGCACGTTGTCTACTGCGCTTGGCAAAGGAATTGTATCGGGGTGTTGCAATGCGTTGTCCCAACCCTGCCCGACGACCACTTCCTCCCTTCCATCTTTTTCCTCTGGGATGACGAGCTGGCTCAGAGTCCACCATTCCAATCGGAGTACTGCGTCGGTACGACAACGCAGACCACAATTAGCCAGCGCATTTGCGCGGCCCACGCTGGGTCTCAAACATCAAGACTCCAGTTGAAATTCGCCGGCGACTGCGAACCTGGTGACATCTGCGGTAAGTGTGGCGTGTGACGCATCTTGCGCGATGGCTCCAAGGCTCACTGTTGAGGCAGGGCATTCTTTGAATGAACTATTGCACCAACCCCCTCACTCCCGTCTCCATGAACCACCTCCGTACACTCTGTCCGAGAAGCGTCTCCATTGTCCGTCCCCGCTCCATCGTCCGCCCCAGATCCATCGTCCGTCGTCCATCGTCCTTCGTCCGTCCTCCATCGGCCTTCGTCGTCCCTCCGTGCTGTGTCGTCCTTCGTCCGTGCGCCGTCCTCGTCCTCAGTCGCCCGCGTCCCTAGTCCGTCCGTCATCTCTGGTCCTCGGTCCTCTGTGGTCCGCCCATCGTCCTCCGTCCTCGGTCCTCGTCATGCTTCGGTCATCTCCGCCTTCAACTCCGTCGCCCCATCCCGTCTGCCCATAATGTCGCCCGTCTCCAGCATTCGGTTTTGCGAATAGCCCAGGGCTACTGCCGTCGCGCGTCATGTCTGTCGTCTCCTATCCCGACCTTGGCGCATACCCGCTCTCGCGCACCTCGGTCGTCACGAGTTCCCACCCCTGGTCCCCCCGCTGACGTTGAATGAACCTCGCCTCCCCTCCCGACGATTATGCACCTTGTCCGTCGCGCGTTCACGTCGTGCGTTACCCTCTGGGTCGGTGGTCCCTCTAAGTGAAGGCCATCATCACTGTAAGATGCCAGCGAGCACGGTAGGCTGATGGCCCATGCATTGGCCAGCGGTTGTCCGTCCCCAATGTCTTTACCCCTGCGCCAACGATCTCCTTTAGGGCCCACATGTTACGCATAGCCGTTCTCGGCGCCGCGTGAGAACGGTTGCATTCGCCTTCCTGTTCGACTGCAGGTGAATTCTGAAATGTCATGTTCCTCTGCCACTTCGGCGGCCGACGGTCTCAACAGAAGCGCATCCATCCCCATCCCAGGCCTCTTGAAGGCTATCAGGGGTGGAATGGCCGAGAGCATGGCCGGACGCTGCACCCCGCCGCGCCACTTACCAAGAGGCGCCCCGAACAGCCACCTGCCACCCTACAGATATTTGCCACGTGCCCATAACCTACCGAAGTCCAACCATCTCACCGTGCCGACTGCCATAATGTAGCGCATGGTGCTCGAGCGACCCCCGAGCCACACCACAAGAGACGGAAGGGGAATACATGTTATGGGCCGAGTTTGATAGCGCTGCATGCGGGTTGGCCGTGTTAGCCGTTACGTGCATTCTTTGAACTCCATGCGCAAACATCTATCCGTTGCATCTTGTGCATCGTTGGTTTCGCTCGGACAGCATGCGACAGCAGCGTCGCAGCCATCCCCCGCTGAAGGATGTACCGGTGCCCCCAGGAACAAAGGGCTTGAATGGCATCCGCGCAGCAAGGCGATAGTTGATGGAGGCGCCAAGTTTTGAGGATCTGTTCGTTGGCCCTCCCCCGCCGGTCATGGATCCCACCATTCTCTTGGGAGTGCTACCATGAACCCCCCAACTAGCAGCCATCATGGCCCCGCGTCAGTTCCCCATACGCCAAGCCAAAGCCACCCGATCAAGCGAGTTCGCCACCCGATCTGGCCACCGCCACCCGCTCAGGCCACTTCGCCACCCGCTCGGTCCAACCTCATCTAAAACAGTCACAAATGCCACCAATGGTCCCAAATGCCACAAACTCTGGATGCGCCACAGACTTGGCTCCGTGTGGTCTGGCCTGCCGCCCCGCGGCAGCCCCCCGCCGCCGGGTCATGCACGGGTACAGCCTCCGAGAGAAAGGTCCGTCGTGTGGCGCAGGGCGAGACAGAACAACCAGATTGGACCTGCTCAGCAGCAGCATGAGCAGTCGCATGCCTCGGCGTCCTTGCGCCATATGACAGACCGTTATGGCGGAGGCTGTACGGGGTTCCGCGGAGCTCCGTTCGTGCGTTCAACTGCTACTCCAGCCTATCAGAGAGATCGAGCTCCGTCCCGACCGGAATGTCGTTTGACGCATGTCATGTGACGGCCGTGCGACCGAGTGTTTCGGGTCGGGATGGGTACGCCGCCACGGAACCGTCGCCAAGATATGATCGCGCGCGTGATCGAACCGAGGATGATCGGGCGCGAGGATGGGTGATACACCCGCGTGTGTGACTTTTGCTTCGCCGCGGGACCGAGACCCACACCGTCGACGCCGCCGCGCCGCGCCGCCGCCACAGCACCCATCCTTCCGACCATGCCCTCTCAAACCTTCATCCTACACTGCGAAATTCACACCCCGACACTGCCATGACGAGACTAGCTGGTCAACGTCAAGTCGCGCGCCAATAGCCACAGCGATCCCTCGAGCGACCCCTCCAGGAACGCCACCTGTGGCCTCGGCGAACTTTCTGGTGCTGCCGGGCCCAGATCCCCTCGTCCGTCGACGCGCTATACCATGCTTCTTTGTGACGAGTGAACGTTGAGCAGTGGCCGATGCAGTGGCGCGATAAGACACGGAAGCGCATTGTGAGCACGTTGTTTAGCCCAGACGGCATTGCCTAGCATGCGACCAAGACGCCAAGAGGTCGGCGATTGGTCCCAAACGCGTGCATTTTGATCTGCCGGATATCAGGATATACCGCATGCAGGCCATCCCTCCCAAATGCACCCGCTCAACCCTCCCGATGACATTCCCTCTCTCCACTGCATATCCCTCTTGAACTAGACCGAACTCAGTCTGCCAGCGGCCAGAGCATGGTTTGGCTTGGCGGGAAAGAGGACAGATTGGTTGCATTCCGTTGGCTGGCAAGAATGCACGGTCCCCCACGCCACCCCACCGTGGCCGCGAGCCCATTGCGGCCGGCCCCTTCCGACAATCTGCGGTACTGGCCCCGTCGCGTATCGGAACCGATCAAGCATTCCAAAAAGGTTGGTCCCGATATCCATAGATAGCCCCCGAGATCTGCTAGATCTGCCAAGGCAACACGATAACGCCACCCGCACATACCACTATACCACAAACGCCGATAAGAAGCAAAGGTACATGGCACCTGCCTGAAGGAGCGAAATCGACGTTCAACTGATTGTCTTGACAAGTTGTGACCGCCACAAGGAGAGGTGGTCATTGCGTTTGGATGCCTTCTCACGCATGCACGCGTGCCCAATCGTCCCCAGCTCGGGTGAGTGCATCTTATCCGGACATGGCGCGGCGCTCCAGAGTTAACGCAGGTTAATTGGTTCCGTGTGGCACGGGTACCCATGCCACCGACACCTCCCACCCGAAAGCGGAAGACGACAAACGCCAATGCGACTGCGCCACCTGACTACTCGTACTGACAGAGCTTTGGGGAAAGGATGTCATGCTTACCAATACTGACAGAGTTTTGGGGAAAGGATGTCATGCTTGCTTCTTAATGGTGAGGGAGTATTTTGCTACCGGGGGCTTCTTGGACTTGTGGTTCGTCGAATAACCTGGGCGACTCTGTGCAAATTGTCCCCGCCATGCGCGATTTTCTGCGTTCTTCTGGATCCGAGCCAACTTGCTGAGTGCGACACCACTCCACCCTACACTGGCATGGTCTCGAAAGGCATAAAAGGCGACAGATTTCCGGCCAAATTCAATCCTCGGGCCCGCCCCACTCCCCCCCCACTTCCACCACCACCACGTCTGTCCCACTGCAACCCACACTCCCATCCTCTCGTCCGCCTATCCTCCCCTTCCCGACTACTGGCTGCTCGCACCGGAGTTCTTCGTGGCTTCCGGTCGCCCGGGACAAGCCCAACATGGCCGTCGCAGAACACAGTGAGCATTCCCACCCCTTCCCCCGCCATCAGCCCTCTCCGCGGGAGTTGTACTTGTGCTGATGTCCAGCACCACTACGAGGATGGATGACACGAACGCATGAGTAATACTCCTGCCGGCCCAACCGTCGCGTCGCACCGATTGCTGCCGCTAGCATACGCGCCTCGACATGCTCGACTGCGCACCTCGGCGTCCTCGCGTGCGAGCTTCATCCTTCTCTGGTGGTACGCGCTTCCTCGGCGCGCTGGGGTTTCTTGTCGCCCCCAACCTCCTCGAGTTTCACGCAGAGTCCCGACTGGATGTTTTGGTGCGCCCTACCCCCGTGTGTTGGTGCACGTCGGGTCGGCCCGGTCGGCTTGTCGGGGCACGCCGAGTCGTGTGGTTGGTGAAGCACCGGTTCACGCCGGGTAAACGCTCTGTCGGCTCGTTGGGGCACGACTGGTGAGCGTGCTGGCGTGTGACGTTGGTGCGGAGGGTGGTTATGGGGCGGGAGCGGGAGGTCGAGTGGTCAGCGAGCGGCTGGGCCTCGGCTGGAGGAACGTGGTTGGTGAGGGGCTCTGGAGGAACCTTCTCGGTGGGCGGCTCAACTGGGGGAACCTGCTCGGCGCAGGGCTTGGGAGGAAGAACCTGCTCACCCTGCGCCGGGGCGGCGCACTGGGAAGCGACAGGTGCGCCCAGGGGCGAGGGGAGCTGCTGCCAGAGGTTTCGAGGAAGCAGTCCCACGCGCGACATTTAAGGGGTCGACCTGTTGGCATACGCCGGATGCACCACACCTTGGCCGGCCCTCACGGGGAGGGGGACCGGACATTGCCGCCCTACTGCAGCAGAAGCTGAAGCCAAGCCCCCAACGTGCCGTATCGTCCGCAGCAACCGATGCGCCGTGCCGACGACGAGCACCTCGAGTGGTCCGCACGCACCAATCGCGTGTCTGAGGCGCCCCACCAGTCGGACGGCCACTATGGTGGGACCAAACCGTGGTCTGCGCCGAATACACATTACGAGACGCCCTCGGTCTCGCCGCCACCTGTACAACGTTCCTCCTGCCCGACCACGTGACCCGGTGCGGATCTCGCAGCCAACATGGCGTTGGCCCCAGACGGATCACCATTCGCAGACCGCCGGTCCAATCCCCCCCAAACCACTCGGGTGTTGGGGGGGGGGGGGGTGTTGGGGGGCGGGTGTTAGGGGGTGCAGGTGTTGGGGAGGGAGGGGGCACGCAGACGCCGACGACGAAGACGACGACGGCACACACATCGGCGTGGGCCTGGCACGGCATGGGAAGCATTTGGGCTTCCACCACCTCAAGCCGCCCACACCCACCCGTCCAAGCCCGGCTCGCGCCGCCTACGGCCCCGCTTTCCACACACCGACGCGAATCAACAGCGCGTACGAGGGCGAATTCACCATTACCCCCCGCGGACGTATGCCAAGAGATACTTCCATTACCTGTTCCTCTTCACCTCGTAAGTGGCCATCCACCATGCCAGCGCCTGCCCGTACCCTCGTCCTCTTGGATTTCCATCCCCATCCCCATCGCCACCTATAGTTGTGATACCCTATGCCCATCCTGGCCAGCCGCTGACCCCAAGCCATGACAACCACCTCTTTCATGGAGTACGCGACTGGGCCGACTCAGTCATCGACCCCGAGCTTATCTCGCTTCGCCGCCCGGATGTCGACTCACAGTTTTTCCCGGCTCCCTCCTCGATTTCAGCCAGTTCTTGAACGGTCCGCCCCCGTCCGGCGGGGCTTGACCGACTTTAGCCAGCCAATTTATGAGGTGCATCGCCACGAGGAACAGGACAGGGAGGATGCCGAGTCCGAGGACTTTTTCGGCAGCTTCTCGATGACGACGACAAACTACGAGCTTTCCGGATACACGCAGCTCCGTGTCCCGAGGAGGTTGACAAGGTCGAGGCGTGCCACTACCTCTTGCAGGTGATAGGGCAGGCGGGGCGGTGCCACTGTTACGAAGGGTAGCTCCGGGATGTGACACTCAAGTGACACGCACGCCCCTAACTAACCCCTCCTCCACCCATGGGCTTGCCCTCTGAGACTACCAACAACGTCGAGGGCGCTGGCGAGCCCACGGGCATCTGTCGGCCCTCTAAGATAACGAAACGCAACCGTTGCGGCCGTCGTGCCCCAAAAAGGGCGCCAACACGACCATCGACATCGTGCTTGAAACGTTCGAGACGGTCCACCTGTTCGAGTCGATCGAGGCGGTCGAGCAGGAGGTTGTCGCCGGCGAGAGCCAGGACGCTCATCTGAACGATGCTGGCAATACGGTCGAATACCGTACCGAGCCAGAGGCGGAGCAGCCCCAGGAGGTTGTCGACGGCATGCAAGAAGACGCGGATGCCAACGGCGCGCCGTCAAACACCCTCGAGGAGCTCGACCCTGAGCCCATCGTGCCGACAAACACCCTCGAGCTCATCGTTGAGCCCGTCGTCGCATTGCCGGTCCGGCGTACGCTCCCTTGCACAGAACAATCAATGCACTGCTGAACCCAAACGAGTCTTCGGCCTTCTCGTCTACACCATCACGACACCCTCCCTAAGATGCTGTTGCCGTGGGCCAAAGGATGCTCTTGGAGTTGAAACTGAAACCATCACGACCGAAGTACACCCTCCCCGTTCTCTCCTGTTTGCAACCAGGCGAGTACGACAGCGAGTACGAACGAGGGATGTCACCGATTTCATGACTCGTGGTCGCCCACTTCTACAGCCCCGAAACCCACAAGCCCAGCCTCTGACCAGGCCCCTCGGGTGTCGTTCTCGGTATCGTCCTCAGCGGCGGGCGTGGTCGTCGGTGGGGGCCTCAGCGGACACGGTTTTACGTGTCGTCCACGGCGGGAGGACACAGTGATTCGTGTCATGGGCGGTCACGGGGGTCGTATACGCTTTCACCGGCGACATGGGCCTCCAACGACCAGTGGCAGATTGCCGCTGCCGCTCTGGAGGCGTCGATTTACATGCCCATTAACTCAATTCTTTCCCATACTACTACCGGTGCACCAGGCCAGTATGACAGCAGGTACGAAATTACCGCACGAGGGATATCATCGCTTCCATCACTCATGGTCGCCCACTTCTCCATCTCCGAACCCCCCCAGCGGCGGCTATAATCAAGCCATCGTCTTAAGCGTCGTTCTCGGTGTCGTCCTCGTCGTCCCACACGGTCGTCGGTGTCGGTGTCCTCAGTGTCGTCGTCCTCATTCGGTACGGTCGTCGGTGTCGGTGTCCTCAGTGTCGTCGTCCTCATCCGGTACGGTCGTCGGTGTCGGTGTCCTCAGTGTCGTCGTCCTCATCCGGTACGGTCGTCGGTGTCGGTGTCCTCAGTGTCGTCGTCCTCATCCGGTACTGTCGTCGGTGTCGGTGTCCTCAGTGTCGTCGTCCTCATCCGGTACGGTCGTCGCTGTTGATGTCCTCAGTTTCACCGTCATCGGTGTGGTTCTCGTCGGCGGCCTCGTTAGTCGACATCTCGTCAGGGGACCCTCCTACCGAGGCATATGTCGAGGACACCACTGCGGTACGCCCGTTGAAGTGTCTTCGTCGCACCTTCGTTCCAGCTCACCGAGCACCTCTTCGTCGAGGTTGGGGATAGGCGTATAAGGCAGTGCAGATGGATCCCTCTCCTCTTGCACTCGCCCCCCTCACCCTCGTCCCCTTCCAGTCATTCCTCCCATCGCCTCACCTGATCAATTCCCTTGCCGCCACGCGTCCAGCAACCGGCATGTACACACCTACTCTGCTTTGGACTCATCGAAGGCAAAAGCAGTCGCAGCCGCCGGACCTGCTGGAACGAACAGACTTGGGATCTTCGGCAACATCGCCTAGGAAGGCGTCAAACGTTCCGACTTCGTCAACAGCATCCGGGCTCATGTCAACTTCTGCCGCGAATACGACGCCCACCTTCATCAGGCCTATGCTCAACAACGCGCGGCAGGCCGCAGCTGGCGCCAACGGCCCGCATCTACGGGTCCGCTAGAACCACCCGGATCTAGTGGCCATTCAACCTCAGACCGCCGCAGCAGCGAACTGTCCTTAACGGATTCAGGCACGAACCGGGACGCAAAGTCGTCGAACTCCACAAATCCCAGCACTTGGAGCGTGCGGGTGTGCAGTAGCGTCCCCATGCCGCCCACGCACGACCACCGTGCCCAGTTCTCCCCACTCCGGGCCAACCCCAAGGCTCGCATGCGCCTCATGCTCGCCGTCCTGGATAGCAACCCATTTTTTTCTTTTTCTTTTTGGTTTTTTTTTTTTTTTGGTGTTCGTTGTTGTGGTTGTTATTTGACGGCTTGCCCCCATCCCATCAATAACAAATGCATCAAATGAGTAGCACAAGGCTACAGACGTGAAGGAAGCGGCGGTCCCATCCGCAAAAGGCAAAAGGGTTGACTTGGAGCGGAAATGGTCGGCGTTGAACACAGGGTAGCCGTCAGGCGTGCTGGGGGGTGTAATAGTACTGTACGCACTCTCAGCAGCGCTCCCGCCAACATGTTCATGAACGGAATCCGCCGAGTAGCCCTTTCGACGGTATTTAGGATACCTTTTGGGTATATGGATAGCGCGGCTCGTGGTGCTATTACACTGGGCGGAAATTAAACAACTAAGGCAGATGTGTCTAAGTAGTCACTGCGGGTCATGTTCCCCTGTACGGATTGGTGCGATGAAAAGTCTGCATTGTGGTGTCGGATACGTCCCGGTTTCTGCCCACCGTATCACAGGCCCAGGTCATCCGCGTTTGCGGTTCAATTGCATCGCGCCACTCGCAGCAGCCCTTCTTCCCTCCCACAGGAAAACCGTGCAGGCACGGCGGATGTCGTTGGCACTGAACGTAAGAACTCAACCCAATAAGCCCGCAAGCGAGGAGCCAGCATCCGGCTTGTTGCGTTCATCGGCCCCTCGACCTCACTTGCAAATACCGTGACGAACGCCGTGGAGAGCTACATCGTAATAAAAATGACCACAAGGCGGAATGGGATCCGAATAGGAACGGGACCGGACGATGAAGTCGTGGACATAGAGGGAGCAGAGGGAGGTTGGGACACGCTTAACAGCACGCGAGGCCTTGCTCGGCGCCTCGTTGAACGCGTATCTTTGAAGCCGGTTGTGGTTGTTCAGGCAGTTGAGGAGACTTGGATGTGCGGGTGGCGTTACCATATGCCTTGCGCGGCGCATCCTTGAGTACGATATGTATTCCTGCCGGTTGTGGTTGTTCAGGCGGTTGACGTGACTTGTAGGTGCCGGTGGTGGTTTCTTCGATCGAGGAGCGGGTGGCCGTCTCTGCGGTGGAGCGGTGAGTGGCGATTATCTCTGCGTTGGAGGTTCGGGCTACAGCCTCCTCGTTCAACGTCGGTTCAACGGGCGTAGAATGCTGTTCAGGAGGCGGCTCACAGGCCGTCGCTGGGAAAGCTCGCTGCTAACGAGTGTCGAGGAGCAGCGGCGATTCGTTGGCGGTTGCACCGCATCGCGTGAGGCTCCACAGTTCGGGGCTCGGCATCGCACCTGTGACCATCCCTGGCGGCGAGGGGATGGACCGCACCGACATGTATGTCCCGGTACTTAGCCGACAAGGGGACAGTCGTGTCATTGAGGGCCCACGAGGCGTACCGCCTCGGTACGAGGCGAGAGCGGTGGAAAAGGCTTCATGAACTCAAACCAGGCTGATGGTGTAGCTTGTTTGGCGGTCAGGGATGGAGCGAGGACCGCTGTAAATTTGAGATAGACGAGAGGGCATCGCATAGTCACCGACATGTCGCAGTATGTCGTCGACCCGGGGATAGTCGCGTCGCGAGTGAAGCGGGTAGTGCTCCCGGTCGGCCCTGGCTTGCCGTCTCAGGGTAATACAAGAGCTTGTGTGTAATGAACGGCTACTGCTACACCGGATCTACAAACAACAGAGTGATCCAGCAGGGGGAATCTCCGATCCAGGCATCGGGCTCGGTGGGGAGAAAGGTGGTAAATCGCCCACGAGGTCGAACGAGGTGGACGTTGGACTGCCCCCATGTCAATTTCGGAGAGGCGCGAGGGCGTCGTGTGGCCTCGGCGTTGTTGGTTCGCAATGGAAACCTCGAGCAGCGAGACCTACTTTTGGGACGACGGCGTGGGACGGAATCGTGTCGGGTAAAGGTATAGTACAATACTACGATAGAGATACGAGACGACGACAGCCATGAGCCGTCGGGGTAAACAGTATTACGTACATACTATTGGATTTGCGCGTTTGCGTTCTCGTACCTCTTGGATATTGGTGGCGCTGGGCGTTAATGCCAGGACCGCACCCATGTCCACTTGCCACTTGCTACGGGTGGGAGGAGGTTTCACGGTGCGGTTCCGGGCTGTTCGTCGGGAACGAATGTTTGGGCGGCGAGGGCTGCTTGGGCGGGGACGACTGCTGGAGTGGAGAAGGCTGTTTGGGCAGTGAGAGGCCAGGTTCGGCCCGACAATGGTTATCGAATCGCTACCTCGGGTTACCGGTCCCAGATATGGACTAGCACAAGTGTTTGTAAGGAGAAACGGGAGTATGAGACAGTCCCGCGGGCTGTTTGTTGTGTCGCTTCAATGAGGGTACGTGGAGGCGCCGCGTGGATCAGAAGGATGCGTGGATCAGAAGGCTGAGGCTCGCCGTGCCAAGGACCAGGGGCACTGCCGCGAAAGCGCGACGAGCAAAGCCGCGCAATGGTCGGCCTGGTTTTCCGAGTTGAACCGAAAGGAGGGCAGCCGCCCTGCTATCCAAACAGAACTGTGCGAACTGCACTGAAAATAAACAATCCTCAAGTTCTGCCGGTAGATTGGGACGCTGGCCGTGGGGTTTCTATTGAGGATAGCGAAGAGAGCCAGATACAAATGGCCATCTGTTCGGAGAACGACGGTCTCGTCAGAACAAGTTTGATTGGCTTGTCCGAGACTGGCGTACTGGCGCTGGCGCACCGCGATACCGCCACAAAGGCAAGCTGGATTCCTCTTGGGAACGATCATGATCGCCCGGCTCGGTTATTTGGCTCTTGGTGCCTGGACGGGCATGGACCCCATCTCGGTTTCACATCGCCATCGTCTAGTCCGGTAGCATTTCAAGTGGACGAGGTTAACGAGTTGACGTGGAATTTCGGTGTCTCGGCTTGTCGACCAACAGTTTTCCTTGTCGTGAGGCTTCTGCTCACGATGAGACTGGAAAGATGGTTCCCGCGACCCACTGCAACTCGTGCTGAGACAGACTCTGGCGTCCTGGTAGGATTGGGATATGAAATACAGTCTTCAGTGCCAGTGGCATGTACATGCGTTGGCATCTCTACATGCTCTGGAGACAATAATCGATCACTCCACCTGTCAACGAGTTTCCATTTGCGGCGCATGCACAGGAATAGGATCGTATTCGGACTGCCGCCGCTGGCCCTTTTCCGGCATTTTCTCCGCAATTTGCTCGTGCCGTACGTCCACTCCGCCTGTCGAGCCACGAAATTGCATTGGCAAACTTGCCCGCGTCAGAAAGGAGGTATGTTGCGTCAACTCTGCTCAGGGCCATTGTTTGACGAGTGCTCAATGTTTGAGTAGTGCTCACCGGCAATGTGCCCAACTCGCGTCTGCCCCATGTGACCAGCAGATAC
Organism: Pascua sp. PH4015B; assembly: GCA_025502685.1. NCBI lineage: Eukaryota > Fungi > Basidiomycota > Tremellomycetes > Trichosporonales > Trichosporonaceae > Pascua > Pascua sp. PH4015B. The sequence goes on from JAMFRD010000125.1 coordinate 39,066, forward strand.
GATGACATCGGTGACCCCGTCACGCGTCGTCGTGGGGCGGTACACGCCGATGACCTTTACTAGGTTGGCGTGCTTGCGTCTTCCACCCCCTTGTCGCCAGATCCGACGATGGCGTCACTCATGGCGGCCTTGACAAAGACGATGATGAGGTCGAGGGTCTTGGAGAAATCGGCCGCGGAGACGTCGCCGCGCTCGACCTCAAAGTCGTCGTCTTTCAGGATGAATCGTTGGTTCGCGAGGTCGGCTGTCACAACGGCCATGAGCATGGTTTCGAGCATCTCCACACCATCAGTCGAGGCACGGCACCAATGATCGCCTTCACTGCAGCCACCGATTCCTTGAGGACAGTCGCGAGTCCTCCGGAAGTGGGGCGAAGGGGGCAGTGGGGCGGCGAGACACCCCGGCGAGAGTGCGTAGGTGTGTTCTGATGCGACCGCTAGAGCGGGACGGCATATAGCGGTCGCGGGACGGCATACTCTCGCGCCCGCGCCAGTAGGACGGCCGTTGGCCGTCTGTGTCGACGTCGAGTCGCCCGTCATGTTCGACGCTGCGGTGCAAGCACGGTAGCGGACGGGAGCTGTGTGGGGCCACTGGCTCACCCTCGCGTGAGACGTGTGGGACGTCCCGGCAAGGTTAATCAGCTGCGTGTCAGAGAAACAGCATAGTATGATGGATAACCCACGTCGCCAGGGGTTGCGTCCCTCCCGGACGGCCCGGGGGTCGTGTTCCTCGTCGACATGGCGTGTTTGCTACACGGTAGCGAAGGTATCCTGGACCGTCGAGCAAGGGTGCATCAGGTGGGCACCGCCGGGACCTTGAACCCGGACCTTGAACTCGCGTTGCCTGGTCGAGGTCGCAGAGGTACGAGCGCGACACGACGGAGGGGTAGTGTGGCGACGGGGAGAAGGGGTGGCTGTGGCACGGTGGAGAGCCGGGGTAGCTGTGGTCCCACGGTACGGCGCCCGGGTTACAGACGCTCATGTGAGCTGGTGACAGGGGACACTCGTGGTGCGCGACCGGGGAGCTGGTGTCCCAGTCCCAGGCTCGTTGTTGATCTTGACGTCCCGCGGCGGCTACTGCGGGGGATGCTGCCGCTGTCGCTGAAGCATGAGACGACGGGGGAGCTGACGAGGGCGAAACGGAACGATGATATACCTGACGACACAAGGAGGACAAGGCCTTGAGGTCGTATGTATGTCCATGCGTGTGTTTGTGCTGGCGCGTAGCTTGGAATCGTGGTCAGTGGTTAGGTGGCAGCAACGTTCCATGTCTGCCAGCGTCCTCTCCGCGTGTTTTGTTCCGCGCCCTGGAGGGGACCTCGTTCTGACGTCATTTCAGCCCAGTACGCGCTGCGGACCAACAATTCTCCGCAGAATGCTGCACCGAGGCTACCCAAGCCAGGCTCAAGTATGCACGTACAACGAGAAGCGGAAGAAGGAAGCAGGCACCGCGGCGAGGTGGCCGGCGGCCAAACAGGACGACGCACGCAAGAGGGAAGAACTCAGGCACCACGCCTGTGCACCTGTTGAGGCGTGAGGGCTAGAGGGCTCTCGCTGCTGTCATGGGCAATCGCAAAGAGGTCAATGTGCGGCTCTCACGACAATGGAGAGTGATTGCGTCTCAGGCATGCAACGCGGTTCCAACTTTACAGTGGTAAGCAAACTCAGCCGCTGTTGGTAATGCAAACAGCGCTAGCAGCTTGTTCAGAGAGGTCCCTGCTGCCGTGAATGGCGGCCCGTTATGATACCGGCACCCATGCTGGTCCTTGCACAGGCCGAGAATCTCACCCTGCAAGTCCTCGAGACGCATGGCCGAGAAGCGGTTGAACTCGCGGTCGGCCTCGGCGCCCTTGTTCTTGAGACACATCATGCCCGCAGGGTAGGGTGCCCGGCCCAAAGTTGTCGTCGCCAAAGCCGCCGTACGAGTCGTAGCCCTGCGTCCTCAAACTGCCGCCGTTGCCGCCGTTACCGCCCACATATGCCAAGAATGAGGTTGCTCCTTGCTTCGATACGCATTGCACAACCAGATGCAAGTAGCCGACACCACACGTACCATAATCATAAGACATCATCATAACACCTCGCACTGCCGAGAACGTTCCCAACGCCGCTCTCACCAATGCGCTCTAGCTCCAACGCTCGCCCCACGCTCCATGCCTTCTCCTGCAAGACTCCAAGCTGCCTCGGTCAGCTTGTCCCCGCCCGTCCCCGCTCTCTGAGATTCTCACTCACATTACCGTTGTCCACATTACTCACCTCTTTTACCATCGGGAGTATTCCAGCTCGTCGTCGCCGTCCTGCCCCGTGACGTTCTCAGGCACAACCCCCACCTCACTCGGCGTACGCGGAGCGCAGCCGCGCACACCATCCGACGCCTTGTACTCCATCCTCCACACGTGCGAAGGACTATAGTACCGGACGTTGCCATCTTCGTTGAGCTCGTTCCACTCGACGACGCGATCCCCAAAGAATGCGTGCGCCAGTTTGGTCACACCGTCGATAAACGCCTGGGGATCCTCGCCGTACGAGCCCGTAATCTTGGACGAGAAGCGGCGGAACATGTAACCTTTGAACGGCAGCCAAGGATGCTCTCCCACCTCAAGCACGATGCCGTACGTCTCGTGCGCCATGACGCCGCTGTTATAGTCACAGGCCACTGGGTCCTTGTATTTCGCAATCACGGCGTCCAGGAATTTGGCCCACAGGGCGTTGTCGTCGGCCGTGTCCTGGAGAGGTGGGGCGAGGTCGAAGCCTGCGTCGTAGCCCATGGCCTTTTGTAGGTTAGTATGATACCGGGCATAACAAACGAGTTGAAAGGGGTGCTTACTAAGGTCCAAAGGACGAGTGCGCGCGAGTGGTTATGGTGTCGCGTGTACGGACTGAGGAGGGGTACGGCGCGTATTGGGCGTACGGCGGTGGGGAGAGGGGAAAGAGCGGGGAGAGTCGAGCGTGGGTGGTTGCCGGCCTAGCCCAAGACCATTTGCTCCCGTAACCGGTCACGTGTCCACACCACGCGTGTGTTTTAGTCCCCCGCCCCTCCTCTTGCCTTTCGCTGCAATTGCCTATTGCCTCCTTCTTGCTTCTTGCCTCCCGCATATCAGAGCATTCTCCCCATTCGCGCGTGAAACACCAACAGCCGAGGTCTCCATACTTGCCATAGCTTGGACCCGCGAGGACCCCCGACGCCACCCCTGACGCCACCGACGCCATGGGTGAATGAAACTGCTACGGGCGGGAATTGTAGCTCAGTTGGTGGAGCGCGATATTCACAACATCACATTCTGCGCATTACTTTTGGAGGTCTTTGGTTTGATTCTTACGCGTCCATCTCTTGACGTTTTTGTCCTGAGCGGCTTGCGCATCTGCTTTTTCCTCCTTTATCCATTGACTGGAGCTTTACGACATGGGTAGGGACCAAAGCGGGTCACATTGTAGGGTGCTCAAGTTACGTAACCACAAGTGGTCGCACCTCTTGTTTCGGGCCTAGCTAGCTAGCTAGTACGCTAGCCCTCTTGGACCCAACGCGACATCATGAGACTCACACCAAAGGGTTCGGGTTGATGGGCCCTCCACCTTCGGGGTGGTCACCCCAACGCACCGCGCTTCCGAAAGTGTAGTGCCCGATAGCAAGCTAAGTAGCTAATGTTCGCGCTGGTGGGCGGCACGGCTTGAAAGATGTCTTTGTTGTCCATACCCTGTTGCTGAGGACTGACATACTGCTCACGCATCGGGGCATGGGCAATCCCTGCCTTGATCCTTGGCATCACCTTGTTCTCGTCGGCGGTGATGCCTGAAGGCCGGAGGTCGGTAATCTCGAGTCTGGCCACTGTCGCTGACCTCATACCCGTATCCTGTTGTTGTGGGTGTGCTCGACCACGTGGCTGGGTCGGTCGGCCGCGTGCCGAGGTCGGACAGTCGGTCGGACCATCGCTGAATCTCGATCTGCTTTTCACTTTGTACTTCCTTGTGCAAACTCGTCGCTTCTACAACATCCCACCTCCCGTATGAGACAAGACGAGCCCTTGGAAGCAGACAGTTCACATTGTCAGCACTGATGCGGGGCGCTGGCGGCACACACGAGCCCGTGCGCGCTAGTCGTCAACATTTGTCTCCGATCTCCGATCTCCGAGCATCTTCGCTTCATGATGGTTAACAATAATAATAATGCTGGTCGGACCGTGCCGTAGGACCATCCGCCATCCCTTATGCAGTGAGGAATCTGGACAGACGTGACTCGTACTGGTACTATGACCGCACGGGGCAGCACGCCGGGACATGTCCCTCTCGTTGCTGCCTTTCCTGTAGGTCATGGTGTCATGCGCTACCGTGCTGGCGGAGATGGGGAGGCGAGAATGTACTAGTGGCATGGTGCCGTCCTCTTTTCCTGGAGCTTGCCAGCCCAGAACTATCCTCGCCGAGCTCCCATGGTGCCTCCCCCCCCCCCCCCCCCCCCCCCCCGCGGCCGGGGCGGGCGGGGCGGGGGGGGC
>JAMFRD010000126.1:0-35983 GCA_025502685.1 Pascua sp. PH4015B
GGGGAGGGTTGAGGGGGACCGGGAGGGTTGAGGGGGACTGGGAGGGTTGAGGGAGTTGAGGTGGGGAGGCAAATTGGGTAGGGAGTGTGGATTGGGGTATGGCATGTGGATGGGAGAGGGCATCACGGGACGGAGAAGGTGTGGGCTGCACGAAGTGCGCGTCCAAGAGGAGTGGTACGTATGGCACGTGTGGGAGGGAGGGGGGAGGTAGGGGTGTATGCGTGGCTGGGTGTCACGGAGAAGTCGGGACAGGTTGGGAGGGCCTACCACAATGGCCTACTGCAATGCGTGGGAGATGGGTGTACTGTGGCGGAGAGCAGAAGTACGGAATGTAGAGCAGGAATGAAGGGCACGAGAAACGGAAGCCACGGAGGGGGAACAACGTGGGATTTTGCGTGTACGACATGGCACCTTGGAGACACAGATACTCCACACCCCCAGCACACGAAACGTGGACCCGACTCACCTCGAGCGAGAGCATGTGGACAAACGGCGGTGCGACGCGCTTGGCCTTCGTCATGGCGTTGGACGACGCGTACGAGTCGACCGACGTGCCGACGTCGGTGTCGAGCTGAACCTCATCGGCGGCGGCGGCGGCGGCCTCGACGGCCTTTGCCTCTGCGGCGCGGCGCATCTTCTTGAGCGTCTTCTTGCCGACGGCGGGCGAGCCCGGCATGGCGGGGGACGGCATGGCCATCATGGGCGACACGAGCGGCGTCATGGTCATGGGCGTGTGCGACGCGGGCGTGGCCATGGGGCTGTGCGAGCCGGCGCCGTTCTCGTCGTCGTACTTGGCCAGCTCGGCGAGGGCGGCGCGGGCGAGGGGCACAAAGTTGCGCTTGGACGCATTGACAAATGCACCCCACGGGTCGCGGTCGGCGCACTCGAGGAAATACTGGAGTGCCCGGTCGGCGACGAGCGTCGCGCCCAGGTGGTCCGCGAGGGCGAGGAGCGGGATGCGCTGCGACCACACGCACGTGGCGGGCATCGAGACGTTGGTGAGAATGTTGAGTAGCGTCTTGAGCGTCTTGCGGTCGAACGGCACCTCGATGGGCGTCGTGGGCGCCGGCGTCAGCTGCTCGCGCAGCGTGGGCCTGCCGTCAGCGCGTGTTGGTTGCCAGAGGCAGGGTGCACCGTAGCGAACCGCCCGGTGCGGGGAGTAAGGTAGGGGGCACCCGTGTGGATACACCAAGAACGTCGTTACCGGCCGCAAAGCGGCTGGACACAACATTGCAGGTCGTGGGCGACCGCCGAAAAACGGCGGCCACACACAACATTGATCATGCGGTGAGCGACCGCCGTACAACAGCGGTCGGCACAACATCTTGGATGCAGGACAGACCGCCCAAGAGGCGGTCGGCACAACATCTTGGATGCCGTGACAGACATCATATTGGATGTCGTGAAAGACGGCCGTGCAACAGCGGTCAACACAACATTGGGAAGTCGTGACGGACCACCGTGGGTTGCCTGTCACGGCTATTGGAAACTACACGGCGGAGCCGGCGTGCATTTGGAATCTGCAGGGCGACTGCGCCGTGCATTCATATCACCGAGGCCAACTATGGCGGCCATAGTCGGCCCCTTGCGGCAGCGGGGCCGTTACAAACGCTCCACTCGCTCGGACACGGGTCAAGCAGCCAGCAGCCACGAATGGCCGCCAGCCTAACCGCGTCCGCTTGTCCCACAAGGGGACAGACCCAAGGGGTTGCCCAAGGGTCGGAAACACGCGCTGACGACATATGTGAGAAAGACTCACGAACAAGCCTTGAGATAATACGAAAACACGCGAAACTCGCGCCCGCACTTGGAGCGGAGCACGACGTCGGCCGCGGGGTCGACATAGGTCGTGGGCTCGGGCATCGACTTGGGCGACTTGGGGGACGTCTGCGCCGCCGTAGACGTGGCGGGCGCCGACGTGGTGCGGGGTGCGGGCGTGGACATGTCGGCGGGCTTGGTGCCGGTGCCGGTGCCGGTGGTGCTGGCGGTGTCGTCGGGCTTGGACATGGCGACGGCTTGGGGGTAGATCACCAGGGTGGATGGGATCGGGATCGGGGGGGGGTTTGGGTGGGAGGGGTTGCGGGGGTTGGAGTACTGAGAGGGACGGGAGGCAGAGGAGGGAGAGTAGTTGGCCCAGGGCGGTTGTGGGGAAAGAAAAGAACGAGGAGCCGGCGAGAGGGTGTGATGTTATACTCTGTGGGCTCGGTGGGCTCGGTGCGAGTTGGGTGTCGGGTGCGGTGAGCGGTGAGCGGTGGGAAAGGATGCGAAGGCGCCCGAACGACACACAAGAGGGCGCTCCGACGTAGTGTCGAGTCGTGCCCCCGTCCCACGCCCCGGGTCTCACGCCAGACCTTGGTCGCTGAGGCTGTGCTCGGCGCACACGAGCCACTGCGGTGTGTGCGGCTGGTTGTCCCCTTGGATACTAGTCGCCGCAGTAGGTGCTGGTGGTGGGCCACGCCCAGATACCGTAGTGAAAAGGTGTGTCGTCCCCTTGTTCGCACACTCGTACTTGGCGTGTGGGAGTGAGTGCGGCATGCTGCCTCTGCTTCGACGTCGTCCAGAGAGAGCGAATAGGGGCGGGTGTGCGAGTGGAGCAGGTAGAAGCGGGAGAGGTCGTGAGAGCGAGCCCCGAGTGCTGTGGTTGGCGTCGTGGATGAGCCCGGGCGGATGGTGCGAGGCGGAGGCGTGGGATTCTGTGCTGTGGCTGGTGTATGTCGCGACAAGAAGAGGTGTGGTGTGAAGAGAGAAGGGGTGTGTGGTGTGAAGTGGAAGGGGTGTAGGTGTGAAGTAAGGTGTGTAGGTTTGCGTGGTTGTGGCGGAGTGCGTGTGCGAGGAGGCGGTGAAGTCGAGCAAGTTGAACCTCAGGAAGACGCCGCAGCATGGTGAGGGTATACTCGCTATCTGCTGTGGATAGCATGTCGGAGACAGGAATCTGGGATCAGAATATCGGGAGGTTAGTGGTGTGAACAGTGGTGAATGTGGAGAGAGTGGTGTCGAGTGAGCCAGCCTGCACAGTTATCGCACAGCGTGGTCAACGGTTCTCAGGGGGCGCCGCCGCGCGCTTGGCTTCTACGCCTGCCGTTGTGGCGGCCAACACGTTGTGCTCGCGAGAGACCAGGCGACACACAACAGGCTTCTCGGCTTCTCGCTCATACCTCGCCTCGTGTACCCGTGTGCGAGGGGCGCAGCGCACACCCGAGCTTCGTCACTGTTACCATGTTACTCGGGTCCTCGTGAATGCAAGGCGGAGATGATCAGCCGGATCTTGGCCGTGGCTGTGTGCCCATCTTCCGTGCCTCGGCCCGTGTGGCCGTGTGTTTAATCTATCTAGATGCATCGATCCCATACAATTACAGCCACTCGACACTGCAAAGTCAGCACACACGCGATAACATGGGAACAGGGCAGAAAACGTACGTTCCAGGAGGCTTGGAGGTAATGTCGTACACGACACGGTTGACGCCACGGACCTGGGAGTGTCAGTATCGGTTCAAGTCGGGTATGAGGGGAAGTGCGAGTTTGAGACATATCGGCAGTTCAATGACGCCAGGTCACGCTTGAGGCCAGGCCACGCTGGATCCAGCTGCGACCCGCCACACTTCCTCAGATTCAAACTCCGATTCAAACTCACCTCGTTGGTGATACGCGACGAGATCTTCTTGAGGACCTGGGGCGGGAAGCAGAACCAGTCGGCGGTCATAAAGTCCTCGGTGGAGACGGCACGGAGGGCAATGACCTGGTCGTAGGTGCGGGCGTCGCCCATGACGCCGACGGCCTTGACGGGCAGGAGGGCAGCGAAGGCCTGCGAGATCTGGTCGTAGAGGCCAGCGGCGCGGATCTCTTCGATGTAAATGTCGTCTGCGTGCTGGAGGACGGCAATCTGGTCACGGGTGACCTCACCGAGGATGCGGATCGCAAGACCGGGGCCCGGGAATGGGTGGCGGCCGACGAGGTGGGCGGGAATGTCAAGGAGACGGCCGAGGGCGCGGACCTCGTCCTTGAAGAGCTCGCGCAGAGGCTCAATGAGCTTGAGCTTCATGTCGTCGAGGAGACCACCGACGTTGTGGTGCGTCTTGATCGTCGCCGAAGGGCCCTTGAACGAGATCGACTCGATGACGTCTGGGTAGAGCGTGCCCTGGAGGAGCCACTCGATGGGCCCGCGTGTCGTGTCCTGCTCGCACTCCTTCTCAATCTTGGTCGCCTCCTCCTCAAACACCTCGATAAACGTGTTGCCGATAATCTTGCGCTTCTTCTCGGGGTCCTCGACACCCTGGAGACGCGAGAGGAAGAGGTCGGACGCGTCGACGACCGTAAGGTTGACGCCGAGGTCGTCGGTGAGCATCTTCTTGACCTTCTTGGCCTCGTCCTTGCGAAGAACACCGTTGTCGACCATGATGGCGTGGAAGCTACCATTAGCACTTGTTTACCGACTGAAACCATGGTCTCCAGCTCCAACTCACCGGTCACCAATGGCCTCGTGCATGATCTTGGCAGCGACAGTGGAGTCGACGCCACCCGAGACGGCGCCGATAACCTGGCCCTTGTCGCCACAGATGTCACGGATACGCGCAATCTCCTTGGGGATAAAGGTCTCCATGCTCCATCCGCCCTTGATGCCACAGACGTTCTTGACAAACGCGCCAATGACCTCCTTGCCCTTGGGCGAGTGGGTCACCTCGGGGTGGAACTGGACGCCGTAGACGGGCTTGGTCTCGTGGGCAATCGCAGTGAAGGGCGACGTCGGGGTGTGGGCGACCGCAACGAATCCAGGAGGGAGCGAGGTAAGCTGGTCGCCGTGCGACATCCAGACCTGCAGGCCCTCAGGACCGTACTCGACACCCTCGAACAGCGCGTCGAGGTGCGGGTTGCCAGTCTTGACGACCGTGATGAACGCAGAGCCGTACTCGCGGTGCGTGTGCGCCTCGACGTTGCCGCCGTGCGTGTGCGCAATCTGCTGCAGACCGTAGCAGATGCCCATGACAGGGACACCAGACTCAAAGACGGCAGGGTCGACCTGCGGCGCGTCCGCGGCGTACACAGAGTAGGGCGAGCCCGAGAGGATGATGCCTACAGGTTAGTCGTCGTTTGTTGTGCGCGAGTCATGCTTGGAGAAAGGGACGCTCGGTGTAGAGCTCAACAGGCAGCGCTCGCAGCCTGAAACTCTCCCCCACAAGCACCACTCCTGCTCCTCGCAGTACCCACCCTTGGGCTTCCACTTGAGGTCGGCCATCTTCTGCGTGCATGGGAGCATCTCGCAGTACACGCCCAGTTCGCGGCATCGCCTCGTGATGAGGTGCGAGTACTGCACGTCAGCGCAACGTATACATGGACATAGATGGCAGCATTGGGAGGCTGGGACCGATCCGCTGTCATCGGGATTCTTATCATGAACTCGAACTCGAACTCTCCGCGAACTGGTATTCACGCCGACGCGTCCCCGACGACAACTTCACCACCCCCGTCTCCGCCGCCCCACTCGCGCCTCGCAGACAGTGCACGCACCTGCGACCCGAAGTCGAGGATGAGGATCGAGTCGTAGAGGTCGTGGATCTCTGCGGACGCCATGGCTGGTGATGTATGGGGTTGGGGGAGTGGGGTATACCGAGAGCAACGTTCGGGGGTGACTCGTCTGAAATTATCTATCATGCACAACAACGCGAAATATTGACTCCGATCAACAGAATGTGACGTGTAATTTGGGAAAATTATATCTCCGTATGCCCACGTGGCCTTATCAGGTATCGCCTACGGGGGCACGGGTGGCGGGGATCATTGCGATCTCCACTCCGGCCACGTGTGCAACCTCCACCGGCATGCCGGCAGCTAGCCGGCAGTCCACGTCCTCACTGCGTGCTACCATCATGGAGCTGCCAACTGGTTCAAGATTGCATCCCATTGCGAAGACAGATATAGGACAGCCTCGCAGTCCGGCGAGACCGCGACCTTCTAGAAGGGGTCGGGATGATCGGCACACCTTCTCGAAGGCCGGCGCGCTGAATGGGGCCACCTCGCGCAGCCTGCTTCAAATTCGTCTTCTAGCAAGCTTCGGCCTTCTACTTGGCTTCTATGTCCTTCCTACTCGTCGTTGTCGACTTTGCCGGCAGTGAGCCAGCTCTGGAGGAACGCGGAAGCACGCTCAGGCTGGTCCATGGGGACCATGTGGCCAGCGCCCTGGATGGTGAGGAAGGAGAGCTTGCCGGCCGTCTTGAAGTGGCCTGCGAGCTCGTCGTTGACAATCCACTCCTCCTTCTCGGCAGCATTGTACGCCGCCTTGCCCGTCCACTCGAGGCTCTCCATCCACATCTCGTTGCCGATGTGGTTGCAGATGTAGTCGAGCGTGCCGACGTACTGTTGTTAGTAAGAAAGACCCACGCGCACAGATTGAACAAGCCATGGAGGCTTCGGGCAGATGGCCGGAGCACACAGTTGCTAGCCTCCTGCCCGTCTTGTTCCTGTCCGAGTATCACTCACGTTCAGGACCCGGACGCCGCGTTCGAGAAGCTGCGCGACGTAGAGCCTTTCCGTCAGCACATGACCCAATTGCAGGTACTGAAGGCGGTGAAAGTGGTGACTTACCAAGTCTTGCCCATACGGTCCTGCGTGGCAGAGAAGGCAGCGCCAACTCGGTTGTCACAGCTAGACCATCCCTTGTGCTTGGGGTCAACACCGAGCGTCTTGCGGACGTCAGGGAGGTCGAGGTAGACGCCAATCTTCTTGCTGGGTCGGTTAGCTTGCACAAAAGCGATGAGGATGGCGCCACGGCCAAGAGTGTCCTGATGCAGGACCTCAGACTCTTTCTGAACCTCCTAGCAGGCGAAGATGACAGTACGAGCTGTGTGCAATGCCTTGGGTCCACCCGACTTACGTCTCGGGGTAGCACAGCGAGTCGCTGAGCTCTGCCAGTGTGCACTTCTTGGTGACGTCGTAAGGGTTGCGTCCTGCCATAAAGAACGGGACGGCGAACACTTCCTCGCAGTACGTCTCGGCAATGTAGCAGTCGGTAAAGTCGTGCGAGTCGATGCACGCCTTCTGGACCATCTTGCGGCAGCGAGGAGCGCCCTCGGCCATTCCCACGCAAGCGTTGATGGGAAGGACAGTGTCGTTCATGCCGCCGTTGACCGTGCAGAGCTATGGGTTAGCACAGGGCATGCGAGGACCAATTATTGGTGGAGTCTCACGTAGGGGAAGTAGGACTCGGTCGTGGAGACTAGAGTTAGCTTGGTTCAAAGTTGACGAGACACATACAAGCGTCGGTCTGGGGTTAGCATGCAACTCTGTCCATATGTGTCAAAGCACACTCACGATGCCGTTGCCGATCATGACACTCTGCAGGTTCACGGGCTCCTTGCCGTGGGCAACCAGGGCAGCGTTGTTGTCGTACACGGCGCTGGCGAAGATGGGGAGATAGCGACCCTGTCAATGAGCTTCTGCTTCTCCGTCCTCTCATCCGTAGACTTACGCCGTACGACTCGCCAGCCATGTGGAATTCGCGGCCGCGGAACTCCTTGAACGCGTCGAACCACTGCCATGTTAGCTATCAGAGCTTCTGTGTTTGTCCGACTCAAACAAACACAAGCTCAAACAGACACAAGCCACTCACCATCGAGACGAATGCCGCCACATCCTGGCCCGCCTCCTCGGCGGTGCCCACGACATGGCCATGCTTGGCGCGACTAAAGCCCACATTGACGGGCTCGTCAAGGAAGAAGATGTTGGCATGCTCGTTCCACGAGTGAGGGTTGGGCTTGGTGTCGTTGACCGACTTGGGCTCGTCCTTGACAGTGCATGGGCCGAGCTCCATGAAGAGGCCAATTGAGGATGAGCAGCCGGGTCCGCCTGGACGTCAGTGAAGTGCGGGGTAGCGTGGCTATGGGCGGACACAGGAGGTGCAATCAAACTGTTACCTTCCCGTTGCTCTGCGGCACGCGGATGCAGAAAGGATGTATTGTTTGTTTGACGCAGAGAAACAACCAAAACAACACCCTCTGGAGCCTCCACGCGCCTTGCGCTCGACCATTTCACTACTCGCCTCCCATCCACTTCCACTCACCGTTAATCCACATAATAACGGGGTCCTCCTTGGGCTTGTCCCTCGACTCGAAGAAGTAGAAGAAGAGCTCCTTGCCGTTCCCGACATCAAAGTAGCCGGTCCAGCTCCTAGCGTCGGGGTCGCACCAACCCTCGGTGCTCTTGATCCGCATCTTCTTGTCCTTGTGCAGCGCCGACGTAATGGTGATAAACTCGTCGCCTCCCCCCGCGATCGATGCCAGAGTCAGGTCCGACGCCGGCGTGAGGATGTCGGCAGGGTTGTTGATCGCGAGTTCCGGGTACGAGTCGGTGAGGAGCGACGACGCGTCATTGGGGAGCAGGAAGGCCGAGGCGAGCGGCGCCAGCGGCGCGAGAGCGAGGAGGGGGAGACGCATCGGAGCTGATGCGCTGTTGGTGATGGACAGTGGTGGACGACAATGGACGATGAAGAGGACTCCAGCTGGGGGCTGAGCGGCGGACTCCAGTCGATAGTAGAATGTTGGCTTGTTGCTTGTTGGGGACTCGATGGTGACCACATGGTGCCTGCGCGGTCCATGACCGCATTGGTCGGACTTCTCCGTATCTTGGCCTGTGTGTCACGTGCTCCCCACCACCTCGACTCCCATCGTTCCTCTACCTAACGGTCAAGACGCCGAGCGCGCCGAGAGTGGACCTCATGTTGCTCCACCACACAACACCAACCGCAGGAACATACTCTGCACTACGACGGTATTGTCGACGCCCGTACGGCGGGATCCCGCGTCGCAAGTCAACCTCTCAAACCCATGCGAACCCTGGTTGCCAATGCTATGGAGAGTACTGACAAAATCACCGCTGTGACGCGTGGCTGGACGGCTAGACGAGTGATGGTCGGGCAGAAGACACCCTATACTGACACTGGATCGAACAAACACTTGCTAGTGCACTTCGTGGGGCTCGATCTGATTCACCATTACACCTTGCCCTGCCACAGCTCACGGCGATTCGAGGGTCCGAGGCCGCGCGTTGCTCCATGCCCTGTGCCGCACGGAGCACCCAACTCTTGCATCTGACAGACTTGGGAGCCTACCGTGGCCTGTTTTAGGCCAAAGGAGTTGGCCATCCGTTTTGGTATAGGATTGCTCTCTTCTTCTCATTATGACTCACCTGCTGAAAGGTACGGGAATTAAACCCAACAAGAGACGCCGCACTTGCCGCTCACATCCGATGAGCAAGGCGGGACCAGGCGTTCGACGTCCGGTCTCCTAATTTGCCTTCAATCCACACGTATCACGCCAATGATTTCCAGAACCCAAGTTGTGGAGATCTATGTGGTGCTGTCGCTCCTCAAGAGGAGGGGTCATGGCAAGCAGCACAGAGGAGTTTCGAACACTCCCCAACCTGGCCTCTCGAACGGCAAGGCATCCCCAGCAGGTTAGATCAGCGTTTAAGGGGCTTGTGATCTCTAAAGAAGGTATTGACCTTGTGCATTTGATGAGACCCGCGTAGGGTCTAGCCAACCGGGAGTGCGTTGGCGGGAGTGCGTTGGTTAACCAAACAAACGTTCTAGAAGCTAATGTCGAGACAGCCGAATGTGGCACTTGCCGGTAGGCCGCTCGGTAGCAAAAGGGACTCGTTGCTGTCCGCTTGACCGACTGCTTGATGCACCAAGATTGCTGACGTGGCAACTCCTCCTATCCTCATCGGCCAGCTGGAGCCGATAAATTGGAGGCCATCGCATAAGCCACACAAGTATGTAGAACCCCAAATGATCAGTCCCGAAGCACAGTGTCGACTCGGCGGGACAGGCACCATGACAAAGCAATGAGGACGAACGCCGTCCTAACTGGGGCACTCGCGTTATGGGGTATGATATATCTCGGGGCACCGCTCTGATGTCCGAATGGTCATGGTGCCCGCTGCTGATAGGCAGAGCTTACTGGGTGTGTTGATCTAATTAGAGTGGTTCCAGCGATCAGTCACGCGGTGACTACCTTGGTTGCGATCTGCCCATTGGTCTGGAACTGTGGTCTCTCAACAACAAACCGGGAAAGACGGCGCGCAGTGTACGCGCGCATCAAGCGCACCGTTCAACAGAGCCTGTTGAGCCGATGCGTCTTATGCTTGCCTGTATCATGGATGTGCCCCAAACGAAGTTGGGTCGCGACAAGCTTTCCCCAGCTGTTGGGCACGTTTGTTTGCTAGGCCCCCGTTTTCGCCGGCATACATCTTGGGGACGACGACGTGGGAATAGGCAAGAGGAACCCGCCACAAGCTCGTCCCCAAACCGGGTGTCTCACCAGAAAAAAGGTGGCCGGTGAAGATGAGTTGCACCAAGAAGAACGGCGGTTAGTAACGAGGTTAAAGAACTACCCAGAGCCGAACAGAATTCGAGCCTAATGACGGGCCTGGTGGCTTCTCCACGCATGGCAACCACGTTGCCAGAACCAGAACCGGCTTCGGCCGAGCTTGACCCCCGTTCCCACAGGATGGGTACGAAGTCTCCATCTCGTGTTGTTGATCACACGCATCTGCAACCCCAATTTCTGGTGTTGTGTCGCAACAGCCCACTCGTCGCCCTGGTTAACGGACTAGTGTGAAGCGAGTATGGAGACGGCGGGATGAGCCAAAACTGTTGTCGTGGACGACACATCGGGCCCGCCACCACTGTCGTTGATGATGGTGAGGAGCAGGTGCGCTTGAGCGTTTGCATGCCAGTCAGTTGATGACCTTGCTGTGCACGCCGTGGGCTCGTTGCCGTTATCTGTCACGCTCCAGACTCTGCACGAGACACTGTTCCTTCGGCAACTGAGGTAGAGGAAGCGATCTTCTCGGAAAGAGTCGAGCGAGGCTGACGCCGACGTTCCGGTACGCGAATGCCGAGCACACGCAGACGAGCAGCAGACACCGACGAGCACCCTGGTTGTGCAGCGGGTGGAACAGTCACACGCATGTTCCCCTACGCGCTACGACGCCCGCCAGAACGTGTCATCATCACCTGCACGGAGCGCCCACGCGCGGGCCTGTACGAGGCAAGTACTGCAGTTGTAGAAGGCTGGGAACGACAATGTAGGTCGACGTCTGTCATGTGGACCTGGCTGGCTGGACCGCTGTCGAGGAATCACGGGGTCCTAGGTTAAGGTCGCCGATGCAAGGTTTCCAGCACCGTTCCCCGGGGGTTGTGGTAGCAACAAGGAACCAGGCACCATGCCTGATCAATTGTGTCATGGTAATGTAACGGTTGGCTGTACTTTGCTGCTACTGGTCGATGCAGGCTGGACGACCCAGCGCCTGTTTGGACGAGCATGTGGCGGGGCGGGGTTCATGTCGGGCGGACAGGCACAATGTCAATGTCATTATGGACATTGGAATGACAGGGTCCAGCGCTCCCGCAATCGTCCCGTGCCGTTGCCTGCGCAACAGCGCAGCTCACATGACCTGCCACCACGCCATTCCGGTTGCTTAACTCTAACCTGCAACGACATGGGACGATAGGAACAAGGTTAAAAGCTCCGATCTCGCGCGCTTCCCTTGCTAACAAGCGCCGGATGCTGAACCATCATGGCCATTCTCTAACGCCGAGTATCTGGGTACACTGGGGCTAAAGCTCTGCGCGAACGAGTCGGATCGGAACAGGAACAACAAGCTCGTGCCCAATGTCATAAAGGAAAAACCCAGTAGCAAGGCGACGATAAAGTAATGACAGCCATCACGTTGCCTTTTACCTTCTAAGCCAGCAGCTACTACCCTTGGCTGGCGGCTACTGCCGAAGCAGCGTCATCGGTACTCGCCCTCTAGTCGGGTCCCCACTCACACTAATCTCGCCTCCGGTCCGTCTCCTCCACCACCCCGATTCTCACCTTACCTACAACCCAACTGAAGCATCAAGACCCAGTCGGCTGGGTCATGCCCGCGGCATTCCCAGACATCCAGGACGACCGGCCCGGCGACGGCAGTCGCCGAGTTGTTGTTCCATCACGACGGGTGTCACGGTCGCAAAGTACGCGCGCGAACACGCGCGGACGCGCGAGGACATGCGACCACGTCCAAGACATGATGGGTCGACGAGTGGCCTGGGGAAAGATATATAAACGGGCGTCTTGGCGAGCTGGAAGACTCAGAATCCAACAAGACAACTTTCACGTCTCCCACCAACACCACTACTACTCTACATCACTCTCCTCGCTCGACTTTGTCAATCTCGCTTTACCGCACCCCACGCAGTGAGTATCGACCCACCCTCCACCTCCTCCCCATCCTTGTCCTCTATTCCACAGCCCCTCATTGTCTCTTCTCCAAGTCCATGACTAACGCCCCCCTTAGCCACACAAAATGTTCAAGCTCATTGTTGCCCTCCTCGCCGCCTCGGTCGCCGTTGCCGCCCCCGCTCCCGCTCCCCAGGGTTGGAACCCCCCGCAGCTCACGTCGCTGCCGACCAACATGGCGTCGCGCTTCTACTGCCAGGGCGACGGCCAGGCCGATTTTGGCAACCTCGATGAACTCAAGGCCAAGGCCAAGGACTTCTGCGTCAACTGGTACCAGCACTGGGACCGCAACCTCGGCCCCGTCATGGACCTCGGCAACGGCTACTCGTTCCACATTGACGACTCGCAGGGCGGCAACTACGCGCCCTGCACCGTCGCTCTCGAGAAGGTCATTAACGAATGCGCGTCCAAGGGCCAGGTCGGCGGTTGGATCGCCAACGCCAACAACTACGAGATCTTCAAGAACAACTAAACGGCATATCCACCACAACCGCACCACCAACCGCGAGGAGAAGGCGCAGAGGCGATACATATAATAGAGCAGTCGTAACGCCATAGCCACGGACACTACAGTATATTGCATGGCATTTTCATCAAAACCAAACCACCACGAGCGCGACGCACTGGCGCATACTGACGACCTGACATGACCGAGGACGAACGGCGCGGTGACTCTGACTCTGCCAAGAATCGGATCGCGGCAAATCCAAAGGTTAGGTTATCGGCGCGTGAGAATACATAGCTCAGAGATAAGGCACACGATGGGAGCAAGAATCTCACCATGGCCATTCGATCAATCTTCCCAATAACGCTGTACGCGAAGCTTACGGCAATTGCGCGAGCTTGTTTGCTCCCGACCGAACCATGCCACCAGTCGCTGACGTCTAATTTCGGTGCATCGCCCCATGCATTGTGCAGCCCTCAACCCAGCCTTACCAGCTTTGCCAGCCTTACCCAGCTGGCTGGAAATCGTACGACGCAACCAAACCGTCCAAACCTGGAAAGTCGTACGACGCGACACCTAAACGTAAATCGAAAGATCTGTGGAGAGAAACAAGGCGGTGGTTACGGTAAGCTCATGTACATGTAGAATGGACGCGACGGTCAGCCTCTCGCACACGACGCGTCCCGCACAAGTCCGAGCCATCTCAGAAGCTCAGCATGGGCGGTGCGTGCCTCAGAGTAACCACTGAAGCGACAGACGACTCCCTCACTGCGCCTAACTCGTGGCTGGCGGCCAAGGCAGTGCCCAACCGGCCATCTGCTGGTCGTTGGCGTCGCCAGTCTGCTCGAAACTGGGCGCTCCAAGACACTTCTGGGCTGCCCGCGTGCGTATCTGATAAGCATACAAAGGGCTGGCACAGTTTTGGCTGCATCATAGGGCCATAGGATTGGGCATCCCGTCTTGCTCTTATTGTTTACGTCCGTGATCCACGGTGACAGCTCGTCGCGCTGCAGCATGCAGCATGCAGCCACGCAGCCACACGGATGCTGTTGCTATTATTAGTCGCCGCAGTGTGGCTGCGCATTCTATTCACCGCAGTGCCATGCTCTGACCGACACCAACAGGTGGAGGTCCTCTGTCACGACTTACTCCATCGCTCTGGTTGACTTGTTGATTCCTCCAGTACCTTGGTGAGTTGCCCGTTATTGGTATGGTCGTCATTGGATCACCGGCAACTCTTTCTGCGTGACGAGGAATGGCGTCAGGTAAACCCAGTGCCAGACGGCTTGCATACGCGTCGCACTCGGCCAAGCCTTGCATGCTGGCTGCCCGTGGGGCCAACCTTCGGGCCACAGGGTGTCGGCAGCCTGACACCTATGGTGTTTGGTTTGGCACCGCCATCCAACCCTCACTTTACACCTAGAAGCGTACCCCTAACTCAACGCAGACCGTCGTCCGTTCTACCGCTCACTCTCTAACTCGCGCTCCCTGCTGTCCCTAACCATGTCCGTGTCGACGTGTAAGTCTCCCCGGCACGGTTGTTGATACACCGCCCCGAGGGTTCGTGGCCCGAGAGGCACGGCCGGTGGTGTTCCTGACAGGCGCCCAAAACTGACATTTTCGCCAGCATGCTGCACGATCCCGCCAGTGGAGGGCGAGTACACACCCAAGGGCAGCTGGGGCGAGCTCGCGGGGATCAAGAGCTACTTTACGGGCCCAACAACGTCGGGCAAGGCGCTGCTGTTTGTGTATGACATTTTCGGCCTGTCGCCGCAGATCCTCCAGGGCGCCGACCTCCTCGCGGCTGCGGGGTACCGAGTGGCCATCCCCGACTTTTTCGAGGGGAAATGCGCCCAGCCAGAGTGGTTCACCGGCACGCCCGAGGGCGACGCGTTGCGCGCCAAGTTTTTCGAGTCGTTCCCGGGCAAGTTTGAGACGCAGTCGACCCGCATCGGGAAGTGTATCGCCCAGCTCAAGGCGGAGGGGTACGCGGTCGGCGCGGTCGGGTTCTGCTGGGGCTGGAAGGCTATCGTGCTCGCCGAGGGCATCAACGACGTCAAGGCGATCGCGGCCGCGCACCCATCGCGCGTAGACGTGACCGATGCCGAGCGCGTCAGCGTGCCTGTCGCCCTCTTGCCGTCGGGTGGAGAGGATGCCGCCACGATGCAGGCGCTCTACGACAAGCTCGAGGAGGCGCGGCCGGGGCAGAACTTTATCAAGTTCTACAGCGACCAACGGCACGGATGGGCAGCGGCCCGCGGTGATGTGAGTTGACAAGATTGGTTGGCTGCAGGTCGGCGCTGACTGGTGCACAGCTCAAGGGCGGACCAGCTACGGAGGCTTTCCGTGACGCGTATGTCACTCTCGCCGACTTCTTCAAGTCCAAGTTCTGAGTGTTGCAATGAGCGATAGAGTGAAGGATGAATCGAGTGCACGCGCGCGAGTTCATACAGAGCGCGCGGCAGCGGCGCGAGCGTGCGTGCGACGGAGTGTGCACTCAAGGCTCGAGTCTCTACAGACTTACAACCCGAAGGAGGGTGGATTGTGGGATGCATGACTGCCTGGCATTAGTAGTGGTTAGCACCGCCACCCCATGCCACATCGTTGCACTCCAAGCTGCTACTCCTGGACGAAACCTCTCAACAGCTGGTGTTATTAGCTCAGTGGGTATCATTCTCCACGAGGAGTCGTCTCAGCCGAGAATTGCTATGGATTACCGTCATCTCACTCTAAAAAGAAGGTCTGAATTGAAGGAATGGAAAGAAAGGTCACCCGTTCAACCGGAAGCGGGGCGAGCTCGAAGGGAGCGAGCTCTGAATGCTTTGGGCGTTCTCCACGGCAGTGCCATGCCATCATCCACTACCATGTCATCCTCACCGTATTGGGGTAGCTCCCCAGGAATGACATGTCGCCCTGCATCTGCTGGACCATCATCGTGTCCGGACAGACGAAGGAACACTCGTGCCCAGTAGAGAGTGAAGGATCCCATTAAACCCTCCAATTCCTAGCTCGGGGACGGAGGCGGATGATCTTAAGACACCTGGCATACAGCGAGACACGTCTTTCAGGTCAGTTGAAATGCGCCGTCGTCAATGAATTGACTGGGCGGGTGGCACAACGCAGGCTGACTCGCAAGACGCTTTTGGTGCAGAACCTCACCATCGTCTCCGCGTTCATGTCGAGTTGAGGTTGCTGAGGTTCTCATCCCTCACCGAAATGATACCTTCAAGTGTGTGTTTTGCGGCTAGATGACTTTGTGCGTGCCGTAGTTGAGCCTGCTGGGAGGCAGCTGTGCTGCGATCTTACGAGCCTCAGAAGGTCAGAAGGTGGTCGCCCTGGGCTGAGAGGGTATCGAATAATCCAGCGTCGTGCCATGCCAAATGTTGCGGTCGTACGATCTTACTATGGCAGCTAGTGGGTGTTTGCTGGCAACTGATCTCCACTGCCACGTCGACGAGTCTGCGCCCCAGCCGCCACATTGCCCTTGGCCGTCATGCGCTCGTGATCGAGCGTTACCCTCTCCATGTATCAGCAGGTCTCGCATGGCACATTCTAGTGTGGCGGCTGCCAAGCCAGCTCGGTGGAGGCTCGGCTATTTGTGGCACACAGTATTACTGAACGTATTGCCGGACGAGGGTACCCTCTTGCACGATGAGCATCCGCTGTTGCTATCATGCACAGACGCTACTGGGCTGCACTGGCTAACTATGTAGGAAGCACGGGCGGGATGAGGCGATGCAGCGGGATCCAACGATTGCGGACACGATGAATGGGCACGAGTTGCACTGCTGATCCACAAGTTCCTGTGGTGGGTCATGTGATCGTGTGGCCGGCCGTTAGTTCCTATCCAAAGGTCATTCTCGGCCGCATACGTGGCAAACCGGCACACTTGAAGCCCAAATCTACATAAACAGCTTCGTGCCACCACTCTTCTCCACCTTTCCCACTAACACGGCAAGATGGGCATCGACATTCTAGACGCGCGCAGGAAGCTCTACTTTGCCATCGCGGTGCTGATGTACGCGACGCTCGGCGTCGACGCGGCGCTTGTCCACCAATGGCGGCTCAATGACTCGTTTTGGGTGTGGAAACCTGTCCCCGGCAACGAGGTGCCTCCACGCCAGGGCATGTGGCCTATTGAGCCGATGCCGGGGTGGGATGGGCTGGCGAGGCCGCACACAAGGCAGGTTCGGTACCACCAAGGCCCGGTTATTACTGTGCTCGTGTGGACGGTCATCTCGTCGGTGTATCTGATCGGCTTGTGAGTGGCGTCCCCGTGGATAGTTGTTTCTTGGCATGAACCGTGCTCACACGCGTGCTTGTAGCTACTTCGCGCCTGTTAGCCCCATCCTCCAGCTCGAGGTCATTGCACTCGCCGCGCTCGCGCTCCAGGGGCTCGTGAGCATGGGATACCTCACGAGCTATATCGATGTCTTCGTTGGACCCACGCGGGTTCACAACGTCGAAGTGTGAGTCGGTATCTGGTGTGATCGGCCCCGCTGACCGCAGGAGGGGCCCAGTTGCCCTCGTGCTCGGATGGACCGCCGTGGCTTTGGTAGGTCGGAGGTACATGGACGCTGTTCTGACGGCGCAGATCGGGGCGCTACTCGCCTTCGAGGTGGTGTACGCCCGCCGGGCCCTTCGGACACACAAGCCGGAAGAGGTGTGGGGGCGTCGGCTCATCGACGTCGTCGACCAAGCGGCACAGGGCGAAGACGCAGACGAACGCACTCCGCTCATTCCCGAGCGCGAGGCCACTCCTTCCACCGCCGTGTGCTCACCCCGGTCCCTCCGCCTGCTCGCGTACATCCTCCTCGCGGCCGCGGCGGCGGGAACGGTCGGCCTCGACGCCATGCTCGTCCACTGGTTCGGCATTAATGGGGGATACGACGAAATTCCCAATTGGGGGCCTCCCGAGCCCGGGTCGTCCTGGCCCACCCGTCAAGGGACCCACAAGCCCGGACGCGCTCCCGAGTACACCATTTTGGGCCCGATTCTCGTCCTCGTATTCGCGGTGCTTACCACGGTCTTCGCCCTTGTGTAGGTCTGCTGCCCGACCCCAGCGCCGATGCTCACCCCCAGCCGTCCCGCCCTCAGAATCAGCATTCGCACCGAAGCCGTCGTCACCGGCGTCCTCTTTGCAGCTGGCATCGGCGCCATGACCACGCTGAGCACCTACTGGCACATCTTCAACCCGTACCATGAGCGGTCCTTCAAACGTGAGTCCTCCGTTGTGGGGCTCATCTAACACGTGCAGGACCGGCATCGCTACGCTCGTGTTCGGCTGGTTCGCGACGGCCACCGTAAGTCTACCCGTGCCGTGTAAAAACTCACACATAGCTCTTGTTCCTCGTCGTGCTTGAGCTCCTTGTCGTCCTCCGGTCCACAGGCGAAGGCGCCGAGGACGTCTGGAACACCACATTTGTCGACCTCGTCAAGGACAAGAGCCTCTGGTGGGTATATGTCGCGACAGAGTCGGCTTCCGGGTACACGCCCCTCGAGACGAGTGCCGAGGAGGCAGAGAATGAGGTGTGAGCGTGAGCGTGCCCCCCCATGGCAAGCGGCACACACTCAAGCCAATATGTGTGCTAATAGCGGCGCCGGCTGCGCTGTGCGTAGTGTATAATGTTAGCCCTCCTTGTATTGATGTTTCCAAAGGTGATGAATCCCTTGTCCTCGCTGTCCCATTGTGCAACGCGGTCGCTTGGATGCATCCCACAGGTGTTCAATATAAATATGTGTTTTGAGGGCAACCAAGCGAGTGAGCGGGTTTCTGCACGAGGAAGTGACCACAGTGAAAGTGGTCAAGAACGAACGACTGTCTGCAACAAGAGACCGTTTTACTACAAATTACGCTCTACTGTATGCACTGCACCGTACAGTACAGTACGTGCCTACCGTAAAGGTAAATCGTCACGCGGGGTTCACAGCCAGCAATGCGTCCTCCGTGCTGACAAAGGCCATGTAGTCGGCGACATAGATAAGAATGCGGGTGGCTCCGTCGGTCTTTTCCGACGTGACTGATGTCGTGATTCCGCCATCACCTGGCGATGTGTGGTGACCATGGCATCATTTCGCCACATGTGTATACTTTCGACAAATGTCAACGGAAGTGCTTCTTGGTGCAAGCGATCCGGGTAGATGCATATAGATACCAAGTGCTCCCAGTCTTTTGACACTCGAAGTACCGTAGCACCGCCACACAATGACCGCCGCTGTCCAGCCTCCCGTCGACGTCCTCAACCACAGCCTCAAGTCGCTGGGCATCGGGGACAAGATCAACGACGACATTTACGGCCAGCAGACCAAGACGTACAACAAGATCAACGCTACAGACGACGAAAAGAAGCGTCTCGTCTTTGACACCGACTACGAGCCGTCCGAGGAGTGGTGGGCGGCAAACCAGAAAGCATACGTCAAGCCCGAGCATGACCCCCTCCCGGATGGGTTCCCGGACAAGGTCGTTTCGTCCACAGTGTGGGACGGCAAGGTCCTGATCAACCAGCGTGAGCCCCTCGTGCCTGTATTGCTTGGCTGACGGGTTAGCCGAGAAGTGGGTGTACCAGTTCACGGACGAGGACATTAGTGTGCTCAACGCGGCGTACGACCACTTTGTCAGCCTCAAAGTCTCCAACGATGCCATCGCGCGCGAGACCTTTCCCATCCCTGCCGACTCGAAACTGTACCAGGCCCTCAAGCACGCATCTCAGGAGATCAACACTGGGCTTGGGTTTCGGATCCTCCGCGGTCTGCCTGTGGACAACTGGGAGCGCATCAAGCAGATTGTCATCTTTGCGGGCATCTCGTCGTACATTGGCGGCCGGCGTCTGAAGCAGGGGCCCAAGAACGTTGTACACCTCCGCGACATTACGCAGTTGGATGCCGACAAACGCCCGGCCATTGGTAGGTATGCATGTAGTTGTGCCTCGCTGACGGTTCAGTGGTCAAGGGCCAGACGAGCGGTAACCAAGGTGAGCTCCTGCCATCGAGACGGTTGAGGAGACACTGAAGCGGTGTAGTATACCACAACGACGGCAGCAGCGGCATCGTCGGACTGCTCACCCTCGGCCGCGCCGAGACGGGCGGCCACTCACAGCTGGCTTCTGTGGGCCATACATACAACGAGCTGGCAGCGACACGGCGCGACATCATCCGCGAGCTGGCCAAGAAGGACTGGACGAACAAGACACACCCCGACGGTGCGTACAGTACACCGTGACTCCCAAACCCCACTAACTCTCAAAGGCACACCACTCTTCTTCGCCATCGACGGCCAGGTAGTGTCGTCCTACTCGCGCCGCCCGTTCTTTGGCTTCTACGAGGCCGACGCCGACGTGCCCCCGCTCCCGAAGGAGAAGCATCTCGCCCTCGACGCCGTCCACTTTACGGCGGCAAAGTATGGGTTTGAGCTCAACCTCGAAAAGGGCGATTTGGAGTACCTCAACAACGTCCTCGTGTTCCATGGTAAGTGATTGGGACTTTGGCGCTAGGTGCTGACGTTTGCCAGCGCGCGATGCGTCCGAGGACTCGGAGGAGAACGCACGCCACCTAATTCGCATCTGGCTCGAGAACAAGGAGCAGCCCCTCCCCGCCAGCCTGCGCGAGACGTTTGATCGTCTGAACGTTGGCGAGGCGCATGACTGGCCGCTTGAGGCCTGGGATGAATGAGTGGGCATGAGTAGAGACAAAATGAGAGGTGCCTTGCGATTCCATGCATCTGGTAGTACTCGTAGTCAAGATTCTTACGGCACCAGTCGTTGCTTCGCCACCCAACTGGGTACGGCGGCACCACAAGGCCATGACATCATCCGTCTGCAGCAATGTCCTCGATCGCATCCAATCCTCCCACTCATTGTCGTGCGCTTCTCCCTCTCTCACACTCAGTCTTCTACCATCTCGTGACCTCGTCCGCCCGCAATGAAGAAACTCACGCAGAGAGGGACGAGCATATGCGAGCATGTGACGAGGACCACGTGCGCAGCCGGCGGCCACGGTGACGGTGACGAAGCCTGGCCGACCTCGGCCTCCTTCGCCACTTGGTCACCGTGATTGGGATGACGGATGCGGCATGCTGGACTCGTGGAGCAGCCATGCGGTATGCACGAGTGATCCGCCACTCGATGCCCTCCCCTCCACGTATAACAAAGACGGTCCTCGTACGGTTCTCACACACATCTTGATCACACTGCTTGGTTTATCTTGTCGCCACTCGCTCTTGGACCAAAAGTTGCCAACCATTGGTCTGTTCCTGCGCCACTGCCGACGCCACTTTTTCATTTTCATCCACCACTGGAGCGAATCCAGTCTCGAGAATCCACCATCCCGGCTTAGCGCGCGACTGTCTTTCCTTTACAGTACAGTAGTCGACCTGCGCACCTGCTGCGGCGGCGCCGCCAAGCCCACAAGGCAAAAACAACGCCCACACGCCCACCAGCGACGCATCTCATTCTCGTCCCATCGCATTCCCATCGCATTCCCGTCCCACTTGCTCATTCTACCCTCTCACTCGCTCGGTAAAGCGGCAATTACGACGACTGCGACTGCGCGACTAGTGCAGCCTGCGAGTGCACCTGGGCGTGACTGCGAGTGCGATCACAGCGACCACAAGTTGGACGACTGCGACTGCCGCTGCGACCTTGACGACAGCAACGTTGACGACATACGTCTGCGCAGCGCATTCCCGCCAGAAGGTTCTTATCTTACCCGCCCATCCATCTTTGACCCAAGTGACGCTCGCTACTTGGAACCTCTCCATCACCACTATCCGCATTCCACTACTCTGCAACCCCTCGAATGCAACGAAAGGACTCTGATCCAAACGCCATCCAGGCCGAGTGGGCTACGTCTGCGCACTCGCTCGCCAACGAACATCGCGAGTGTCTCCTCGGCGCCGAGTGTGTTCAGATTATCGATCCTCGGGAACCAGAGCAAGTGGAGGAGCCCGTGAAGGGTGAGTAGCGAGCTCGCACGGTTGGTCCAGGGTGCCCCAAAAGCTCCGGTCGCCGCCCTGTCAAGCGTCTGTTCGCGGAGGCCGTATCCTGTCACGTCTCTACGCCGATGTGTCGTCGGCTGCCGTCGCCTGGACTCGGGAACGAGGGCGGTGCTGCTCGCATTTGCGTTTGGCGGGTGTGCATGCTCGTCTTACATCCACGCTTGTGTTTCCAGATGCAGACGTGCAGATACCGACTCTGCGGACCATACTGTCACACCACAGCCGCCAGCTAACCCCAGCTAAACCCACTGCTGCGCAACTCGCCGCACTCTCACCCACGCGTACGATCACCGCCGTTCCCCCACGTCCCGGACTGGCCATAGCCCCTCCGCCTGCACTCTCCTTGCCGTACAAGACAAGTTCTCAGCCACCAACGTCCCCGATGCGCAAGAGCTCAACCCGCTCCATGTCGACGTGTTCGTCATCATCCGAATGTCTTTCACCCGTGACGCCGACGTCGTCGACATTCTTTGCCTCCCCGACATCCAAGACAATTAAGCGCGTTGACCCGCTCCTGGCACCCACCCCCGCCTTTCCCTTCACCACCGGACATGTCTCCGCCCCCGCTCGTCCCCGAGCACCATCACCAACATCTGCGCTTCGGCGTCCTATTTCCCCCCGGCCCGTCGACTACCCCTCTCCAACACCGTCGCCTGGGCCCGCGTCCGCGGCTAAGCTCTCCCGACGCACGTCGCGCGTCACTTTCGGCCCACCCGACCTAGCCAACATCTCAGAATCGGAGCACAAGCCCGATAGCCGCCTCGCGTGGGGGATCCGCAGGACGAGCAATCCCGAAATTCTTGTGCGGCGCCTCAGCAGTATGAGTACGATGAGCACCATGAGTGGGATGAGCGTCGAGTCGGATGGGGGGAGGATCCTGGGCCCAATGGATGGGGTGGGCGTGCGGTCCTAGCATCAGCGCGGACGGGCGTCCATCGACGAGGCGGTATTGTGACATGGCGTCCGCGAACGGGACAGCTGGCACGACATGCGGTGTGCAGCTACGGGAAGGGACGCCGGGTTGCGTCGGAGCTACGGAGAGTGATATTGCGGACACAATCTGATAGATAACCTCATTCTTTGCATATAATTCTGCTCGATCCATGTTTACAAACGCGAATGGTTCCTGCTTTTACGCAACCTTCGGTTCTCGACACTGTCTGGACTTGGTTGGGCACAGGGGTGGCTGTCAGTGTTAGGCGGTACTGGCTCAACGCACACGCTGAAAGCCCTCATTGATTGTAACTGTCACTGCAAGCGGTAGCAACCCGCAATTGCAAGCTGGCTCCATTGATCGTGGCCTGGCAGAGCCGCGCTCGCATTGGGGATGCACAGCCTCCCCACCTCCTCTGTGGTGTACCATTCCTGGCACGGAGCCATGATGCTGGCTACACTCTTGAAAGCGCGATCATCACCGCTGGTCGAAACATAGGCCAAATGCCCAGCTCCACACGAAACTTGGAAACTGGCCCGGGGGCCAGGTCGGCGCTGGCCATGATGACAGCGAATTCACAATGCTCCGTCAGCTCTGGGAGGGTCCATGGAACGATCTAGATTGCAATGAGCGGAAGGGTATGCGGGGAACTTGGTCGGTGACTTCGAGAGGTCGGATACTCTTGTAGGTTGGGCGCACGGACCACCCACTCCCATCGACTTCTCTTCAGATGGTGCCACCCCATTCTCCTGGCCAATCTACTCAAAGACCACCCGCTGCCGATGCGGCCGTTTGTTTGAAAGTTGCCACTGTTGCCGCTGCTGGCATCGACGTTATAGTTTACACCGCAGACTGGGGTAAAGTTCCCGCACTCCTTGGTTGCCCTTGTCAGACTATGGGCAAAGCCATGGTTGCAGACAAGAACAGCAAGGAGTACAGGAACTTTTTACCGTAATCTTGGTTGTGAACAACAGCGTATGCAGCCAGCATGGTCTGGAGCGATAATCTGCGAAGCAGAGACGTTGATGTAAGCGGAGCTGTTGATGAGCACAATGCGGATAGGTGGGGAGTTGCGAGAGTACCGGCATGCACCGAAGATTGTTATTGTCGAGCGCTCGAGGAAGACCGATGGGCAACTCGTCCTTGTCCCTGAAGTCATGTGACCTGTGGCTATCGAAATTACCCCATTGGGAAGGCAGTTCCCGGCGGCCTGTCATTCCTACCTCATCGATCACTCCAATCCGACACAACGATCTGTCAGCATTCTCGGTTTCCTTGTCAGCCTCGCAGCACTCCAGAAGCGCCTACAGCCCACTCGCACGAGGACCGTTGACGAGCAGACGTCTTGAGAAAAAGGTATAAAAGAGAGGGGACTGACTGGTCTTTCGTCTCATCTCCAAACTTTTGAACACTTTACTCAAACTCATGACCCCCGCCCTCTGGCGCTCACTCCAAACCACTACTCGCAACACCACCACAAACCTCCGCCGTACCATGACTTCTACCGCCGCCCACACTTCGCGCACGCCGCAGAAGATTGTCTATGCCCGGGAGACGCCCGAGGGCATGGGCGCGACCGTGCGCCGCTCGATCGGGACGCCGGCGCTGCGCAACCTGTCGCCGTTCCTGATGCTCGACCACGCAAAGGTGCAGCCCGACTCTGGGTTCCCGGACCATCCGCACCGTGGCATGACGACGGTGACGTACGTGCTGTCTGGCAAGATGCAGCACGAGGACTTTATGGGCAACGCGGGCGCGCTCGAGCCCGGCGACGTGCAGTGGATGACTGCGGGTCGCGGGGTGGTGCACTCTGAAATGCCGCTGTTCGACGAGGACCCGGCCAAGCGCGTCGAGGCCGAGGCGCTCCAGCTCTGGGTCGATCTCCCGGCCGCGCAGAAGATGATCGAGCCGTCGTACCAGGAAAAGAAGGCGGCGGACATTGACACGGCCCACCCCGCCCCCGGCGTCGAGGTGACGGTCATCTCGGGCGAGTCCAACGGCGTAAAGGGCTTTGTGCGCCCAGTCGGCGGATGCTGGTTCCTCGACTTCAAGCTCAAGCCCGGCGCATCCACCTTCCAGCCCATCCCCAAGGGCTGGACAGCCTTCGTCTACGTCATCAAGGGCAGCCTCAAGATTGGCGACGCAACGACCACGCCAGTCAAGCAGTTCCACACCGCCACCCTCACCGCCAACGACGACCAGGACGGCGTCCTCCTCACCGCCCCCGAGAACCCCAACGCCCCAGACGACACCACCCGCTTCATCGTCGTCGCAGGCGAGCCTCTCGACCAGCCCGTCGTCCAGTACGGCCCATTCGTCGTCACGTCCCAGGAGGAGGCAGTCGCAGCCATCATCGACTTCAACTCCGGCAAGAATGGTTTTGAGGGCGCAGCAAACTGGGAGTCCAAGATTGGCGCACCCCTCCGCCGCGCCCACAGCCGCCACTAGGCTCGAAAACGCGCCCGGATAAAGATACGATAAGATACGACGACCAGGTGGAGGCAGTTTATCAGAAGAAACGAAAGCACCCAAAACCCCCACGTATATGAATATAGACGTTCCTGTACCATAGTGCATCATGCAGAAGCGTGTACCATTATCTATTTGCTGTGTCCCACGTGCCCCCTGTGTCAAGTTTGATGAACTCGAAAGGTGTCGTGCGTCGTGCGAGCTTGTTGATGCCTGGCTGCTGTGAGGCAGGGCTGTGGCTGCTGTCAGGTTTTAAGATTTGGTCGCGTGTTCGATTCCGCCAAGAGTGGCGTAGAGTACAGTAGTATTCCTCGGAACCTTTTTTTGTTGCCACCCAGTGTGTGAGATGATTGGATTGGGCCCGTGCGTCCACCCTGCACGCTGCTTTGTTTAGCTTCTCTGCACTCACTCGAGTTTCCAACCAACCCATCTCATCATCACGTTCTCCTTGTCGTCTCTGGCAACCTCGTCGTCGACACGTCTGTCTCCAACTCGTACGGCGCAATGATCGTCCCCGCCGTCAAGTTTGTTTGGAACTACCCGATCCTCGCGGTGCTCATCGCCGTCGCCGCATGGCTCGGGTGGCTGCAGGTCGTGCGCAAGTGGAGACAACGCGCTGCGCTCAAGAACTATCAAAGGTAAGCCGTATTGCCACCCACTGGGGGTCAGTGTCTGGGCCCCGGAGTGGTGTGGGCATGGTCACATGCAACATCTCTCATGTTTTGGGGGTCATCCTTTTGTTTGCGTCAATCGCTCCGCTTGCAGAGCCGCTTTGGCATAAACTGGTTTATTGTCCTGTCGCGTGATCCATTCTCGCTGCTGCACAGCCGCAACATCGCATATGCCCGTGCACACCACTGACGAACAGAGAACAACGGCGCCGCGCAGGCATCCCCGACAGCGACACCCGTCCATGGATCATTGCGCGCCCTGCCGCCGAGCTCGCGCGGCGTGAGGAGGCAAAGCGGCAGGCCGAGGCAGCAGCAGCTGCCGAAGCCGAAGCCGCGGAAAAGCGCCGGCTCGCAGAGAAGGAGCAGGAAGTGGCCGAGTGGGGACGAACCGCGCTGCGCAAGCTCCGCGAAGTGCACGGCAACAGCGAGCATGCTTCCCCTATATCTGGGTCGTCTCGGCGTCGCGTTGACCGGCGAGTCGACACCATTGAGGACGATGTGTGAGTCTCACTGCATCAGTATCGTGATCATCTGGGGCTGACATTCCTCAGTGTACGTGAGCATCGTGCGACCCCGCCCGTCGCTTCGCGCCACACGTCGGCCCGTCCTTCCCCTGCTCTCCTGGAACGCCAGCGCTCCCGACCCTCGCCTTTGGCTCGCAAGCCCGCATCCGGGCCCGCGCGGCCTACGCCCCGTCAACCGAGCTTGCGCCAGCGTGCTGCTAAGCGTGGCCGTGACGATAGCGACAGCGAGGAGGAGGAGAGGACGACGCGCAGGCGGAGGGGAAGGGGCAAGGGCAAGGCGGTGCAAGGCGTGGTGGATGAAGAGATGGACTCGGACGAGGTCGACGAGAGAGAGCCTATGAGCGAGGACGAGACTGGCTCTGGCTCTGGCTCCGAGGACATGGAGGTCGACACCCGCCCGCTTCGGCGCACTGGGTCCCAACGCAAACGCGGGATCAGCGACGCGGTCGGTCCCCGGAAGCGTGCGCGCAAGTCGGGCTTGCCCAAGGACGAGGACGCAAAGATGTCCGAGTCCGAGTCGAGCGAAGAGGTCGAAGAGGATGAGCTGGACAGCTCTGGATCATCAGAGGACGAACCGATGGACGCAGTGAACGACTCAAAGCCCGAGGGGGAGCCAGTGATCAGCTATACCAAAGACTCCCCCGATGGCCTTCCCGTGTACTCTGTGCGCATGCCGCGCTTCCAGCAACTCAAGCGGACGACAGACGCTGCCGGTGTTGCGTGGCTGCGCACAGATGGTATGTGGCTTAGGCAAGAGGAAGTCCATGTTCCGACCCTCAAGTACCGCATGCCCCGCGACTCGGAGCACCCGGACGCGCGTACCGAGACGGGCGAGTTTGTGCGCGCCTGGGTCGAGGAGAGCGCGTATGAACTGCTCAAGGCCGAGGGGCGTTTGCGCTGGCAGCACGAGGCGCGTGCCGAGAAGGACAAGGGCAAGGACAGGGCTGGCGAGGCTGCGCCGGTGGCGTCACCTTCGGCCTCGACATCTGCATCGCAGAACACTAGTCCCGCAACTGTCCGCCGCCCCGTCGTCCAGCGCAACGTCTCGCGCACCATCGGCCGCATCGGCCTCGCCAAGTCTATCACTGGCGCTTCGGCCTCCACAACTCCCGCAGCATCGGCAGCGGCGTCCGCAGCCGGGTCGCCAAGGCGTGGCGCGAGCCCCATTCGCGGCGACTCGCCGTACTACACCAACACTGCCGCGTTCGACCGCCAGCTCGAGCGTGGCCTCTCCCCAGCCCTTTCGCATGCCCGCTCCCGCCTCGGATCGCCTGCCCCCCGGCGCCAGCTCAGCGAGGCCGGCCGCGCCAAGCGCCACGACGAGCTCCTTGCCAAGCTCGGCTACGACTCTAACACCGCCAGCAGCGGTGCCAACAGCCCCGCCCTGTCGCCCGCACTCGACAAGGCCAAGGCGCCAACTACACCGCTGGCGTTCAGTGCCAAACCCGCAGAGTCGTCGCCCCTCGCCGCCACTCCCTCGACGGACGACAAGGACAAGCCCGTCAAGTCTACCTTCTCCTTTGTCTCGCCGGCTGCTCCCGCTGCGGACAAGACCGCAGACAAGCCGGCCGGTAAGCCCAGCTTCTCCTTTGGCGCTTCGTCTTCTCCTGCAGCAGACAAGGGCAGTGCTGCGGCTAGCGGTGACAAGCCCAAGTCTGGGTTCTCGTTTGGTGCTAGCTCTGCACCCGCCGACAAGCCCGCCGACAAGCCTGCCGACAAGTCAGCGGACAAGCCTGCGTTCTCTTTAGGATCGCCAGCAGCACCACCGGCGGACAAGAAACCTGCCGACAAGCCCGCGTTCTCGTTTGGATCACCTGCGGCGACTCCCGCGGCGACTCCTACACCGTCCGCCGGCGACAAGGAGAAGCCTGCTGACAAGCCCGCATTCTCGTTTGGATCGCCTGCTGCGCCTCCCGTCGAAAAGGAGAAGGCTGACAAGCCGTCCTTTTCATTCGGAGCTTCTGCCGCGGCCGCGCCCGCTACCACTGCCTCTGACAAGCCAGCTGGTACATCGAGCTTTTCGTTTGGCCAGACTGGAAGCGCCGCCGCCTCTCCTGCCAAGCCTGGCCTTTCGTTCGGCACAACCGCAGATAAGCCGGCGGCGTCTACAACAGCGCCCCCCAGCTCTGCGTCGCCAGCGTCGTTCTCATTCGGGGCCAAGCCTGCATCTGTAACGCCTGCCCCTGCGTCCACGCCGAGTTCGTTTTCGTTCGGCGCCCAGCCAGCCTCGACGCCGGCAGCCACCACACCGACCTCGTTCTCGTTCGGCACCAAGACCGCCACAGAAACGCCCGCTGCGAAGAGTTCGTTTTCGTTTGGCTCTACCTCGACAGCACCTGCCGCCGAGCCGGCCAAGTCGTTCTCGTTCGGTGCCAGCTCCGCAGCACCTGCTACCGCCGAGCCGGCCAAGTCGTTCTCGTTCGGTTCCACCTCGGCGGCCCCAGCGACCGCCAGTCCTGCCGCCGCCTCCGAGCAAAAGTCTGGATTCTCGTTCGGCTCAACCTCTGGCGGCTTTGGATTCGGAAAGACCCCAACCACCACGCCACCAGCCAGCACAACGCCAGCTACGACCCCCGGCGGCGGCAGCTTCAGCTTTGGTTCCACGGCGCCATCCGCCAACACGGGCTTTGGCTTTGGCGCCAAGCCCGCCGCGCCAGCGGCACCCGCCTCGTCGTCGACGTTTTCCTTTGGCGCCCCTGCCAAGCCTGCAACTTCTACCCCGGCAGCTACCTTTGGCACCCCAGGGTCGTCGTTTGCCTTTGGCTCCTCGGCCCCGGCAGCGTCAAATGACAAGCCGTCCACGCCATCCACACCATCCTTTTCGTTCGGCGCAGCTCCCCCCACTGCAGCCGCCGCGCCATCTTTCTCGTTTGGCTCGTCCAGCACGAACACGGGCACGAACACCGGCCCCGCCCCTGGGTCCGCATCGGGCTTTGCCTTCGGTGCGGCATCCACACCCCCCGCGGGCTTTTCCTTTGGCGCCGGCGCCCCCACGGGCTTCTCGCTCGGCAACGACAGCGACGCGGGGAGTACCGGCAGCGGACGGTCGATTAAGGGGCTGCGGCGCAGGTAGTCTCAAAGCTCGTCACGCGTCAGCCATGTAACCCCGACGCAAGCTGGACGCAAGCCAGATCCAAGCGGACGCAACCACATCACACACATTCCATGGCGATCCCGCATTCTCATACCCACGTCCATCTCATACGCATGTTAGTGACTTCACTGGTTCAAGTTCTCAACCGCCACCCTTCCATCCATCCTGTTTCTTTTTTCCCTTATCGTCCCCCCCCCCTCTTCCCACCGTCACAAACACACACATCATACACAAACACACGCTCAGAGACCGGCGTCCCTTACCGGGCGGCGGCTCAGACCTCTGGTCGAGCGGAGAGCAAACGAGCACCACCAAGGACCCGCGGGGACGCAGCCTTGTCCGAGGGGGTAGTATAGCGTGCGGACATGGAGTGTCGGCTGGGGTGTCGCGAGCGTGTCGCGGTGAGCGAGTCCTGATGAGTTGAGGCGAGTGAGCGGAGTGGAGTGAGGCGGCCCGCAGTGTAGATTGCAGTGGATTCCGGGTTAGTGCGCAGATGTAGAGCACGACGTGTGGATATTGGTAATTGGCGTACATGAAACAGTCCAAGAACACATGGGTAACGGCTACGACTTGCCACATGGACACTCTACTCTCACTCTCACACTTCTTCTCCTCCCACTAACCACACGTTGCACACGTCACGTCACTCGCGGACACAGACTCTCCACACCCTCACTTGGCCTTGCCTTTGCCCTTTGGCTTGACGGCCTTGATGAGCTTGTCCTTTGTATAGTCGTTGACGTCCTCTTCGGGCTCAGCCTTGTCGTCGGGCGGTGGCGCGTCGTCCTCGAACACCTCGTCATTGTCGGGTGGCGGACCCGTGTCGGCGACCTTTTTGCGCGAGGCGGCAAACATGTCGCCCTTGTGGAAGGCAATCGGGTGGTCCTTTTTGTTGTACCTGGGATGGGTCAGTATGTCGCTGTGGGAGGACACAAGTGCCAGCCTGGCAACACCAATGCCCGAACTCTCATGGTTGACGAAGCCCTCGCAACCGTAACAAACGTGGGCCATATCACCGCCGAGATATCATCACACACCCCTCACACATCTCGACTCACGTCCGAGTAAACGCCGACTTGACGGCAGAGGGAATTTTCTTGAGCACCGCCTCGTCGCGCATCTCGTCGACACCGAGCTCGACAAACGCGTCCCAGTCGTCTTTGCCGAGATAGTACTCGTCCATCGTCTCAATGACCTCATCAATCGCGCCACTGCCGTCCTTTGCGAGCGGGGTGACAATCTTGCTCGCGAGGAGAGGCATGTATTGCTGGCGAATCTCGTCGCGGGATCCAGAGACGCGTAACCGCATACGGATCTGGATGTCGGTGAGCTCTCGCGAGAGCTTGCCCATCTTTGAGTTCTGGCCCAGCCACTGCGGGAACGCTGGGCCACCCCAGCCACCACCGGGAGTGGGGCGCGATGGGCCGTAGATGTAGTATGCGGGTGAGATGGTCGAGGTCACGGCGTGCAGCGGGAGCAGGCTCCACTGTTGCTCCGAACTGTGGATCATCCGGTCCACAATGTCGCCATCGGAAATCGAGTCGGCCGCCTTGCTCAGCAGCTCGAGGTTCTTCATCTGCTTCTCAGGGCCGTCCAGGTTGGTCAGTGCGGACGGGTTCGTCTTGAGATAGTGCTCCTGGATGGGTTAGCTCGAGCTCCAGTCACGACAACCCACCTGCATGAACAGAGGCACAAACGAAAAGTCCTGGAAGTAGAGCTCCATGCGGTCGCCGAGTGTCTCCTTGCTCGTGCGCGAGAATGCGTACGGTCCAGTGAGCTTGTCGATGATTGTAAACGGCGTCATGATAGTGTTCTTCTCGTTCAATTTGACACTATGGGGTCAGCGCCGCCATCGTCGTATGACTCACAGTTGCTTGCCATCGTCAAAGTTCATCTCCGACTTGCCCAGCTTGAACGTTGACAGCATGTTGAGCACTTGGCGAATGTCCGAGTTGACACCCTGCACGAGCTCGTCGACCACATTGCTTGGAATCTTGAGCTTCTCCCTGATGGGTTAGAGATGTCAATACGTATCGAACCCACTTGTAGAGAATAGAAAGGATGCGAGACCGAATCTCGTTCGCAGTGGGTCTAGATGTTAGCCAAGGTCACTCGTAGCCGTGCTACCCACCTCCTGAATGGCAGACCAAGAATGTTCGTCGAGGCGGTGATCGGCTTCATCTTTTGCAAGCTCTTGTCGTTGCAGATGAGAATGACGGGGATCTGGTGTCAGACTGGCGATAACTATGTCAACGCACCTTGGTCTTCTTGCAGAGGGCGGTAAGCGCACCAACTCCACCACGGTCACCGGCGGACATGCCATCCACTTCGTCCATGATAAGACACGTGCGGGAAGTGACGTTGGCGTCCAAAACAGTAGTGCTCGTCACGCTCTTGCCCTGGAAGAAACCATCAAGCGAAGTGTTGTCAATGTTGGTCGAGTTCTCGACAAGCTTCTTGCTTCGCGCGTCACTGGCATTGACCTCAAGTGGCGTGTAGCCACACTCTTTCGCAATAATGTGCGCCGACGTCGTCTTGCCAATACCGGGAGGGCCAGAGAGGAGAACCGCGCGGTACATGCCTGTGCCGTTCTTGCCTGGCTTCCTGAAACCCGACTTGTAGCTCTTCTGCCTGGAGGATGAGCATGGCCCTTGTAGCGTTGACGTACCAGTTGGAGAGCCACTCCTGGAGCTTTGCCACTTGTCCCTTGTTGCCACAAATCTCCTTCACCGTCTTGGGCGCATACTTGGTCGTCCAGAGCTGCGCTGACGCAGGCGCAACTTTCCTGCATGGGTCAGTCAGGCGGAGGTAACTGTGACCCACTTGGCCGCAACTCCAGTACCCTCCAGCGCCGCTTCCTTGCGCTTGCGGAGCTTTTCCTCCTCACGCTCTCGTTGTTCGAGCTCCTTGGCGTCCTCGAGAATCTTCTTCTCCTGCTTCTCAATAGCCGCCTTCTGTTTGTCGTCGAGCTTGCCCTTGCGGGTTCGGATGAGCTCCAGGAACTCGTCCTCGTTGATCGTGGGAGTACCAAGAGCCTCGATCTTTTTGATCTTGGACGGACCAGCATTCTCGCCCAAGACGACATAAGAGGTCAGCTTGGATGGAGCGCCAGTGACGCGGCTGTTGGCGTCAGAGATCGCTCCAAAATGTGACGATCACTCACCCGAAGTAGCGCTTGGCCAGCTCCACCGCGTCGTCGCGACCAAGAGACTCGAGCTCGCCTGTAAACACGAACGTCAGGCCCGCCAGTGCACCCGGGTGCCCGTCGGGAATAGTCTTGGAACCGGGAGCCTTTGGTCCTGCCGAACGATTGGCCAACATTGCCCTGTAGCTGGCGGGTTAGCGACGTCGGACACTTATTACCCACTTGAACTTCTTCTTCTTGTCTCCATCGTCGTCGCCATCAGCTTCGTCCTTTGCCTCTACCTTAGGCTTGGCGTCCTTGGCTGGGGCTTTCGCTGCAGGCTTTGATGGAGCCTTCGCAGGGGTCTTTGCTGGAGACTTCGCAGGAGCCTTTGCGGGAGCCTTCTTGCGAGGTGCAGCCTTGGGCTTGACCTCCTCCTCTTCCTCGCTTTCCTCACTCTCGCTCTCCACAAGCTGCTGACAGGTCAGAGATGAATTACACGACAGACCTGTGACGTACTGCCTTCCTTGCCCGTGCGTTCTTCTTGGGCTTCTCGTCCTCGCTATCCGACTCGGCAGCGCGCTTGGCCGGCTTCTTGGCCGGTGCAGCGCGCTTCACAGGACGAACTGGAATGTCGTCCTCTTCCTCGTCCGACAACGGCGTCGCCTTGCGCTTTGCAGCGGCGCGTGCGGTCGGCTTGCGCGGTGATGCAGACACAGACTTGGACACGGCCTTGCGCCGGGGTGGTTCAGGTTCAGGTTCCGGTTCTTGGCTGCTCGATTCGACACGAACCGCGCGTTTCTGCTGCGTCAGATCGGCATGCACTCTGCAGGTGCGCCCTTACAGATGATGACGAGGCAAAGTGCTTGCTTGTGGTTGCAGTTCGACTCGTCGCCGCTGGCTTGCTGGGGGTGGCAGTCTTGCTCGATGTAGCCTTGGGAGGCCTTGTCCGTCAGTACATGTTACACCTCCCATCACAACACGCACGGCTTGGCCACTGGCTTGACCTCGTCATCGCTCGAGTCTGCTGTCAGAACTGCTGCTGCAACACCAGTGCGCATACCAATCGTGATGGGCTGTTTGTCCGTTCCCTTGGCCTTTGGGGCAGGCTTGGACTCTGCCTTCTTTGCGCCTTGGCTAAACTGCTGGGTTAAAAGACCGGAAGAAGTCGTTCAAACCCACAAAGGCGCGAATATCGGCACCGCCGCCGGCTGCCTTCTTCTTTGTCGGCGCCGACGAGCTACGGTCTCCCTGGCTCCTCCTGGGTGACGGCGGCATAGCACGTGGATAGACAGAGGGATAGGTGTAGGTGAAAGAGGAGTAGAGTGGTGTCCAAGACGGGGTGGATATTAAAAGCAACACCGGTGTGAGTGCAAGCAGTGACCTTCCTTTGTGACCGACGCGTTTGGATCAACACCGTCATCCTGACGCGTGACTGCTGCCCAAATCGCATTCCAACCTCCACCATAACGGAAGCAAATTTTGTAATGGCATCCTCATTTCAACGACGCGTCAAGCGGGACAAAATCAAACACGAACCGCCAGGGGTGGGTGGCATGACGTCTGCTGCCGACTGCAGCAAATTCCACAACAAAGAACAAAACGACGGCCGCTGCGCTGACTAGCCTCTTCCCATAGCCCTCAACACACCAACATGCCACCCGTGGCTCGCAAGCGCGCCCGCCGACAATCCCCGGGCCCACAAGCCACCTCGCCAGGGGCAGACGACGAGGAGCCATCGGCGTCGCACCTCGTGTCCTTCCTGACAGGCTATGCTGACCGGGACCACGGCGAGCGCGACCGGGGGGAGCGGGGTTCGTCGTCGTCCGAGGGCGAGTCGTCGAGTGGATCCGAGGCCGAGGCCGGGCACGAGGCCGACTTTGACGACGACTCGGAGGACGACGTGCGGACGCCATCGCGCCGCGGCCTCGTGGGGTTTGGGACACCGAGCAAGCGGCGCAAGACGGGGACGCCTGTGTCGACACCGCGGCGCCGGACGCCAGGAAAGGGCAAGGGGCGTGCTTCGGCGTCGACGTCGGCTGCGAGCACGCCCGCGACGACGCGGACTGGCGACGACGAAGGGTTTCTCCGCCAGTCGCGCGCCGACCGGTACTTTCTCACCGCTGCGCGCAGCGCGCGGACGTCGGGGGCGTCGTATGCGGCCCTGGCGCGGCCACTGAGCCAGGCAGAGTACGAGGCGGCCGCGAACGGGGCGCGGGGTGGCTCGTCGTCCGCGGCGGCAGTGGTGTCCGGGTCATCGGAGCGAGTAGCGGCCGCGCTTGAGAGTGCGGCGCTGCGCTTCGAGCAGTGGGTGTGCGAGCTCGAGGCGGGCTTCAACCTCCTGCTGTACGGGTACGGCTCGAAGCGGCGGCTAGTCAATCGCCTCGTCCGCGAGCACCTTGCGGCAAGGGGACACTGCGCGGTTGTCAACGGCCATTTCCCACAGTTGGGTCTGCGCGACGTCCTTGCCGCGCTCGAGGATACGCTCAGTATCCCCGACGCGCCGGCGCCTCCCGCCGCGACACCGCTTGAGCGCGCGGCGTACCGCGTCTACCGCCACTTTGCCGCGAGCCCGGATCGCGAGACTGACCGCCCACTCTTCCTTGTCCTGCACAACATTGACGCACCGGCACTCCGCACACCGCGGGCACTGGCGGCACTCGCCTTGCTGGCGTCGGCGCCGCGGATCCACATTGTCGCGACGTTTGACCACGTGCACTCGCCCCTCCTCTTCTCTGCCTCGCTCGCCAACACGCCACCGCACCCCCTGGCTCCCCGGCGACCAGCAAAGGACAAGAGCACCACAGCCACGGAGAGCGGAACCACCGACGTCCCCACCTCGCGGGGGTTCAACTGGCTCTACCACGCCACCCCAACGTACGACGACTACGACGTCGAGCTCTCGTACGCGCGCCTCTCTGCCAAATCCCTCGGCGCCCTCGCGCGCGGCTCGGGGATTACAGAGGAGGGTGCGCTCCAGATCCTCCGCTCCGTCCC
This sequence comes from Pascua sp. PH4015B, assembly GCA_025502685.1. NCBI lineage: Eukaryota > Fungi > Basidiomycota > Tremellomycetes > Trichosporonales > Trichosporonaceae > Pascua > Pascua sp. PH4015B. The sequence goes on from JAMFRD010000126.1 coordinate 35,523, forward strand.
GCCCATGGCGGCGCGCCTGCTCAAGCTCATCCTCACGCGCCAAGTGGCCGCCCTCCCCGCGGACGCCGCGAGCCACGGCGCGTTCCCACCCGCCCAGACTGCACCCGCATTTGCGCTCGACATCGACCTCCTCCAGCGCACCGCGCGGGACCGCTTCATTGCGCGCGAAGAGGACAGGTTCAACGCCCAGATGGGCGAGTTTCGCGATCATGGTCTCATTGTCGTCGCCGAGCTCGATGGTGAGGGCCGCAGTGGGCGGTGGGCGTGGGTCCCGCTCGGCAAGGCCGCGATTGAGAGGATCCTCGATGAGATGAAGGATGTCGAGGCGTAGTGGCGGGCCACTGGGGCGGGCTGCTTGGAGAACCGAAGTGGAACTCTGTTGGGCGGGGGGGGGGGGGGGGGGGGGGGGGTTTGGGAGGGGGGGTGGAGTTGGGCGGGGAACCAGGGGGGGGGCCAGGCCA
>JAMFRD010000127.1:0-42899 GCA_025502685.1 Pascua sp. PH4015B
CCCCCAACCCCAAAGGTCCAACTCACATAGGTCTACTAAACATCCAAAACGTCTCCTCCACTTCCCCCTCCCCGGCCGCCAGCTCATCGCGCACAGCCACAAAGTTGCGCCAAATCTCGCGCTCCTTGGCCCGCGCGTCGGCGAGGTTTTTGGCCCGTGCCGCTGGTGGGGAAGTGGCGCCGCGGTGGAGGTGGAAGATGAGCTTTTTGGAGAGCTGCGTGATGGCGCGGCTGAGGATGATGATCTTTTCGCGGCGTTCGTTCTGGTGTTAGTGGGGAGGGAGGGGCGAGCCGGAGGGGAGTTGGAGTGGGAGTGGTGTCAGGGGGGGGGGAGGGGTAGGGGGAGGAGAGGGTATAGATGGGGGAGGTGAAGGGGCGGGAGGTGAAGGGGCGGGAGCTGAAGGGGGAGGGCGAATGGGCAGGAGGGGGTAGGCGGAGGGAGTAGGCGGAGAAGGGGTGACCCAGACTGTCGAGGTGACACCCGACATCAAGCCCAGCTCGCTCTTGCCCTTGCTCTCGACGAAGCACACCATTAATGCGAACCACTAGCTACTCACAAACGCGTCCAGCTCGGCGCGGTATCCCTCAAACGTGCGCCCGAGGTGCTCGCGCCGCGTCATGTCGGCGGGTGCGGGTGCCATAGCGACGTCGGCCATGGTGTCAGTCAATGCAGTCGGTGTCAACAAGTCAAACTTGGACATCATGAGCATCATGAGTTGAATGCACGCACTTGTCCAAAACGAGGTGGCAACGGACATGCCCCTCCAACTCCGCCATCCCGTGCCTGAGTTCACCTATCTGGTCCCCCCGGTACGCGTCGCGCACTGGTCGTGCGCGATGACACGGTGGTGTTGGATCGAGATCGACCAAGAACAACACCTACCAGAAACGAGATTCCGCAACCTATACGCAACACCGACTTGCACGACTCGACCAGACTTACACGATACGTACGACTGCACGACTACGGCTGCACGACTTGCGTTCTCGACGACCATGGCCACCGAGTTTGACGACGTGTACGTGTTACTGTTCCGGACGCGCTGACGCCCAGCCTGACAAACCAGCCCGTCGTCATTGACAATGTGCGTTGGGTAGGGGGTGTAACGGGGGGGGGGGGGGGGAAGGGTACAGATAGAGTGCAGTTGTGGTACTTGACGACCTGGCTCTGGGCGGTGATACTGGGGATGCTGTGGGCGTAGCTGGCGCTACCTCACCGCGAGCCGGGTGCGATGGACGCCGACTGTCGCGGGGGGGTCGTAATCTCAGCCACGACTATTGCACCGAGACGCGTCTTGGGGTACTTGCGCCTGACGTGCCGGACTCGGCCCAGATCGGACGCGGACCAGCTCTGAATCCCACTAACACGCAGGGCTCGGGGACGCTCAAGGCAGGGTTTGCCGGCGAGGAGCAGCCGTCCGTGTACATCCCCTCGTTTGTCGGGCGGCCGCGGCACGTGCGCGTCATGGCGGGCGCGGTGGCCGAGTCGACGTTTATCGGCAAGCGCGCGCAGGAGCTCCGGGGCTTGCTCAAGATTAATTATCCGATGGAGCACGGGATCGTCACCGACTGGGACGACATGGAGCGGATCTGGAATTGGGTGTATACTGAGGGCTTGAAGGCGTTGTCAGAGGAGGTGAGTGTGGAGTATCCGGGGGGAAGGGGGGAGGAAGGGGATTTGGAAGGGTGGAGCGGGAAGGGGGGGAGGTCGTGAGAGATGGGAGGGCGAGGAGGGGGCGGGGGGGAGATGAGACTCCGAGATGAGGTGGCGAGATGAGGGGGACGGAGGGAGGTACAGCGATCATGGTGGAGAGCGGCGGACGCGAAGGGAGCCGCGGCCTCGGACGAGAGCGATGGCGACAACAGCGTCGTGCCCGGTCATGGTGACGGCCTGTTTTGACCGTACGCCCGAAGGAATGTATAGCACGGATAGACACCACAGCCGTCGACCGGCCAGCAGGACCCACAAGCAACGCTGACACCCAGCACCCCGTCCTCCTAACCGAGGCGCCGCTCAACCCGCGACAGAACCGCGACCTCGCGGCGCAGATCTTCTTCGAGACGTTCAACGCACCTGCATTCTTTACGAGTGTGCAGGCGATTCTGAGTCTGTGCGTAGGTGTGATGAAGCAGGGGGGTGGAGTAGGGGGGAGAGAGGGGTGAGAGGTGTCGAGGCGAATGTGTGTGGAGATGTTCTGGGGCAGTGCGATACGTGGCCGAGAACACGGAGTGGGCCACTGCCAGAGACGAGGTTGCGACATTGGCAGAGTATCGTCGCAACAGAGGAGCATCAGAATCCTCCCCAAGACATAGCTGACCCCAGCTACTCGACAGGCCGGACGACCGGCATCGTCCTCGACTCGGGCGACGGCGTGACGCACGCGGTCCCCGTCTTCGAGGGCTTTTCGATGCCACACGCCATCCAGCGGATAGACCTTGCCGGGAGGTGAGCCAAAGCAGCGTGCCCGGCGTTTCAGCTGACACACCAGGGACGTGACAGACCACCTGCAGCTCTTGCTGCGCAAGTCGGGGACATACCTGCACACATCTGCGGAAAAGGAGGTGGTGCGGACGATCAAGGAGAAGACGTGCTACCTGTCGCTCAACCCGAGCAAGGAGGAAAAGGACCTGAGTGGGGCGTGGGAGGAGTTTCGGCTGCCGGATGGCAAGGCTATTCAGGTTAGTTGGGCGTGGTGGGGTGGTGGGATTTGGGGTTGGGATTTGGGGTTGGGGGTTTCGTTGGTGGTTGGTTGGGGGTTAGTGGGTAATGGGGTTGGCGTAGGGAGTTAGGCAATGGTCGGGGAAAGGGGCTCTGCCGTTGGGAACAGGCGTGGCCTCCCGCACAACCAGAACAACATGGCGTGGACAACTGACACGCAGCTCGGCACGGAACGCTTCCTCGCGCCCGAAATCCTCTTCAACCCCGAACTTGTGGGCCAGGAGTACCCGGGCGTGCACCAGGTCATTGTCGACTCGATCAACCGGTGCGACCTCGACCTGCGCAAGTCGCTCTTCTCCAACATTGTCCTCTCGGGCGGCTCGACGCTATGTACCGGCTTTGGCGACCGCTTGCTCCATGAGGTCAAGAAGCTCGCGCTCAAGGATGTGAAACTCAAGATTTATGCGCCGCCAGAACGTAAAGTGAGTCTGAGCGGTGTGTGGGTGTGGGGGGCCGGGAGGACGCCGAGGGGAACCCCGGGGGGGGGTTGGGGGGGGGGGTAGGAGGGGAAGGGGGGAGCGGAGGGGAGGGGAAGGGGGGAGGGGGAGGCCCAGAGGGGAGAGAGGGAAAGGGATGTTAGGGAAAGGAGGAAAGTGGTGTTGGGGAGGAGGGGGACCAGGTGGGGCAGGCATTGCGGGAGTACGAGAGTCGAGACGGCTGAGTCTACCCGGCCACACCTCGAAAGCAAGGCAATACAGCACTGCACCACGTCCCAGATACATCACTGCAGTCACGTCCCACTAACACACAGTACTCGACATGGATTGGAGGCTCGATCCTCGCGGGCCTGAGCACATTCAAGAAGATGTGGGTCTCGGCAGACGAGTACAAGGAGGACCCGGACATTATCCACAAAAAGGCCTTTTAGAGCGCTCTCCAGTTTGGGTAATAATAGACGGGTCTGGCTCGCTTGCCAGGGTTGTAGGACAAGCGGCGCTGCCAGCATGGGACGACACGCGACGACGATACGATACCCCCCCGCAGCGATACTTTGTCATGTATACCACTGCACCATGCGTTGCTTCATGTCGTGGAATTGCAACGTTCGACAGCTCACTGCCGCTCGCAACGTGGCAACAACGTGCATCCCAATGCCCAGAATGACTGCCAAGACTGCTAAGACTACTGATGCTGTTCAAAACTACTGATGAAGAAAGGTACCGAAGGCGCGCAAACTACAGCTTGGACGTGTCGAGGTACTCTGGCCCGAGCTGGTCGACGCGCGTGACGCCGAGCAGGCGCATGCCGATGTCAATCTCTTCCTGCAGAACTGGCGTCTGTCAGCTACCTTCAGCGTTGCGTAAGCTGTGACGTACTCATGACGGCCTTCTCGACACCCTCGGACCCCCAGCCACTCGCAGCGTAGATGAACGGCCGTCCGAGGCCGACACCGTTTGCGCCCAGGCACAGCGCCTTGAGGACATCGGTACCGTTCCGCACGCCGCCGTCGACAAAGACGGCAAAGTCCTTGCGGCCGAGCAGCTCGGGGGCGTGCTCGCGCACGTCGGCGAGCGTCTTGATGGGGGGTTGGGCGTAGTCGAGCTGCCGACCGCCGTGGTTGGAGAGCACTATCGCGTCCGCGCCGTACTTGTGGGCCATCACCACGTCCTGTTGTCAGCTCAGCAAACCCGATTCAGGAGCTCACCTCCCACGCGCCGACACCCTTGATGACGATGGGCAGGCCGGGGGCGAGTTTGCGGATCCACGCAATGTCGTCCCACGTCACGGGGATGAGCATGCTGCTGGGTTAGACAACAACGTTTCGGAAGAACCCACGTATGCGGTACAGGGTTGCGGTCAAGCGGCGTCCCGGGTGGCGTGGGGCTCGATTCAGCGAGCATGCGGCGCTCAGTCGCTCGCTTGCCCAACTGTTATGTGAGCTTCAATCCATGGGCTATTAAAAAGCTCACAATTGACGTGTCTACCGTCACCCAGATCGAGTGAGCGCCGTTCTCAACCGCCGAGAGGATCGCTGCTTCTGTCTCCGCTCTGATGTCAGTTGACTGAACGGTCAATTTTCAACTAACCGTGTAGGCTGGAAGTAGCACTGCCACCCAACCTGCTGTCCCTCGCGGCACGCGGCGCGCACCTCCTCGAGCGAGCGGGACGCGTAGTGCGAGAGGACCTGGAAGATACCCCGCGCTCCTGCTCCGCGAGTCACTGCCACCTCGCCCTGCCGTCAGCTAACAAGACACGGCACCCGCTAGCTCACCTCTGGCTGCCCGAGACCGTTACGCGCCGTGGGGCACACATACACCGGGATCGTGCTGGGCACGCCGAGTATCGTCGTGCTCGTGTCCACGTTCTCGACGTCGCGCATCACACGGGGGCGGAAGAAGATGCGCTTGAACGCGTCCTCGTTTTCGTTTTTCGCTGTCGTCAGCTCAGTTTGGTGCAATGGGAGCTCACCAGCCTCGGTGTCGGATCCTGTCGAGTAGTATGCCCACGCGGTGAAGGGGAGGACCGGCTTGGCATAGCGCTGCGAGCTCAGCAAACGTCAACACATGGCAAGCTCACCTCCAAATCATTAATGGTCACGAGCGAGTCGACGCCAATGAGGTTCTCGCGCGCCTCGGCGATACGCTCCTCCTCTGGGCTTGCCTCGGTTGCGATCGCCTTGCGTGCTGTGTGCTGTTAGTCGCTGGTCAAGGTGGATCTAGCAGCGACGCACCCTCCTCGTCCAGCTCGCCAATGTACACGACCTGGTCCATGTGCTTCTCGATCGTGTTGGCGGGGTGGATGGCGTGGAAGATCCTGATGTCAGCAGGTGTCGGGTGGAGACACTTACGATGAAGCGTCCTTGACACCAAAGTTGAGGAAGACCTTGGATCCTCCTGGCTGCAGTGTTAGTGGGATAGCGTAGATGGGGTGAAAATAAAGGCGAATGGAGGATAGTGAGAAAGTGGACAGAGGGAAGAAGAGATGAGCGAGGAAGAAAAGTAAAGAAGAAGACGAGAGCGAGGAAGACTAGGAAGACGAGGAAGTCGAGGAAGTCGAGGAAGGTAGATACCAGGGAAGGTAGACAACGAGGAAGGCCAAGACGAGGGAAGGGCAAACAAGACTCGTGCACAACAACAAAACGCGACCCGACAGCCAACACCTCGACTCACATGAACAGCCGCAAACTTGGTCACACTGAATGTCAGCTAATATCAAAATGGAGGATATCTTAGCTCACTCGTATACCTTGCCGTCGATAGTGACCCACAACGACGCAAAGTGGTTGTGCTTCTCAAACTCGTTCAACGACACTTGGCGCGGCCGCCCTGCGTCGGCGTGCGCGGTGCGGGTCGTGAGGGTGAGCACGGCGGCTCCGGCCTGTGGTGTCAGCTAACTGTGGTCTGGCTTCTAGCTGCACCAGTGTGCTTTGAGCGAGCGATGAGAGGTGAGGTGAGTAGAGCTAGGATGGAGGACGAGAGAACAGGATTGGAGGGTAGAGGCAAAGGAAGAGATGTGGAGAGCAAGCCGCTCACCAGAATCGAGAACCCAGCAGCGGCACCGAACCGCGCACCCGCCGACGAGAACCGCGCGCCTTGTCCAGCAGCAGTCGACGCCGCGCGCCGTGCGCCGTGTGCGCGCCGGAGGGTCGCGCGGAGGAGGGGGCGAGCAAAGGACATTGTCGCGAGAGAGGGGCGGGGGGTAGTCGAGAGGAAGGGAGAAACGAGGAAAGGGACAAGGAAGGAAGATAGAGAAAAGAAGAAGGGACAAGAAGGAAGATAGACAAAAGAAGAAGAGAAGAAAGGACCAAGCAAGGCCAAAGCGCAACGGACACTGAAGAACCGAGACGCCGAGAAAAACAAATACTCTTAGTCCCCGACCATACCAAGGATGCATGTGGTGGGCAAAGCACGGGCACTGTCGGCTGGCCGCGGTTCATGACTACATGCTCTAGCACGGGGCAGCTGGTCGGCCGGGGTGGTGTGGACACGAATCGGCCTTGGCCGAATGCGAATAGCCGATGCACCCCATCTCGGCCAATCCGGTGGATGCCGATTCCTGTCAGTGACAAGAGGGTCCGTGCGCAGCCGACGAGCCGACGACGGGGCGCCGTCCACTCGGACCTTGGATGCACCTCGGCGTTAAATGTTGCGTGCCCACCATCGTCTGGCTCGCCATCGCGACGCAGTATGCATGCCAAGCACGTTGGCGAGGACCAGCCCACTCTGTACGCCGTCGTCACTGGCATCTCCCAATCCACGAGCGCCCGGGCTCTAGGGTCTACATGCATAGATGGTACATTACAGGGCATACACCTCGCCATGATATCCGACGCCTCCTGCACGCACACGCGCCGAGACACTGAGGCCAGCGACGGCGTTGCCTGCCTCCTGCACCAGTCCCTCTGGCCCGGCGGCGACGACGGCGAGGCCGGCGCGCGGTCCCTTGTCGCTGTCGTCGCTGAGGGAGAGCGCCTGGCTGACGAGCTGGGCCACCTCGGGGCGGTAGGGGGAAAGCGTGGTGGATGCCGGGAGTACGGCAGGGACCGGGGGTAAGGGGAACGGCGGGTTTGTCAGGTAGAGATTGTACGTGAGCTCGAGTGCCGAGTCGCGACTCGCGAGGGCGGCGAGGTGTGCCATGGTGGGCGCGAGTGCCTCGATGGTCTCGAGGTCACGCACGACCCAGGCCACGTCGACCTTGTTGGGTCCCCGGCCGCGTTCGCGGCGGCTCAGGGCCTCCTCGATCGTGCCGAGGAGGAACGTCACACCCGAACCGCCCGCGACGACGAGGACGCTCTCGTAGTCGCCCAGGTCGAGTTTGAGGCCACCGTAGGGGCCATCAATCATCACCTGCACCTGGCGTCCTGGGTGGTCACGAAGAGCCACTGGGGATCCTTCCTCCTTTGCCAGGATGAGCGCCTCGCGCTCGTCATAGTCGTCACCGAGCTCGAGGGACATGTCCGACGCCATCTCGTGCAGACGCTGCGTCCAGTCGCCGCATACCTTGGCGTAAAGGACGATACCCCGCGCAGAGCCCGACAATGCAGGCGGAGGCGCATTGGTGATCGTGAACGGGTGCGACTCGAAGATGCCCGCGCCGCGCAGCACGCGCACGTTGACGTGCTGTGTCGCGAGCCACCCGGCGTCGCAGTCGGGAATGTGGATCATGGTCATGGTCGAGTCGACGGGGACGATGGTCGCGTCCTTGAGCTTGTACCGCAGGAGGCGCACAAAGTGGCTGGTGGGTAAGTTGAGGTCCCGAATCGTGTACCCACTCGTAAGCGTAGATGGCAACACATGGCCAGATCCACGGACGCGCATATGGTGTGTGGTACGATACAGCGGCAAAGAAGCCTGCAACGAAGAGGATACTGTGGCGTTAGTGTTTGATGCGGATATACTAACGCACTGTGCCGCCCAGAAGACCTGATAGAACCGCCTGCGCACGGGTTTAAGACTCGTCACAACAATCATGCACATGCACGCATACGCAATGAGGCCGCGGACCGTCTTGGTGGCGCTGATCTGGTTGTGCTGGTTGGCGGAGAGGAAGCTGTTGAGCCAGAGCGACCCGTGGACTGTAGAGGCAAGCCAGGTCGTGCGCCCGGCCCAGCGGTGGAGGAAATTGTAGTGCTCATAGCTGAGGCTGGGGAGGAAGATGGGGAGCGGGAGCGGGCTCTTGAGCGCGAGGAGGAAGAGTGGCGGCAGCTGGGCGATCGCGAGGAAGCCTGCGCGGTTGGGAAACTCTCTCAATTCAACGCCGACAGTGAAACACGCCACCACCGTCGCAATGTATGCGGCGACGAGGAACAGCTGCCCCACACTCAGAGAGAGGTAGGAGCGGCGGCAGCAATCTGCTACCTGGCTCTTCCACGCGCTCAGCGTCGGGAGCGGAAGCGACCATAGTGTCACGCTCTGCCAGAACGCCCATGCCGTCGTCCACAGACGTCCCAGAGCGCCGAGACCGCGCGGCGACCGAGGAGACGTGCTGCGGGGCTTCTCTCGTAAGCTCGGCGCGTCCATGCTCTCCCGGATCACCAGACCAGCGTACAGCCTCCGCGACCGCCATGCCCGGACGACCCATGGCACCGACGCCAGTGTCGTAAAGGCCAGGACTGACGTCCAGATGATCGTAAACTTCTTCTGCCATTCGGGGTCCACCGCGTACGAGCTGGAGGGTTAGAGACGATACGACAGGAATGCGGCGAGGCGTACTTGTAAATCTGGCATGTCAGCTCAGCTCTACAACCAGGATTACATAGCTAGCGCACCTGCAACTCTTCTGGGATTGGGATGAACCCCGCCCTGGGTTCGAGGTGTCGGATACCCATCGCGCCGAGTTGTATGTCCAGTTTCGTGTCGGCAGTCTGCTCCAATGTAGCTGAGCAGTTTACAATCGACGGAACACGCGCATGAGTGAAGTGAAGGTGAAGGTGGGTAATTGAGACAGGAAGAATGCGTGGTTGTTCACGAGCCAAGACGCCACACAGAGCAAGGCGACTGCGCTGGCTGCCAGAGTCGGACATTTCGGGGACATTAATAATAACACGACATTTGATAAAGGGGGTTTGCCTCCGTTATCGCCTCAGGCTTGTGCGGCAATTGTGTGGATTTGGAGCAATCGGTGCCTGGTCGATCACCATTCCGCGCCATTTCTGATGTATGTATGCCGTTGCAGTGTCCATTCTACAACGCTCAGTGGTGCGAGTCAGGCGATCGCTACGTGCTCAACCTCTTCCGCGACTCCGTCTTTCATCAGGTTGGCCCGGACGGGAAGCCCATTCTCGACATGTCGCACTTGCTCAAACGTTCAACAAGTAGACAGCAGGAGCGCAGCTGCGTTGCCTTCCGCGCCCAGCTCACACGTAGCTCGACTGAAGAGCTTCGCGCGAGAAAATCATGCTCGTATCGCACGACAGCCAGTCGTGTCTTGTCGTCGAGTATCGGTATATCTACAAGCGCATCGAGTTGGCGCACAAGTGAGTCCTTTACGTGTGGACTGGCCACGAGGCTTCACCGGTCGTGGTCTAGATGTTCAGACTCTCGACGTTTTTTCTACCTTGTTCATTGCTATCGTGGCGGTGTAGTGGAAGAGTATGGGGTAGAGCCAGACATGGATCATGCTAGCTGCAGACGCAACTACTAGCATGGTCGCTTGTGGTGACCTTGTCAAGGAGTTTCCAGGGAAGTGGTTCGCAGGCTTTGGGACCTTGGAGTGATAGTGGCACAATGTGATTGCATGATGCGGCGTTTCCACTCCACCAGGTGGAACCACATAGTCTGAGCAAACTTATCTTGTCTTGGCTCTTCTTTACCAACGAAGCTGCAACATCAGTGCAATGCGGAACGCGTACTCTGAACATTAACGACGGCCTTGCTGGGATCAAGGCATGCCCGATATGGTCTTGACGGTCCCGCCCTAGCATTCTAGGGCTGACTTGTGGAGCAATCGAGGAACGCATCAGGTGGGGTCGGAACCGTCTACGGCGTCGATGTAGTCCCAAAGTGGATTTGGAGATGGTGAGAGTGGTTGAGAGAAGGACACGTCGAAGAGTCGTGTCGGCGGGTTGGTTGTGCGGATGCAAATCCGGCAGATGGCGGAGGCCCGGGGGCATTTCGTCACCACGCGCACCAAGATGGATAACTGTTGTGAACTGTGGACCATCAGTCCAGCAAACAACCATGCCAACAACAAAGGTACAAAGCCTCTCCGCAAGCCGCGACTGACGCCAGAGCCGCACATCCCGTCCGACTAGATCAAACCCACCGCAGCCGCACGATGTCGCGACAGTGATGCTGGGCTGGCTGGGCCTCGAGCTAGTTTCGTGCAAAACCCTCCAAACGCTGTGGGCTGGCTACGGGCACATCTGCGCCGTGACCGCGCGTCCCGCTCCGGGGGATGACAGGGGCCGGTCACTGCCGACACGCCTGATTCTCAAGCTCATCTCGCCGCCGACCTCTGGCGGGGACGAAGGACACCTGCGCAAGATCCTGAGCTACGAGGTCGAGCAGCACTTTTACGCCGCCGTCGCGCCCCACCTCGCCGCCGATGTCGCGGTCGCGCAATGCCTCGCGTCGACGTACAACGGGCGAGGTGCAGAGCTGGCGGGCGTGACGGCCATGCTGCTCACGGACCTGCGTCCGGCGTACCCTGTGGCGGGCGAGAAGCGGGGGACGCTCGACGCGCGACAGGTCCACGCTGCCATTACGTGGCTGGCCAACTTGCACGGCGGATCGCGCGGGGCACGTACACGGAACGAGCTCGACGCGTACCTCTTGCCGCCCCTGCTTGAGACCGAGCGGAGGAGGAGGGGCAACGGAGGGTCCAAGCTCTGGCTTAACGGCGGGTACACGTACCTCGCCACGCGCCAGACCGAGCTCGCCGACCTGCAAGCCGACGCGCGCTCCGAGTGGTCCACCGCGTTCTGCACCGCCCAGAACGGCGGCGTGACCGTCGCACAAGCGGCGGCGCGCTTTCTCACGCCCCGCGGCAGGCCAATAGAGAGCACAATCCACGGCGACGTCAAGAGCGAAAACCTCTTCGCGACCGCCGCGGGCGACAAGGTCGCCTTCTTCGATTTCCAGTATGTCGGCCTCGGGCTGGGCGTGTGCGACCTCGCCAAGTTGTTCACGTGCTCGGTGCCCCTCGGCATGCTCATCGACGGCGGACGCGTTAGGGATGTCCCCCACGTCCTGCAGATGGCACACGGCGAGCGCGCACTCCTCGAGACGTATCGAACTTTGCTGCTCCAGCGCGCGGCGGAGACGTGCCCCAAAGAGCCCCACGAGTACCCTTGGGACACGCTCGTTCGGCACTGGGAAACAGCACTCGTCGACTGGTGTCGCTTCCAGGCCAGCTGGGGCTTCTGGGGAAACGAAGAGTGGCTCGCGGCGCGCGTGCGGTCCATCCTCGCCGATCAGGGGTGGCGCACGTGGCTGCGGGATGAGCTGGCGACTATACCATAGGTTGGGACGCGCTGTTCGTCACGAGGACCCTCGGCGCACGCCTCGCCCATTGATAGAAAGTGATGCTATGGCAGTTGTCTGCGTGCTGGTCCTGTCTCCTCGGCCATTGGGTGCCGAGTACATCGCGGAGCGTGGGACATGACTCAATGGCATGCGGCGGCGTGCCGACCACCCTTGTGTAACCGCACGGCGGTACGCGGTCGCAATGGGGTGGGCTTGGGCATATCTCTCGTCTCAGCCGTTACTCCACTGAGCACTCAGGCCGAGTCGGTAACCTAGCATCCACATAACAGTGACAGAGAATGAAGAGAAAATGGCTGCCAGGCGACCTGCAAAAGTCACCCGTATTCTCTCTTGGCGAGTGGTATGCACTGCTTCGGGTACTCAGTCAGCAGCCGCCACGCACCCCCGCCAGTCCGACGTACACACACTGCTCCTCTAGTGACATTGATGCTGCATGCTGAGTCCTATGATCTTACAAACAAGCCACGGCGCACTGTCTGTTGCGCCGCGCTTTTTTCTGTCTCCGACGCCCGACGCCCGACGCCCGCTCTACTTTGTGTGTTTCTTGTGCCATTGCACATGGTTACTCGAGGGCATTCTCGACGTCTGCGGAGTCCTCGCCGCCCTCGAGGGCCGCGAACTGCAAAAAGGCAGCTGGACGGTGGAGGGCCGACCAGAAGGGCTCTGGGCGGTCGAGGGTCATGTTGTAGGCAATCTTGTCTGTCCATGCCTGTGTGAGGCCGACGCCATAGTTCCACACACCGCCCTCGGGGACGAGGGTGGAGCCGAGGATGCGGTCCGAGAGCAGGAGCTGGACGCGGTTGGCCATTGACGGGTTGAAGCCTGCGTTGGCGCCGGTCACGTCTTCGTTCTTGCGGCCCCACTCGAAACCCGCGACCGTGAGCTCCCACGCGTTGAGCGAGACCGAGCCGGGCGTAAACGAGCATGTGACGCAGATCGAGTTTGGGCCCCATTCCGGATTGTTGGCCATAATCTTGGCCTGAGTCGTAATGTCGGCCGGCGAGAGGTGGTTGAGCTCCTGCGACTGCGTCTTGATCCAGCCCAGGGGCTCGAGACCCTGCAGCAAAAAGTCGTGCTTGGGCAGAGCGGCGGGCAGCTCGACAGACGTCGCCGTGCCGCGCTGGGGAATCCACGCAATCGCCTTGATCTCCTTGACCTGCTTGTTGTCGGGAGCCGACGCGCCGTACAGGAAGCCGACGACCTGCGTGCGCAGATCGGCCGAGACGATAAACGTCTTGAGCACATTCTTTGGCAACACGTGGACCGGGCTGTCCTCGGACGCAGAGTCGTTGCCCACAAACAGGTGGTTTGTCCTGAGCGGCAGGTTTGTGCTTGAAATCGCACGCACCCTCCAGTCCGACTTGCTCGCAAACGTCTGCTGCTCGTATTGGGTCTGGGTCACGACCTGGATCACGTCGCCGTGAATGTTGGTCGTCTTGGTCTGGATCGCAGTCACCTGCGACGCGTCCTCGGTCGACTTTTCAATCTCGGCCATCTGCTGGCGCTGGACAGACGGCGCCTGGATCTCCATGCCAAGAATAACGTCGCGGATTTCGCTCGATGTGAGCGACGCAATGTTGACGCTGTTGCGCTTGCCATAGTCGGCGAGCACAACGTCTGTGAGCGCCTTTTCGACCTTCATCCACTCTTCGTCCGAAAGTGTCGGCCACACGTGGTACGACTCGGTGATCGTGTTGCGGTCCGGGCGGAGGATAATCTTTGCCTTTTCGCTGTTGACGTGCAGTGCGCGAAGGATGAGGATGAGACGCGAAAAAGCGGTGTAGCTACCGATGCTCTTGAGCCAGTCGTCGTACAGGTTGAAGAGGACGAGCTGTGGCTGCGACGCACGCAGGATGAGGTCTCCAAACTTCTCCATCTTGAGCGTCGCCTGGAACGGAAGCTGGAGCTCGGAGCCCTTGATGACAATGTTCGGGAAGTCGAGCAAGTGCACCTCGAGCGGGTCAAGCATACCCTTACGGGTGACAATGATCTGCTTGGGCTGCTCCTCGACGGGCAGCGAGCGGATAAGCGCAGCCACTTCCTCGGCCGTCTTCCACTTTGCCAGCTGACCCAGACGCTTCTGACCAGCCCAGACCGACGTGTGGATAATCTTGAGGAAGAGCTGGCCGGTACGCGGGTTGAAGATGAAGACGCCACCGTTGATGGGCTTGGTCGTCAAGTTGCCCTCGAATGTCTTGTGAATGGTCACACGGTAGACATTGGTGTCGTCGACAAACCAGATGATCTGGTTTGAGAAGAGCTCCGAGTAGTTGGACGAGTTGAGGTATGGCTCGGTCGGCTCCGACGAGTAGAGCTGAAGCGACTTGCGGATACGCTCGCGCAGGACGTACAGGGCAGGGTTGGCCTTCATAATCTTGGCCATGGCCTGCGAGAGCAGCGTCTTGATGCCGACAAACCAACAGCCGTACGCAGAGTACATGTTGTACGCGAGGTCGATGGCAATGAGCACACCCGTGGGCGATGGGTAGATGGACTGCGAGTCACTCGAGTAGTCGAGGTACTTTGCACGCGCATAACGCTCAATGTCGTGCGAGTCAAAGTCACCCCAGCGGAGCTGGACATCAATCCAGAACTTGCTCGACGTCGTGCCGTCCGTCTGGTCATTGTTGTCCGTGATGAGCGACGGACGCGTTATGATAAACTTGTGCGACGCGAAGAGCTCAACGTCGGCCGCGGACGAGTTCATCTTGTAACCTGTGGGGTGAGTTTTGATCCTCGACATGTTTGGGGGTGGTTGCACTTACTCTTACGCGGGTGGATCTGGCACTTTTGGACCGACTCGATACCGAGCGCCTCCATCTCCTGGTCAAGGACCTGACAGATATCCATGACGACACTCTCGTGGATCTTCTGCCACAAATGGGCACGGAAGAGCTGGATGAGGGAAATCTTGAGGGTAGGAATCTTGCCGTGCATGAAGACACCCGTAAGATCAAGCTGCACCTGGAAGCCAACGTAACTGTAGTATTAGCCGTGTTCCTCCTTCTTCGCAGTGGTCAAAGCGACTTACACGTTGGCACGGTTGATAGTCGGCGACCACCAAAGAGTGAAACGACGGTTCGGGACCTGGTTCAGACCGGAACGTTGCGCGTTGGTGAGCCTGAGAGTTAGCACAATGCTCGCAAGGCGACGCAGCGGTTCGGTTCTCGCTCACTTTTTGAACTTCATCGACTCCTCAAAACCCGAGTTGTGGAGAATGAGGAAGTCGTCACGCAGGTAGCACTCGTCCTTGTCGACCTTGAAGCCGTACCATTCCGTCTCCTCGTCCTCGAGCTCGATCGACTTGATGCGGACGTGGTTCGAGACCTTGTCGCTGGGCTTCACAGACATCTTGCGGCCGAGAGCACAGGGGAGGTCCTCGTCCGTGCGGAACGAGATGACAGCCCCGTCGCCGGTCTGACGGGTTTCGCACCACCAGCCGAGCGACCGGATCAGAATGACGAGGCCGTCGATGAGCTTCTGGTGCTGCTTCGCCGGCTGGGCGATCTCGTACGTCTTGGTGCCCTCGTAGAGGTAGCCGTCGCCGTCCACGAACCCAGCGAGGAACTGCTTGCGAACCTCGCGAGTGTTCCTGAGAACGCAGTCGGGGACATGCTTGGTGTCGTCCGCTGTGCCCATGGCACTGAGGCGACGCAAAACTTCGTCGCGACCGCTACGGCGCGCGGTGCCGGCCGCGTCAGCGACCTCATCAGCTCCAAGGACGGAAGCTGCAATGTCCTCGAGCTCTTGGTTGTTGAGCTCCAGGCCGCGGTGCAGGGCGAACCGCGTGCGGTGTGCCGCAGCGCGTTCGTCCTCACCAGACGCCACCACCGCCTCTACGCCGAACTCCATGGCTTCTTCAGCAAGGGCCATCTGCCTGGCGTGCTCGGCGTGCTGTCCCTCTGCGTCACCGTCCACTTCGAGAGGGCGCTGACGAGGCGAGATCGGCGGAGACTGCAGTGCTGCTGGGTCGGGGAGTCGGGGCGTGAGCGAACCCGTAGGGGTCGGGGGGCGGTCCTGGCGCTGCACAGGACAACGCTTGTCCTGGACGTAGCGCGAAATGTATTCTCCAGTGCGCAGCTCCTGGCACTCGTGCTTGACGCCGCCGTAGACCTTCTGCAACGAGAGTGGTACCACAGCCTGCTCCAGAATGCAGTCCACGTCCGAGGCACTGTTGTCGGCCATGCAGAATCCGATAAACCAAGGCGAGAGCGAAACGGGCTGCTCGGGGTAGTCGATGCCCTCCTTCGGCTTGACGAGGCGGATGCCCGCCAGTTCGTCCTCTGTCATGCCAAGCATGTGCTCCGCGTAAGGGTAGGCGCGAGTCAAGTCGTCGCTGTCTGTGTCGCTGCGCATCTCATCAACAACCACAATGTGGTTGTTGGTGCAGCGCAGAGTGCGGGCCTCCAGCTCCGGTCCGGTGCAGTCTGGCGTGATGCGAACGAGGCGGTCCTTGCCGCTGACCAAGTTGCGCACCGTGCGGGGCGTACCGTCCGGCCCAAGCAGCAGATCACCCTCCTTGACGTCCTCGACGTTGACAAACTTGAAGTCGGCAGTGATGAGGCGCGTGCCCTTGGCAAGACAGCTCTTCTCCCAGAACAGGCCCTGCAGATGTCAGCTGTGGACAATGCGAACGACGTAGACGAGAACAACTGACCTCCCAGCTGGGGAACGCGGTTCCCTTGAAGAGCGTGTGCTCCAGGATGCCCTCTACGCCGCCGAGGGCCGCGATAATGTCCACACGGTATGCGTTGAGGTTCCAGAGCTTGCCGTCGTGGCGTTGGTTGGTCCACCAGAAGGGGTTCGCACTGGGATGTTAGTGGTGTTGTCGGTGGCACCTCCCCGTTGGAAAAGACCATGAGGTCATTTCCCCCCTGTCCTCGACCTCCATTTTCAGCGTCGTAACAACGGACTTACCGGAGACGGTGGTACATCTGGAATGTGACACGGACACGCCATCCCTTGTCGTACGCGAGGGTGTGGCGGTCCTTCTGGAACAGGGTCGAGATACGGGGCACACCGCGGTCCCACGAGTCCTCGAGGTCCTCGAGGGTGAGGCGGCGGTTGGACGCGGTAGCCTCCTTGCGCTTCATGGCGTACTCTGACCAGACGCGTGCCGAATCGAGGAACTCGGACTCCCACGGCTGGATGTAGCGGTAGAGGTTGGGGATGAGCGAGTCCTCCTCGTGGGTCATACCGCTGCGGAAGTGGGTGATGCCGCCGCTGTCCGTCTGCTTGGACCAGCGCAGATCCGAGGTGGGGATCAGGACGAAACCCATGGACAGCATGCCGAGACCGCCGAGTTCCTTGGGCGAGTAGAAGACGCAGGGGGGGAAACGCGACGGCATCTTCGAGTTGAGGCCGACCTTGACGCGCGTCTGGACCTTGTTCTCGGCCTTGACGAGCGCATCCAGAAGCTCGGGCGTCGTGACCACCGCCTCGCGGTAGTAGGTCATGAGACCGATGAGCGCCGTGTTCCACTTGTTGACAATCTTTGCAAACGTGGCCGAACCCGACGACATGAGAATCTGGCGGATACGGTTGTTGAAGTCTGCAATGCCTTGGTCGGACACGCGGAGGTAGGCCTGGGCGGTACGCTCCTTTGTCGACTCTTGGACAAGGTTCCAGACACCGTCCTTGAGCGTGTACTGCTCGCCGTTCTCGGTGCGGCAGCGCGGCAGGATGCGTACCTCAAAGCCGCACATGGAGAAGAGGAGCTGCGGGTTGTCCTTGGAGTAGACCGAGACCATCGAGTCCTCCCACTCGATCGTGGTGAGGGAGCGCGGCAGCGAGTTTTTCACGTTCCAGAACACGGCGCGGCCGAGGTTGACGTCGTGCTTGTTCAGGCGCATGCGGCAGTCGCGCGGCCAGCACCGCTTGTTGTTGTAGCCAATGACGTTTTCATTGTTCGGGTCCGGGTTGGCAGAGAGGAAGCGCTGGATGAGGTCGCGCGACTCTTCGGCCGTAAAGCGGAACAGCATGTGGATGCGGTCAATGTTGCGCGAGTAGAATCGAATCGGATGGCGCGTCTCGGTCGCCCGGTCGCGGTACTGCAGGAAGCCGTTGGGCGCCTGGGGAGGACCGGCCATCTCGGACGCGCGCTGGAGACCGAGGATGAGAAGGTCAAGCACGAGGCCGTAGTATTGCGTCACAAATGAGCTAAACTGCAGGCCGCGGATCAGACCGTAGCCGTTGACGTGCGACATGTCCTTGAACGTGAGCACGACATTGTTCTTGGCAGTAATGTAGTCTGCCAAGTTGTGGTCGAGAATGAGACGCAGCAGTCGATTCAGGAGCGTAAAGTCGACCTTTTCAAACATGCGCGACAGCACCGTCTCCATCATGACGACGCACTCGCCCTCGCTCGTGTCCCAAATGTCAGTCAGGTTGTTGATACCCTGGCACCACTTGTAGACGAGGAGGGGAGGGGGCTCGGTGTCGGCCGGCTTGATCCACGAAGGGAACAGGTGGCGCTTGTCGGCCTCGTACCAGAGGAACTGGTCGAGGTACGCGTCGGTAATCTTCTCCACGGGCTCAATGTCGTAGCACGGGATGAGCTTGTCGTACGTGTCAAAGAACTCGATGCCGACCTCCTTGAACGCGCGCTGCGTGAGGAGGAGACGCTTGATACGCGACAGACACTCGTGCGGGTTGTCGTACGCCTGCTCGATGAGCGCGAGCTCTTCGCGCTGCGACTGGTTCAGACGGCCCTGCACGCTGTAGGCCTCCTTGAGCTTTTCGAGCGCGAGCACAAGCAGCTTGGTATCGTGCTTGTACGAGAGAGGCGGGAAGGGAATGGGCGCAAACTTGCGCGACTCGAGCCAGTGCACCGTCGACGTGTAGATGGCGACGGCCTCTTCGGACGAAATGTACGGGCCGTCCTTGAGGTAGCCGTTCTGGCGCTCCTGTTCGGCCTTGAGGTACAGACGCGTAAGACGACCGAGGTTCTTTCGCACAACGGCCTTGTCGACCGTCGCACCGCGGCGGATACGCTCGCGGTTGTAGTGCGCGACCGACGTCCACCAGTCCGACTTGGACTTGATGTAGCGCAGAATAATGTTCTCAATCGCCGCCGGCATACCGGGAACCTTCCAAGGGATGTTGGCCTTCCAACACCGCCAAGCCTCTGAAAGATGCTGCAGAATGGTCTTGGCCTTGTTCTGCTTGATCGACTCGGGCATCATGTCGAGAATGTCGTGCATGACCGCGGCACGCAGCTCGAGGTCAAAGTGCGATTCGACACGCTGCTTTGTGACAGTCTGAAGAGGTCAGCAGCATTCAAGAGCAAGAACCTCACCTTTGCCACGCCCTTCGAGTTACGGCCCTCAAACTGCCTCGCCAACAGGTTTCCGAGCCAGCGCTCGAGAAGGGGCACAATACCGCGCATGAAGAAGAGCCACACGCGCCATCCAGGCTGCCAGAAGCCGACACCGGGACCCTTGCCGACGGGACCCGTGTTGAAGCGCGAGTAGATGAGGTGCTTCAAGTCCTTTGTCATGCGGATCTGGCGCATGAGCTTGTACTTGTAGCGGTACATGCCGGTGAGCTGGCCAATGTGCGCAAACATGTACTGGAGACCGTCTGCGAGCTGGAACGCGTCGACGTTGCCAAGACGGAACTGGACGTGGGCGTCGACAATGAGCTTTGTGAGACGGAGAATCTCGCGGATGAGGTGGAACGCGTTGCCGAAGCGCGACTTTTTACGCTCCTTTGTGGTGAGCGTCTTGATCGGCTTGAGGTTCATGTTGTAGTCGAGGTGGAGGTAGTTGAGGTTTTTGCGGTGGATGAGGAGGTTGAGCATGTTGTAACCTTGCCTGCACACTTGCAGACCGGCCTCGACCCAGTCGAGGGTTGTGCTCTGGAAGAACTTTGTGTTCTTCAAGCTGCGGAACAGGTTGCGCTTGGCCATCGAATTGGGCGGCTTGTGGTGCAGCGCGTTGAGCACGTACACCTTGAGCAGCTTTTGGTACGACACGCGGACCTTGACGGGCTGCCCTGGTGGGCAGTGTTCGAGGTACATGTTCTTGACCATTGGCACGTCCTGCGCCCTGCGGGTGCGTCCACTACGCTGGTTGTATGGGTATGGCGCCCAGTAGAGCGCAATCGCGTCGGCTGTCAAGTCGTTCTCAAGACCCTTCTTCTCGAGGAACGGCTCCACCTCGTCGGGCAGCTCAAAGTCGTCGTCGTCCTGGTCGTACCCAAACACCTCGTCCTCGTGCGACACGAGCGACTTGTGTGCCTCGGCCACAACGCGCTGCGAGATGGGGTTGATGAGCGGGTCAAAGTAGAATGCGGGCAGATCGGGGTCGTCCGTCTTAATGTACACATTTTTGGGCTCGTGGTACAGGTCGATCCAGACGGAACGCGGTCGCGAGTTGTACAGGTGCGGGAAAGCAACCTTGTACTCTGACCGAATGAGGCCACGGATAATGACCTTGTTGATGTCATTAAACTCGTTCCAGTCCTCGTCGTACTGGTCCGTGTCGCGGTACAACGGCTCAAACTTTGGTCCACCGGGGAGGGCAATGTTGAGCGCCTTTGCGGTAAAAAAGCTCTTCTTGTCAAAGAGGTAGAACGCGTTGCGGTCCGTGTAGTCGGAGAGGAGCTGGCGGCCGATACGGTACAGGTTTGCCATTTGAGGCAACGTAATCTGGAAATACCGATAACTCTCGCCGTTGACCTGCTTTGTGTCGCTGAGCGGCTTGGGGTCGTAGAACCAGTCGATGATCTCGGAATCGTCCTCTTCGTCCAACTCGAGCTGAATGGCCTCGAGTGGCTCGACATCCAGCACATTGTCGCCATAGTCCATCGGCGGCTCCTCGTCGTCGAATGGTGGGAAGCGCATGCGCTTGAAATGCCGACGGTCACGCTTCTCTCGACGCATCGCCAACCACATCGACGCCCACTGCGCGTGGTATACTGGCTCGATGACACGCGGCACGTCGTTGACAAATGTAATGGCACCCGAAATGTGGTACAGAACGGGCACCTCGCGCACCTGCTCCCACGGTTGGGGGATGTTTTCCAACAACTTCATCACCGCGTGCGGCACATATTTCAGCGCACCGAGGTGGACGCGCTTGTCGTTGCGGAACTTGCGGTTGGACATGTCGCCGTGGTCCTTTATGATTTTACGAATATGCTCTGCGCGCAGCGTTAGTGTCTGCTGCATATACCTGTTGCTTTGTAATCCATGTGCTCACCAGGTGGGAGATCCTGTAGAGGAGAAAATAGTCAGCATGGTTCCGATGGGTGACAACCCCGTTGACAAACAAACCGACGCGTGTTCAAAAGATAAACATTATTTATCCAGAGCACATCACGTCTGTGCAGCGCAAAAGCGCGTCATCTGGCACACAAACTTACTGCTTTTCCCATATCAATACCCGCACCTCCGCCACGCCTACGCTTCTCGTTGAAGCGCTTCTTCTGCGACTGGCGCCATTTGCGCGCCTTCTTCTCGATCTCTTCTTGGGAGAGCGTGCCGAAAAAGTCGCCCTCCATTCGCGAGTCGCCGTTGGGCTGAAAGCCCGGAGGCGCACCGAATCCGGGAGGCGCTGACATGGTCGTCGTCGCCCTGTGCAGAGTCGGATGCGATGTGGATAGGGGGGATGAGATGGGGTGGGTGGTGATGGCGAGGTCACTGTCGGTGGCAAGCGTGGCTTGACTTCTGGGGTGGTGGTGAGCAACTCGCGAGGAATCGAGGAGGAACGCAATAGCAACGTGGCGGAAATATGGAAATTTCAGAGTGTGGCACTTGTGAAGTTGCAGCCTGATGGCGTCAGGATCACGTGTTCGGGCAAGGCCGAGGCCTGTTCCCAACTGTACCAAGTGTGGGCCCCGGCTACTTATAAACGACCATGATGGTCCATGGATGCATGGCTGGCTGATCACATCATCGGCGTCGGCGCCACCACCACGACTACCACTTGTTTCTTTCTCGCGCCCACAATGCCACCCCTCCCGACGTACCGCAAGCGCCCCGTCGTCCTCATCACCGTGAGTGCAGCTTAGGTTTCGTTTGAGAGAGACACTCTAGCTGACTCCCACAGAATGACGACGGCCCGCCCTCGGACCACTCGCCCAACATTTACTCGTTTGCAAAGCAGCTCATCCAAACACTAGGATGGGACGTGCGCGTCGTCATTCCAGACACCCAAAAGTCGTGGTAAGTGCCTTTCGTTGCGGCGACGACCTGGCGGTGCTGACGGAGTAGGGTGGGTAAAGGCTATGCCATCCAGCAGATTGTCCACGCGCACTTCTTCTACCCTTTAGGTGAGGTCTTGGGGGCCGGAGTCCGGCGTCGCTAACCATCAGAACCAGACGGATTGCAGGGCGAAATCACACACTCGCCACGACCACTCAAGGAAGGCGAGACGATGGAATGGGTCCTCCTCAGCGGTGTAAGTGCAAGCAAGGTGGCCGAGCCGGCGTTCTTGCGCTGACAGTGCAGACACCCGCGAGTTGCTCCAACATTGCTCTTCACAACCTGTATCCTGGCGAGATTGATCTGGTCATCTCTGGTCCCAACCGTAGGTTTGCCATCGTTATTCTTCTCTCTAACCTATACAGACGGACGCAACTCGTCGACTGCATTCGCGCTGTCTTCCGGGACGATCGGCGCTGCGCTTGGTGGCGCGCTGGCCGTGCCCGTTCCCGGGCCTTCTCCCGACGTCCCGTCGCTGCACACGGACCACATGCCGTGTATCGCCGTTTCGTATGGTGTAGTGGAGCGTCCCGTGCCACCACGGTGTGTGCAGCTGGCGCACGAGGTGGCGGTCGAGGTGTGCAAGCGCCTGTTCGACGACTGGGGCTACGAGGACCGTCAGGCCGGCCGGCTCGTGCAGGTGTACAGCGTCAACGTGCCACTGGTGGAGAGTGCGATTGAAAAAGCCAACCGCAAAGTGTGCTTTACGACGCTGTGGCGCAATACATACGGCCAGCTGTTTATCCCCACAAAACGCACGGTCGGCGGGTGGAAGTTTGGCGACGACGCAGATCAGCAAGAGCGTGAAGCTGGCGAGACGGAAGACAAACGCTTGCGCTTTAGCTTTGCGCCAGACTTTCACCCGGTCATCAACCCAGACCCGGATCTCATGGAGGAAGGTACCGACGCGTGGGCATTCTACCATGGGTACACTAGCGTCACGCCACTGCGGGCCGAGTATGCCGGCCTCACGGATTCCGGCAGCGCGTTTGGGAGCGGAACCTCGACAGACCGGTTCTGGGTGTAACGACTTGTAGATTTGTGCACGGTTTTATCATATGCCACTGCGGACTTTATTGCACTGGGTAACACGATATTGTTACAAGGGGCCTCGGTCTACAGGCCTCTACTCTACTGGAACAGACCCAGCTAGTCGTAATGCTCGTCATCGTCGTCGTCATGCTTGGGTGGATAGAGAAAGTAGTGCTGGATGATAAAGACTGCGTCAAAGCTGCGGGGTGAGCAAGGCCACAAGGGCGCGAGGCACCCACCCAAGGGTAATGATGGAGAGACCGAGCTTGCCGGGGTTTGCAATGATGCCGACGGGCGCGTGGTCGATGAAAACGGACTCGATAACGAGCTGCAGGAGGGAGAGCACGCCACCGATAGAATCCTGCCGGTTAGTCTGCGTGACACCCTTAGCCACCAAGGTAGTGTGGACGTACACAGATGATGGCCGCGATGGCAAAGCCCTTGACCGTCTTGATGCGGTAGTTGAGCACCATCTGGGGAATATACTTGACAATCGTAATGATCAGCTTGACCGTGCTGGCAAAGTAGAGGACGTCGAGGAGGTCTGTCTTGCGCGCCGAGAGGAGCAGGGCCTGGACGGCAGTACTCGCGATGATGAACACGAGTAGGCCGCGGGCAAAGCGTGATGGGCGCGTTGGCGAGTTTTGCGTCCCGTCATCCTTGGCAATGAGCGGGGACGACTCGTCGACGCTCAACCCCGTCGCCCGCCGGCGCCGCAGGTAGTATGCGCTCTGGATCAAGGTGATCGTCGCCAGCAACGCCGCGTGCGCCGAGAAGGCCAGGTCCGACGCCGAGACCTGTGGGTAGTGCCCGTCGTGCCGCTCGGCGTACTGCCTGCGCGCCGTGGGCGAAAAGTACGCGCCCCAGCTCCAGATGGCGAGCCCCAGGAAGCCGACCGGGTTGAGGAGGACAAAGTCGGGTGACAGGCCGAGCGTCCTGACTGTCAGTAAGGGAGGACACAGCAGAATGGTGTGTGGAAAGAGACTTGGTGTCGAGCGTACGACTGGGCAAGGAAGAAGCACTTGATACGCCCCTGCCCTCCCCACCTCGCCCCTTGCAAACCGAGCGTTCTCCATGCCACCCAGTACCACTGCCCGCTACACTCACGTCTTGCGACGATAGTTGAGGATGATCTGGGGGTAGAACGATGCCGACCACGCGCAAAAGTAGGTCACGCCGCAGATGGCCGACGCCACCTTCCACCCGTTAACCTCGGACGCCGCAGCAGCCGACATGGCGATAGGAGAGGGCGAGGGAGTGTGAGAGAGTGAAGTTGGGGTGGCTCGTTTTGCCACCAATGTTGATGTCGGCTATATGATGGCAAGAGGTAGGATTGTTGTTTGCAAGCAGTTGGCAAACGGTGCGCGGATCGTTTTGCATCTCTGATGGGCTGGGGCGCCAGACGGCCAGGACCGAATCGACGTGGGTTGTCGAATCAATGAGCCCAGATGACGTGATGGCACAGACGGCAAGTATCTTGTCACGTGACAACCGGGAGGGATGTCACCTCTGGTGCCACTTTCTGCATGCTGCTAATCAAGAAATCAAGGTCTGACAAGCAAGAAAAGGGAGAAACTACAGCACATTAGAATAAAATACCAAAAGTCCTGCAGCAACAGGAGGACAACAATGGCAACAGCACTGTCACTCTGCACGCTTCTGCCAACATGAATTCAACTCCCGAAAGCCGCATTGGCGGTTCGGTTCGGGGGTGCACGGACGTGTCGGTGTGAAACCCCAACAGGGGCCAAAGACCAGAGGCTAGAAGAGGCCGGAGAGTGTTGCCTCGACAGACCGTACAAGTACATAGGACAAGGCTATCAGAGACTAAGGAGTAGACGCTGTTTTAAACACCTCGTCCTCACAAAAGTCACAGTACTAGTGTGTGGGTGCCTGATCATGGCTGATCGTCAACAGCCCACGTCGCCTGGCGCCTGGGCGCCCATCGTCCTGCGCCAGGCGCCACGCGACATCCCGACCCGGCATGTGGCAGCGTCTAGGCGTGTGGTGGCTGATCAAGAACCGGGTGTTTGCATGACGTCAAGGTCCGTTGAACGGAGGAGTGCCCAGAGTAGAGTAGGAGTACATTCCTCTGCATTCTGTACCTGTGTACCTAAGAGTCCAGCGACTTCCACTGCAGTCCATGTACCGCCCGGCCGACAGCTACCCAGCTGGCCATCAGCCAACGCGAAAGGGAAACCCCTCTGACGCGCGCGTGACGTGACCCCGTCGTGGAATGGTGCGTCTGGGTGCATCTTCCCACGTTGGCATGCCCGGCATGTCGAGTATATATGCACTTGTAATCTAGATGCACGCTTTGCACTACACTCCACCCTCTCAACCACATCCATCACCCATCTACCAACATGTCCAAGCCTGGTACGTAGAGGCCACTGTCCCTGCTGGTGCTCGTTGCTGTAACTGACGCCTTCGCTACTGTGGTCGTCCACGTTACCTGCCTGCCGATTTCCTTCCCTCGTGTTCCTCCGCATCCTTTGCACCCTCTCCGTCCACCCTGCCCATTTACCTTCCCCCCGCAGTTCTCTACACCTTTGTCGGCTCCGCGTGGGCGCAGGTCCCGCGCCTCGCGATCGCCGAGAGCGGATACAAGGACGGCGACGTCGAGTTCAAGGAGGTCAACCTCGTCGAGGCAAGTAGCATCGCATCTCCCCTGGGCATTCTCTAACAGCGACAGGGCGAGAACTTTGAGCCCAAGTACCTGAAGGTAAGTCACGGCCACTACGGATACATGCGCGGACAACACTGACGCCCAGCTCAACTCGCATGGCACGGTGCCCACGCTCGTGCTCGACGGTCACACGTACGATGACTCCACGGTGCGTCCCACCCTCCCCCCCTCACCACCAACCCTTCCTTCCCCCGAGCCAGAACTACCGGTGACCTAACGCCCAGAACGCTACCCACAAGCTGCTCGAGAAGGCGCCCAACCCGCCCAAGGAGGACTCGCACAAGTTCCACGAGCTCAAGAAGATTATCTCGGCGGTGCACTCGTCGCAGCACGACCCGAACACGCTCCTCCTCGTGCCCGCCGACGACGCGGACCGCGAGGCAAAGGCCAAGGGTCTCCCGGCGGCCTTCCTCGGTGGTCGTCAGAAGACTCTTAACAAGTGGGTGTTGTCTCCATGGGGGGGCATGGAGAGCACACTCTCCTGCCTGAGTGGGCACTCTCCTGCCTCACTCTCCCTATCTCCATCGCTCCTTCCTCACTCCACCTTCCCCTGTCCCCCCTCACCGCCATCACTCCACCCCTCCACCTTCCTCTTCCCACATCCTCCCCCCCCCCCCCCCCCCCCCCCAAACACGCGCTAACCCAAGGCTCGCCCCCGAGCAGACCGACTTCAAGTCCTTCCTCGAGGCCAAGCAAAAGGCCAACCAGGGCCTCCTCGACCTGTACACCGGCAACCCCGACGTACGTCCCCCGCAGTGGTCGCGCTAACCCCGCAGCAAGCCGCTCTCCAGAAGGCGTACCAGACCGCCACCGACCAGTGGAAGTCGGCGGGCCAGTTTATCCGCGGCGAGCTCACGCACATTCTCCGCAAGAACCCCGGGCAGTACCTCCACGGCCAGGAGCCCGGCGAGGCTGACTGTGAGTCGGGCGTGCGAGCCGGGCGAGCGCGGCGGGCGCGAGTCGGGCCAGGTATGATCCGGTCGCAGCTTCTCTATCTACAAGAACGAAGCTGTAACCGTGCGCATGACCCAACCCAAGGCCTGCTTTGTCACCCGCTTTGTAACCCGCTTTGTCCACCCCCTTCGTCCGAACCCCCCCCCCCCCCCCCCCCGCGGCTGCGCCCCGCCCCCGCCCCCTGTATCCCGCTCACACCAGTCCACGTCATCACGTGGTTCGCGCGCATCGCGACCGACGCAGGCGCAAAGCCCGGCACCATCTCGGGCGAGCTCCTCCCCATCCTCCAGAAGCGTATCGGCCCGGAGGAAATCGACCCCGTCGTCGCCGGCTACTGGGAGTGGGTACTTGCTTGGCGGACTATACTGACATGCAGCGGCTGGACGCAGCGCGACAGCTTCAAGAGCGTCAAGCTCCACTAATCCTCATCCGAGGATAGGTATTAGGAGGAGTTAAAAAGGAGCAGACTGAAGGCGTTGAAGATGACCTGACCTGTTTACAAGAGAGATGTGACCTGTGAAATGCCTGCGTGGTTTCGTGTGTGCTCTGGGTGGGCAGAGCATATCGTACGGTGTTGCAAAGGGGGGGGGGGGGGTCATGGGAGGGCAGTGTACAGCCAGTGACTCCGCTTCTGGCCATTATATACCTGATCTGCTTGGGAAGTGAACGTAGAGAGCAGCAAGTGGGCTGGCTCAGAACCTCGCTCTGTCATGTTGGATGCTCTTGAGGGCTATGTTTTGGCTTTGATCCCTCCTCTTCGCAAACCCTCCCCCCCTCCCCCTTAACCTTGGCCTCCAGGCCCCTTCTCAGCGATCCGCACACACCCGTGTCCAAAATTCTTCTGATGCATACTGCGAACATGATACGTAGGTACGGAGATACAGATCGATGCAGGCGGGGCCGGGCGTGTATGACAGAGCCCGTGGGTGCGTGTCGGTGATTGTCTGTCGGGGGTCGATGGATGGGGGCGTGGGGCGGGGGCGTGGCATGGGCAGATTCGTGAATGGAAAGGAAAAGTATGAGTGACAGAAGGAGGATTAGGCGGGTCTAGTAGGTAGGTGGGGGCAACGTCTCTGGGGTTTTTGGTCGCGGCCGGAATGACTGGGCGCGTATTGTCTTTGGGAGAGAGGGTCGGCGGATGGCGAGGGTGACTCAGAAGGCCTGGCTAGAGGGCCTGGCCGTAGCCGCCCTGGCGCTCTGGCGTCTGGAGGGGCTGGAAGAGGCTGCTCGCGTACCCGCCTGTCTCGACGTGTGTGATAGGTGGGAGGCGGGGTGCGCCCGACTGCGAGCCCGACTGCGAGTGCGAGTGGTGCAGGAGCGGCTGTGTGGGCTGGGGCTGGGCAAAGTCGGGCTGGATGGGCGGGTACTGCGAGGTGTGAACGGGACTCATGCTGCGGGGCACAATGGCGCCGCCGTAGCCGCCGCCGTAGCCGTAGCCGTGCCCGTGGCTATGGCCCGAGACCGAGGGGACGTAGGTCTGCTCGCCGGCCTCGTTGACTGCGGGGCTCGCGGGGGGCGTCGGCGTCGGCGCTGGTGACGGCGTCGTGTCAGAGGCCGTGACGCCGCTGATACTGCTGCCGTTGCCAGCACTGGCGCCGCCGCTGGCGGCTCCTCCACCACCGCCGCCGCGGCGCTTGACGCGGAAGCTCTGCGGGGGCGGGGCAAGCAGGGGCGCAGTCGACATTGTGCCCGGCGTCCCCGGCGTAGGCGGGCGGCGTTCGTTGTCAGTCGCAGCAGCGCTCCCGCGGCCAGTGTCGTTGCCGCTCCCGCTCACGCGGGTGGTCATCTGTGGCCGCACGGGCTTCTTGCGCTGCACGCGGAAGCCGCTCTCGCCGCCCACAGGCGCGTCGACACCCGCAAACAGCGCACCGCTCTCGTTGACGACCATGGCCTTGCGTGCTGCATTTTCGTCGCGCTCAGCCTTGTCGAGGTGCTTGTGCTTGCGGGTAAAGAGTGCACGCCAGCGTGGAGGCTGCGCGCTGCTCTCGTCCTGCCGCCACGACGCTTCACGGCGGCGGCGCCGGCGTGACGGGCCTGGCTCGTCGTCCGAGTCCGGGTCCGAGTCTGGGCTGTTGGCTCCGGCACTCCGGAACCATGCCGCAGACGACCAAGACCGCCGCTTGTTGTGCCCGTCCCTCCCGGTGCCGTCCTCGTCGTCGACGCGGATGTTGTTGAGCGACCGGCGGCGCGGAATGGTTAATGGTGGGGGGCGTGTACCGTTCCGGTCCGCGCGGCTGCCAGGTGACGTAGGCGGGTACATGAGGGCATTGGACGCCATCGTCGGGTACTGGTTCATCTGTGGCGACGTCGACGCCGACGGCGGTAGTGGCGTGTTGGCGGCCGTTGGAGTCGCGAGCTCTTCCATCGCCGCCATCGATGACGACGAATAGGCGCGCCCGTGGCCAGCCAAACGCGGATCGGTGCGGATGGCCGGTGGCGGCCCAACGCGGTTCCCCATAGAGAGAGGCCGTCCCGGGCTCATTGGTGGGGTGCGCAGCGGCATCTTCTCCGACGCGCCCACGTCGTTCAGTGGCTGTTGCTCTGGGACCGTTGCAGCGACCGGCCGCCAAACGTGGCCGTCCTCGGACATTGAGAACGAGCTCCCTTGGTCCGACGTCGAGACGCGGTGTCCAAACTCGTTGACGCTTGGATTCTGGACCGGGTAGTATGCGCCGTGCGAACCAAGAAGGTTGCCTTGCCTGTCGACACCCTGCGAGTGGCGGTCGAGAATCATCTGCGTCGTGAGAGACCCGGCTACAGACACATTGTGCTGTAGCTGGAGCGAGTTGCGTTTGCGCAGCTTGCGGGCCGCCGCTTTGCCGCCGCGTACACCGTTGAGGCAGTCGAGGTCCATAATAGCCGCAAAGATGCCGCCGTCAATCGGGTGGTTGGACTCGTCAAACGGCGCACCGCCAAAGAGGCGGATGAGACCCTCGACAATCTTGGTAAAGATCATGAGCAGGAAGAAGACCATGACCAGAGCTTGGAGGATGAGGATGACGTACGCCAGCCACTGCGCGGTCGCCTCGTCCACGCCCACTTCTCGGCTGAGGATGACGGCCATTACCATGGATACGATCCTTGTGATCGACAGGAAGATGACGACAGCACCCATGCTTGCGCCGCGTCCCCAGGGGCTCCAGAACGTCGTGGCCACAAACGTAAACAGCTCGACAATGACAAGGACAATTGTCTGGGCGAGGCCACTCCCTTGGCCAGCCCCAATGACAATGCCGCTTACCAAGCTGCCGACGAGAGGGAGCGACCGGTACAGCTGTTTCTCCTGCTCGTACACATTGTACATGGTCCCGAGCGCCAGCAACGTACGCGCCGCATCGTAGAGCTTGCCGGTTGGTGTACGCGAGATCCGCCACATGATAAACGCGGGAATGATGACCGAGAGGAACGCAAACGCGAGTGCCGCAAAGACGCGCGACACGATTGACGCGCCGTCAATTGTGAGCTGGTAGACGGAGAACGCCGTGATGGGGAAGTGGAATGTGAGGATGAGGCGCAACAGGTTGCCGTACAGCGCGTTGAAGTGGAATACGCCAGCCGATCCACGGGGGGAGAAACGGCGTCGCGTGCGGTGCCATTTGGATGGGGCCAAGGGGCGTGCCGAGCGCGGCATTCCAGAAGGCGTAAGGGGGATGGTGTTCAAGTCGGTCGACGAGCGACGCGGGTCAAACCACTCCTTGGTGTTGCTGCTGGTGCGCGAGTGCGCACCGGCGACGACGCTCGTCGCACCGAGACTGTTGCGGTTGCCCTTGGGGCGCGACGACTGCTCGCGGCTGAGCAGCTCGGTGAGGAAGTGGAAGAACCACAGCGCGAGGCTGATGACAATCACCACGCCTGCGAGCATGCAAAAGATGGACAGGCATGTGCCAAAGAGGTCTTCCCTCCGCAAGCCGTTCATGCGCGCAAACGATGGCATGCCGTCGCGGGTGTAGTTTAAGTCGAGGAGGCGGTCGGGAGACGACGAATTGAGGTAGAGCGGGTACTCTGGGTCGTTCATCATGTGTGCAAACTTCTCTGGAGGAGTATAGTTTTGCGGGATGATGGCGCGGTACTCGTTGTCGGGAATGACGAGGGACACGTCTGGCTGTATCAGCGAAAGAGTCGAGGCGCGATGGCAGCCGTACTCACTCCACACGAGGTTGGCCCATGAGCTCTGGGTCACAATCGGATAGAAAAAGGTCGGCCAGTTGACGGCGATCATGGCCAACATGGTGATGAACTGAATGTGGTGGAAAATATCACGTACGCCGGGCGTCACTGACAGATTAGCATTCGCTGGACAAGAATAATCGTACTCACCGAAACGCAGCAGCGCCGCGCTTACAGAAAGCCGCTCGCCGCTGAGGCCACTGATAAACATGGTACCCCACTTGAGCAGTGTCGCTTCGCGCTGGGAGGCAACGGTGCGGTTGACGCCCACGACCCATCCTGCCGCAAAGCGAGCGGCCCACTCGACGACAAAGTAGGCAATCGCAATAGCGGCCGGGAACCACAGAAAGAGTCTGTAGGGCCACGAACCCTCTTCGTACGGTGTAACGCGAATGTCGACGCATGCGAGTGTCTGCGCTGGCATGTTGGTGTCGACGACCTGCATACGGGTAGTGATCGTCGAGAGGGCGTGGACGTTGGACAATGGGACCGAGAGGCTTATGCCCCAGTCGCCTTTGGGGAAAGGGTTGCACCACGGCGCATTGGCGGCAGGAGGAGACGTGAGGCTAGCAGGGAACATGTTGTTGCACACCCACGACTTGGTCGTGTACTGCACCACACCGGCCTCGGCGGTCGTTGTGAACATTGTCGCTGCGGGGTTAGTTGGCTGCCCTCTGACTGTTTCCGCCTGCCCATGTCACCCGACGGGTTGAGACATTGTGCACGCTCTGGGCAGCTCATGCTGCTGGTGTACCGCGTGGGGCAGAAGCTCGCGTCGGGAGTGGTACGTACCCAGCTTATCCGTTGTAGCGTTGTAGCCCGGCATGTCCTCCTCAATGGTCCCGATGAGATCGAAGCGGAGCACGTCGACGCCGTTTCCGGGCAGTTTGAGTGCCGCTGCCTCGGCTCCCGAGAGCATCTGCGCGTACACGGCCGAGACGTCGAACAGCTGCGCCTTTGGCGCGAGCGGCTCGTACTTGTCGAGACATGACGAAAAGGCCGGCAAGAGGACGGTAGCAGTCACGGGTGAAATGAGCGCGAGTGCGAGCACGAGCACGAGCACCGGCACCGCCGCGACCGCGCCGCCCGTGCCAAAGATCGGGGGAGAGCGCATTCGCATGGCGACGGTGCGCTTGTGCGGTGTGATCGGGTGCGGTTCCGGTGCGCCGTCGTGCAGCCGATGTCGGGGGGTGGAAGGGTAGCGCTGGCGGAGGATGGGAGTTGTGTGATCGAGAGGCTCGACTGCAAGTAGCAGAGCTCGGCGCAGCTGTGCGGGACACGCTACGCTCGGTGCGAAGGTGGGAGCCGGTGTCGCGGGGTTGGGAAGTGCCTGCGACGTGGGCCGGTTCGGCGACGGTGCTCGACTGCTTGGCAGTGTTCGTGGTATGGGTGTCGGCAACCGGGTTGATAGCACTTTTCCAATAGAGGGACGATCGGTTGGTCCGATCTTGGACTATTGTCTAAGGCGGTGAAAGCTTGGTCGGTCCCGACTGCAGAGCCGCGGTAGACTGCGACACAAAGGCCGAGAGCCAAAAAGAACAAGGCGAGGGCGGCGGGTCGGGGGGTGGGCGCGGGGCGTCGACGGAGCCGTGTGCCGCGGGGGCGAGGGCGGGTGTAGGCAGAGGCCGGGTGGGAAGGCGCAATGAATGGGTAGAAACAAAGAAGTGATGGAAAAGAAGGGAAGTGGGAAATGAGATGAGAGAGAGAAGAGCGAGTGTGTGAGTGGGAGGATTTGGGTAGACTCCAGTGTGGAATGTGTTTGAGGGTCGATGGTTGATGAGCCACTTGCGGCGCTTGCGAGCAAAGGAGTGGGCTTGGCGCAGATGACGAGGGCGAGCAACGACGGCGAGAGCGAGCGAGCGAGCGGCCGAGCAAAGAAGATTGGGACACGGCGCGAGCGGGGAGCCAGGGGAGATCAACGAGAGCGAGAGCGAGTGAGAGAGGTATCCGGTGCGGTATACTGTAGGTGCGCCAGTGCTGCGCCATGAAGCGAGTAATGAAAAGGTACACCAGATGGCACGGACACTTGCTACCTGCTACGCTGGCACGGTGGCACTGTCGTCCAGGGTGGACAAGCCGCAGATAGGGAAGAGGCTCAAGAGGGGGCCACTCGGTGCGGATGACGACTCAGAGCTCACAGTCTCCATGCAGAGATGCCAGGCCAGGCATGCTGTGGTTGAGGCTAGTGGTGACACTTACGTCACAAGCCCAACCTCAAACCTTTTTCAACACCCACCCCTTGTTGCGGCCACAGGCGCACAACCAGAGTAAACTACAGGCTCGCATCCCCATCACACCACCCACGCCCATGCATTCAACTCATCCCCTCGCATGGCACCAAAAAAGTTCATGCATGCTTTTGAATTGGCCATGTGCGCCTCGTGGTTTGGCCTTATTATCCGCGGTATTGGTAGCGCCAGATTCCAACGTCTATTATTCTTGGCCGCAGCAGGCAGCAGGCAGTGGGAGGAATGTCTGTCCCACGCGCAAAGCATCAAGCAACGTGCGCAACGCCATGGAGAAATTGGAGAATGAGCATGCAGAGCAGAGCAGATCGTCGTGCCACCGTGTCGCTTCCCAAAGGCTAGGAGGCAAAGCCAGGTTGTCTCTCTCTTTCCTTTTTGCTGCCGAGGGTGCCGACCGCACCGAGCGCCGCCCCTGCGCCGCCCCTTAATAGCGGCGGCGTGGCGACGATGCAACAGCGCAGCGGCGCAGCGGGGTTAGTTGTGCGTAAAGGTTTGGTCACACGTCGGGTCACCACTGGTTTTGGGTCGGCGCTTTGACTCTACTGACCTGCGCGTACCTGTACAGCACAGTACAGAAATACCTACAATGGCGTCGAATGGCGCTATAGCGGACAGTGGGCCCTCGTAGCCTCGTGCGTGCGCTCGGCCTTTGGCCATTGCTGTGGTTGGGTTGGGTGCTACTGGGTGGGCGCCACAGGGATCAGGCGATCGTCAGGAATATCGTAAAGGGAAACGGCAGCTTGGCCCTCCCCACCTGATCGCCCCTCCAATGCACAGCGCCCAGCGTCCAGCGTCCACATGCACCACAGTTCCATACACTCGGAGCACCCGCACCGGTCCCATGGCATCCGCAGCACAATGAAACTACCGCACGTCACGATCTCATCCCTCAACGCCTCGTATCTAAATAAAACGCTAGTTTATGCACTGCTCTTAATCGCGTCCACCTCTTTTTGCAGAGCGGTGGCGAGCGCTTCAGCCGCATCCTTTGTCTTGACACGCAGCAGGTACGGCTTGACATTGCCCTTGGGGTCGTAGCCGATAAACTTGATGGTGGTCGCGTCGGCCTTTGGATCAAACGACGCCTGCAGCGCCATGTTCTGTTGAAAGCAGTCAGTTATCCGTGACTTGTTCTTCTGCAGCCGGGTCCGACTCACCAGCACGACAGAACCGCTCCCGTCTGCACGCATAAGAAGACGCCGCGCGCTGCCATCCTTTGCGCGTTTCAACTTGAACTGGCCCAGCCCGACGACCACATACTTGCCACCCTCGAGCGCGTGCAGCTTGCCGCGCTGCTCGATGACCGTGTCCTCGTCCTCTTCGCCTGCACCAGCCGTCTCTGCGAGGTTCTTGGACGGCTCTGCGTCGGCGGGTTCCGCAGACCCCTCGGCCGGGGTCGCAGCACCAGAGGCCCCGGCTGAGACCGGTGCAGACGAAGCAGGGGTGCCAAACGCGAACGGGGTCACGCTCGAGCTGCCAAACGCGAATGGCTTGGCTGCCGACGTCGATGCCGCTGCGGCCGGCTGCGAAGACGAGCCGAATGAAAAGGTCGAGGCGGGCTTGTCCCCCGAGCTGCCGCCAAACGAAAACGCCGGCTTGGACGGCTCGGCAGGCTTTGCAGACGGTGCGCCGAATGAAAACGCAGGAGCAGCAGCAGACTTTTCGGCCGGCTTGTCAGAAGACGAGCTGCTACCACCAAAACTGAATGTCGCTCCCGACGACCCGCCAAGTGAGAATCCCTTCGTTGGGCTGGTGCTAGAGGTGGAGCCAGGTGTGCCCTTGGCCCCGCCAAACGCAAGCTGTGGTGCACTACCGCCAGGGCCAAACTTGCCGAGCTTGGCAGGCGGCTCGGTGGGGGTCGTTGTTGAAGCAGATGGCGTAAACGTCTTGCTGTCGGGCGTAGTGGGCTGAAGTGGGCCAGAGGGGGCAAACGAGAACAGCCCAGACGACGACTTGGAACCGGACGGTGTTCCAAAGGCAAACTTGGGCGCGTCCGTCGCCTTTTCCTTTTCCTCCTTGTCCTTCTTCTCCTTCTCCTCCTTTTCCTTCTCCGTCGCCATCTCCTCGTCCAGCACTCCAGAGACAACAGCGTTCACCGCTTCGGACACCTTTGGTGCAGAGGGCTTGCCGCCAAAGCTGAACCCCGAGCTGCTCGAGCTCGCCGCACCGGTGGGAGTGAAACCGCCGGTGGAGCCCGCAGACGGGGTAGATGGCTTCAGAAGGGAGAAACCACCAGCCGCCGGCACGCTCGGAGGTGCGGGTGGCTTGACGACTGGCGCAGATGATGAGCCGTTTGTGGCTGTCTGGGGCGGAGCAGTGGACTCTGGCTTCCAACCAGCCTTGGCTGCAGCCTCGCGAAGGTGCTTTTCATATTGCGAAATGACTGGCGGGAGGACAGCACTGAGGTCGAGGAACTCGTTGGCGTTTAGCGACTGGGACACAAACGAGAGGAACGACGTGTTGAGTCCGCGCAACGATGTCCAGTACGCTACCTCTCCCTCGTCTGGGGGAGTAGGCTGCGAAGGCGCGGGGCCAGAGGACGAGCGGAAGGCCGCCGATGCCGGTGCAGCCGGGCGAGCCGCCACGGGGGCCGCCGACGAACTGGAGGCTGGGGCAGCAGGAGTGGGCGTAGCCTTGGCCCCAAACGAGAAACCACCGAATGGCTTTGGCGCGGCCGCGGGCTCCTTGGCAGGCTCAGGTGCCTTGGGTGCCGCGGCAGGCGCGGCAGGAGCGGCAGCCTTGGAACCAAAGGAGAAACCTCCAAACGGCTTGGGAGGTGAAGACGGCGCAGACTTTTCGGGGGATGCGGGTGACGCGCTCTTGCCAAACGAGAAGCCGCCGCCAAAGGGAGCAGCTGCGCCCGCTGGAGGAGCAGGGGCAGCAGCAGCAGGCGCCTTGACAGACGTAAAGCCGCTACCAAAGGGGGACGAAGTCCCAGCGGGCGCCGCTGGTGGTGCAGCCGGAGGTGGGGCCGAGAAGCTAAAGCCGCCCGACGGGCCGCCGTTGGTCGCACCAAAGCTAAATCCAGTGGAAGGGGTGGCAGACGAGGAGCCAGCAGCAGGTGCAGCATCAGCCTGTAGGATGTTAGAAAATGGACAGACGTTGCGATGGAAATGCACGAGACACAAACACTCACCCCAGCTCCGCCTGCGCCTCCAAAGCCCTTGCGCTTCGGCAGACCGCGGATCCTGCAAGTCAGTATTGATCCACAAGTTGGCCACTGGAGATCCGGAAGCTCCCATGACCCAACTCACTGTCGTCCCTCTACAGGCTTGAAGGAATCGGTGCGGACTCCTTCGTTCTGCGGCGTCAGACGCGTAACGAACAAATAAAAAGTTGGGCACCACTTACGTCCTCACCACCGTCGTCCGAGGTGTAGCCCTCCTTTGTGATTTGCTCCTCGGCACCGCGCTTTGCCATGTCGCCTGTTGGTCGTAGTGCTTAGAGGTTGAGATGTTTGAAGAATGAGAAACACGAGTTGCAAAGAGGAGTGATGGCTCTCGAGTTGAAGGGCACGGTTGTCCGTGTGCACATAAATCGACCATTGTGGTTTGGTCACGTGGCAGTTTTGATTCCGTCCGATATGAGCGCGTCTGGCGCCTTTGATTGTGACGCAGTCGATGCGAGGCAGGCAGTGACGACAGCCATCCCAATCCCAGTTGCCTACAACAGCAACTGAATCACATCAACTAAACCCACCACCACCTCCTTTCAAGCTACCCCATTGCCCATCACTACTCCTCTTGACGATTGCAACTCAAAGGAAAGGCACAGCTGCAAGGACACCTCACTCCAAACGGTTCTGCTTCCCAATTTAGTCGCCGGTACCGCTGCCGCCAAGTCGCAACCCACGTCGTCGTCGTTGCTCGAACAAGCGACGAGTAAGCGCTGTCGCCGCCCTTCCTTTACTGACTGTGCGTAGCCTGTGGCCATGACTCTTGATCCGCCAGAGTCGGGCGGTCAGAGTCCATCCCGCCAGACGTCTCTCCATACGCAAGACCCAAATTCATCGTCGCCGACTCGCAGCGGCCCCGACGCTGCAGCGTCGCAGCGGCCACCGCCGCGTCGCGGTGACTCGCATGGCTCCTTTGGTTCAGCCAGGACTCAAGTCACAATTCAATGGCCGAAAGCAGAGGACGGTACTGGTCCTACCGGACAGCCAGCCATTGTGCCTGCTGCGGGTGGACCTGACCCCCAGCGCCAGCCGACGGCCGACGCTGCGGCCACCACCAGCAGCTGGAACAACACTGTGAGCGACTTGGTGGACGTCTCTGTCAACGACCCACGAGCGGCCTATGGCAGCGACACCCACATTGATGTTGTTCCGGTGCCGACGCCGAAAGGCTCGCTCGACATCCTTCCAGCCTACGAAGGGCCACAAGGAGGAACAGTCGAAGTCCTCCCTGCCTACCCCGCAGGTTCGGTCGAGACCGTCCAAGCCTCCGAGTACCGTTCCCCCGAGGCAGTGATCGAGGGGTTCGACGAACCGTCCGACTCGACTTTACCCCCCGGCGTTCTCGCGGAACATATCGGCGAAGACGACATGGACGCGCCTCTGCTGCGGTGGAGTGACAGCGACGATGGCATGCAGGGCGCCAAGAGCAAGGCTGTCACGTTCAAGGACATTGACGAGCCTGGACAGGCCACACCACTGGGCCCAGCGGTGCCCGAGAGGCCCCAAATTGGCCCTGGCACAATGGCCAAGCTGTGGTTTGAGCAACTGCACAAACACCCCACTTCTCTGTGGCGCCCCGACATCAACCACCTTCCTCAGCCACCGCCTCCGAAGCCTCCTAGGCCCCTGTCTGCCCCCGCTACGACGGCTGAAGCAGCGCCTGCTCCACCCGTCGAATCCTACCCAAAGCCGCTTACACTTGAAGACGTCTCTCAGGCCCTGCCTGGTCATGGTGAACCGAACTGGTACTTTTGCACCCAGTGCTGGGCCTGGTACCACATCGTTGCTGGCCGTGGCACGCCACCAGTCACACTCCAGCACGGGAGCGAGGCGTGGGCGGCCTTGACGCCGACTCAGCAGGCAGAATTCACGTCTGAGAAGCACCGTCTCGCCGACCTTGAGACATCTCGTGCTGTGGCCAACATGACGCGGCACCACTTCCACCCCTTCCGCGGACTTATCCAGGTCCCGCACGAATCCCGCATCGAACGTGTGGACGTCGAGGGACACGTCGACACATTCATACACTTCAACTATGAAGTGTTTGGAGGACCGCCGGAAATCCTCGAAAGCTACCAGAGCCAGGAAGAGGGATACGACGAGGTTCTCTACGCCAGCTGCTCGTCGGATGCCTGGGTCTTTGTCCAGGGTCCCGTACCAGGCCAGATACCGGTCGGCCTTGTCCACGACTTTACGCAGGAGAAACTCGACAATCCTAGCCCTGGTGCTGATGGCGCACAGAGCGTGGTTGATGCCTGGTCACTAGCTATTACGTGAGTATACGTCTTGCGTTCATCGCTGATTGCTCTTCAGCCTCCTGTCGAATCCTCTGTTCAGGGGAAAACGTGGTTGGGTCAAGCTGGAAAACAAGACGTTCCAGCACAAGATTGGAGTGTCGTTACGGGCGTGAGTGTAGTCTTTACGTGTGCGCCCGCTTACTCAGATCGCATCTCATGTATCGACTCGGCTTCTTGTGCAAGGAATTTGAAGACGGCAACCGAATTGGGCCTCTTGCAGCTGGCGATGTGGTCGCTAGCGAAGCGCAGGTCAAGCACATGGATCAGTACTTTACTCGTACCTGGGTTGAAATATGCCTGTGGCTCCAAGAGTACCAGCATTGGCATGGTTAGTCCTTTCGGCCACGAGTACCTGGCTAATAACCAGGGAAAGACGTCCACGCCGAGTATGTCAAGGGTGTCGTCCTCGGCGAAGATCTCGAGCGTGCTCTCAACATTATGGGCGTTCCAGAGGGTAAGTGGGACAACTCCAAAGACCATACTGATAGTCGCAGTCAGTGTCCCTTTCTCTGACGTCTTTACCGAGCCACTCCACATTCTTGGTGTCTCGAACCGTGACACCGTGGGAACGATCGAGGACGCATACGACCTCCAAGTATCCGAAGACCTCAAGCACACTGGCAAATACCTGGGCGCCCTCGAGGTCCTCTCGCGCGCGCCCATCCCGGGCGCCGACCTGCTTCAGATCAAAGTTGCGACAGAACGGTCGCTTGACCGTTTCAGCGATAGTGAGTTGGCTGTCACCAATCAGGAATCTGGGTTAACCATCACAGGCGACATTGACAAGGCATACGAGGGCATTGGGATCACGTCACAGTACCTCGACACCATTCACGTCGAACGCGACGACGTACCTCCCGACCACATCTTCGACATGCACCGCAACGCGATGAGCGTTCTTACAGACGCGGAAGAACGTGCAACCCTCGGCCACCACCTCTACGTCATTGGCAAGGTGCTCGGCAACGAGGTGATGATGAAGATTGGACGGACCGGTAGCACATACCTATCCCTGGACCAGGCCTACAACGAGTTCAATCTCTCTCGCACCTTTGGCACTTTCGACAGTGATGTCGACCAGATGCTCATATTGTAAGTGCTGAAAGTGGAGATAGATTATTGACGCCCCACAGGCAGTACGAGACGTGGATCTCTGACCGGCCGTCGCGCGCCGACCATTACCGCATGGCGCTCTCCATCATTGCCAATGCACCCGGAGAGGAGCGGCCGGTTCTCCAAGCGTTCCTGGCTGGGAAAGACAGTGAGTTTCCAGTGATACGAAATGTGCTTATGACAGTCTCCGAGTTACAAGGACCTGCTCGCCGCGATATTCCAGCTGGATTGAGGAACATTGGCAACACGTGCTACCTCAACTCGGTTCTGCAGGTGCGGGTGTACCCTTGACGCAAGTGACTCACAAGCCCAGTTCCTCTATACCATCAAGCCCATTCGCGACGCCGTCATGTCGTTCAAGGATACAGACCCGGTGGCCGCTCCACCCAGCAACGAGTCTGCCAAGGCAAGAGAGAAGCGGATCAAGGTCCAATCGTCCCGGCGATGTGAGTGTCGTCGCTGCAAACGCCTCAACTGACCCACAGTCGTCAAGTTCCTCGGTGACCTGTTCACCCAGATGTACAAGACCGAGAGCAGTGCGGTTGTTCCGCAAGAGGAGCTGGCCCGCCTCGCCATTCTGCCGATCGACCTTGTGGACCAACGTCACGACGCGATCCCAGAGGTCAAGCGTACCAGCGAGGACCTTCCTATGATCCACGAGGGCGATGAGGTTGGGATGGACGGACCAGGACGGGTGACGATTGACAATCTGCCAATGTTCGTGTCCCCTGTAGCGTCTCCGACATCGTCTTCGGCAGCCACTGCTGCTGGAACTGAGCCCTCGACGCCACTGTCCCCGCCAATGTCGCCTCCTCATAACCCACTTCCTGCGGACGTCCCTTTGCTTCCCACCCCTGCCACCTCGCCACATCGCCGGCCGTCGGTGCTGGGTAAACGAGCAAGCGAGGATCGCGAGTCTGCCTTTGGGGGGTCTGAGGAACGGCTCCGCCGTCTGACATCGTCTGCGGACGACTTGATCGAAATCGACACTCCGACGAGCCCGGCCTCCCCCGTTGGCGGTGCTCCCCACCAGGGTGACGTTGAGATGCGCCCCACAGGTCGGGAAAACAGCCAGTCTGTTCCGGCCGCCGACCTGTCGCAGCTCGAGATTGTCTCGCAGCGTTCAGAGGAGCCTCCTGTTGAACAACGACAGCCCTTGGCGCCCCTCGAGGTGGACGAGCAGGTTTTCGAGGGCCAGGACATTGCCCTTCCTGCTTCGCCTCCCCCGCCGCCGCCGGCACCCGTCGGCCCTCCCCCGTTACCGCCCCGCCGTCGGTCAATGGCGCTGGTGGCCGCTGAAAAGTTTGGCCTCCAGCAGGACGCTGCAGAGATTCTCATCAATGTGCTTGCGCAGCTCGAGTATGCCTTTGACGTCTCTTCGGATGGCGAGAGCGACCAGCCGCCCAACTTGATCCAAAGGTATGTCCTCCAAGTCGCGGCTGTGCTAACTGCAGCTTGTTCTCTACAAAGTTCCGGCAGCAGATGCTGCTTGACCATGGGGATGGGACCCCGGCGCAGGCACACCCTCCAGTCGAGTCTGTGTTTGTGCACCCGATCATTGGCGTCGAGGAAGACGGTAAGGATCTGTACGACTGCCTTGCGGAGCTGTACCTCGGCGGTGCAGAGATCGAGTACGAGGGCAAGAAGGGCTTCAAGATGGATCTGATTGACGAGCTTCCGCCAATGCTCTACATCCAGATGAGGGTGGGTAGGATTGTTTCCTTCCACTGCTAACCCTTCAGCGCTCGCAGTATGACGCGGCCAAGCGGAGCCAGACGAAAACCAACACCCACATCCCCTTTGAGCGCACACTCGTGATGGACCGGTTCCTGGCAAACTCGGATCCCGCCAAGCGCGAGCGTTCCATTGCGCTTACGCGTGACATGATGCGCCTCCGTGCCCGTCGGCACGAGCTCAAGAACCACAAGGTGAGACAGACTATCCCGGACACGCACTCACACCAGCCCATGTCGATTCCCGACACGTTCCGTTTTGTGCGTGACGCACTTGGCGCAGAGGCCACGACGACGGCGCTTGCTTTCAATGCCGACGCGCCGAACGGCATCTCTCCCCTGACGGACGAGATCACCCCGGACCTGCTCGAGGAGCTCGGACGGTTAGGTGAAGCGGCCGACGTGGAGGTTGGGCAGCTGGAGGAGCGTCTTCCCGCCGCCAAGGCTGAGCTCGAGGCGCTCTGGGCTGGCGCCGACGCGGTCGAGTATGAGCTCGTTTCGGTCTTTGTCCACGGCGGCACGGGCACGGGTGGACATTACTGGACGTACCAGGCGGATCTTCCGCGTGACGGTGAGTGGAGTCTGTGCTTTAGCTCGGAGGACCGACACGTGTGTACGTGCTAACCCGCAGGAAACAAATTCTTCTACTACTCGGACGAGACGGTCAAAGAGGTCCCGCCGACGGACGTGTTCAGCGACAAGTCTGCGCAGGGCGTGAGCCCCGCGCTGCTGTGCTACGTCCGCAAGGATCGCAGTCTTGTGGATACCCTGCATCGCGAACAGGTGGGAGAGGGAGAGGGTGAGGGTGAGAGCGCAACGAGCGCACAGGGACTGGCTGGTGTACAGGACGAGGCACAGCCAGTGCAAGTGCAGGAGGCACCATTGGTCGAGATCGACTAGACAAGGGTATTGGGGTGACATTGTTTGCCACCGTTGTGATAGCATACAGTAGTAGACGCATGTGCATACATTGGCCTGGGGGTGTGTCTGTGTGGCGACAGGGAAAAGTGGTTTAGTGGGAGCAGGAACACATTGTTCGTCGTTGTTTGTGATTGTTTGTGATTGTGGGTTCACGAGATAAGCCCATTGTTGACACCAGGGGCGATAGGAGATACAAACAAAAGGAAATGCCAACAACGATGAAAGTGTGGATGCAACGTGTGCGGTGCACAATTCTCAAAGCGCACATACACATACACCCTCGTAACACGTTTACCTCACGTTTCCCATCGTCGCTATTGTCCACGACAGTCACGCCCGACATGCGTGTGGCACATCCCCTTGTCTAACCACCG
Organism: Pascua sp. PH4015B; assembly: GCA_025502685.1. Lineage (NCBI taxonomy): Eukaryota > Fungi > Basidiomycota > Tremellomycetes > Trichosporonales > Trichosporonaceae > Pascua > Pascua sp. PH4015B. The sequence goes on from JAMFRD010000127.1 coordinate 42,554, forward strand.
GCTCATCACAATCACCTACTTTATTTGTCACCACGTCCAACAATGAGCACCATTGTTCAGTGGTGGGACGATCAGATGCAAACCACCCCTCTCCCCTCACCCTGGACAGCATATAAGCCGTCCGGTCGATCTTCGTGTCATCGTTTACCCATCTGATCATCCTTACACCACCGGTGCTCACTCCAACCCACGTACGCTCGTTCAGTCCCAGCACCGACCACCACCACGCACGCCTGTCCGGCGGCCAACCCTCAATCCCCAACTCCCTCCCCAACTCCCTCCCCAACTCCCGCCCCACCAACCACCCCCCCGGCCGGGCCCCACTGCGGACCGCCCGCGGCCCCGA
>JAMFRD010000128.1:0-42581 GCA_025502685.1 Pascua sp. PH4015B
AGAGAGAGAGAGAGAGAGAGAGAGAGAGAGAGAGAGAGAGAGAGAGAGAGAGAGAGAGAGAGAGAGAGAGAGAGGGAGAGAGCAGGAAGAGGGGGTGTAAAGCACAGAGACCACCGACTTGTACACGACCTCTTGCTGGAGGTCAGACGGGGCAAAGGGGTTGACGGGGGAGGGGAAGAGTAGGAGGAGGACGAGGAAAGGAGAAAGAGTTGGAGTTTGTGGGTACAGTGGTGGGAGGATCGAGATCCAGAGGGCGTGCGCGCGTAAGATGGGGTGCGTGCGTGCGTGGGTGCGTCCAGTAGAACAAGCGAAGGGAGCGAGGGGAGCGAGGTGAGAGGTTGGAGAGGTGCGGGGGCGGGCCTGGCTACACCAGAGTGGCTAGCCTGCGGTGGTGGTCGGTGGGTGGCTACGACTGGCATGGCATGGCCGGAGCACAAGACAGGGTGCAGAGCAAAGGAGCTAGGGAGGAGAACGAGGGACGAGAGACCAGAGACGAGAGGGACGGGGGGGGGGAGGAGGCAGACAAGGGACCAGGGGGGGAGGGTACGAGGGAGAGGGACGACAGGAAGCCAGGGTGCTGGCACTTAGGGGCGACAAGGCCCGGTGAGTGGTGTCAGGGCAAGGCCATTCTCGGGCATCGACTGCCAAATCTTACCCCCAAGCTTGCAAGTCTGCATGCCTGCCCAACTGACCCAACCACTACTTGACCGACTGACCACAAAGACTCGAGACGCAGCGGATTTACCGGAACACCCAACTCACCACTGAGCCTGGACGAAGCCGGCGCCTCTCTCTGCGTTCGAGGCCATGCATAGGCAGTGCGTCACTGTGTCCGTCATAAAGTGGGCCAAATGTGTACAAACCGTTCCCGTGTATCCATCTTTTTCCCTGCATCCAGGTTTACATACTCATTTCATTCCAGGTGAGCATGGCCCATCCTTTCGCTGGCGCACAAGCTGCCCAACACCTACCAACTACAGTAAGCACATATGATAGGGGCCGACATGGTTTGCGCTATTCCAGGCCAACGCCATCGAGGCATAAAGGTGCCATGAGGTGCAATTGTAATCAGATGCAAGGCTCAAGGAATGCATCCGACACGGGGGCGGCTCCCGCCTCAAACCGTGCCAACTCGGGACAAGCACCGAGGATGACTAGAGATCGGTGCTGCCAAAGGTGTTGCAAAAGAGGTTCGAGGTTGGGCTACTGCAAGTCTCGGTCCACCAGGGCCACCCAGTTTGAGCACTCTCCCTTGTCTGGTTGAGCCTAATCTGCACCCCATCTCGGTCGTGTCGCGGTCAGTTCGCCGCGCCGACGACGGCCACATTGGCGAGCCCATTCGTGCCTCAGCCTCAGACACGCGGCTGCCCGGTCCTTCATCTATCCGGTGTACCGGTGTCCCCTTGTTCGAGGATCGAGGATCGAGGGCACTCTGTATCTGGCCCGATTCCTCGATTCCTCTTTGCGCGTGCGCCGCAGGGCGACTACCTCAGCTACAAGCTGTTTATTCCCGTACCCCGCTGCCCGCGCCGGCCGCTAGTGGGCTCCGCTTTTAGTCTCAGGCTCTTTCATCCTTGCTCGTGCTTCTGGCCTCTTGTCGCGACTGACCAGACTTTTTTGTCTCCGATGACCCCTGTCGCTCTACTATCGCCCCCGTTTTTTGCCCCTGTTCCACACCCGTTCCGCCCGGCATTCCAACTCGATCCGTTCCCCGCACCCTTGCACTCCCTGGTAGTCTACTCTGGCGCTCGACGCGGGCCGCTTGCTTCTTGATTTCGCGCGACGGGCCGTGTCCTGCTGATACATACTTTGTGCCTTTTGGCGTGCGTCAGTACGCCAGGCGGCGTCCCATGTCGCAGCCACATTGCCACAAGTCTCGCCACTGGCGCCACGACGTTTCGCCACGCTCATCAATATGAATAATGCCCATCGACGCGTCCGCGTTGTTGGAACACGCTATTCACCTGCTGGCCGGCATGCTCTGCAGCAGCGCGCGACAAACACGCGCATGTGCGGGCATGAATTGATCTCGCTGGATCGCGTCGACAATCGCATCACTCATCGCTCGACGCGCACTCGTTGGTCTTGTCATTGCCCTTCGCCCCTCTGTCCCGAGCGATCGCGCACGGTTCGACCGACATGTCCCAGCCACCTACGTATTTGTTCCATGTGTGGCTGCGACTGACACAAAACGGTAACAAATGAGCATCAGCTGCGTCACTCGAGTGGCATTATCGTGCGGGGCATCATGGGCAACCAAGTGGCATGTGGCACAATTAGAAGCAACAAAACGAGACCCGCGTCACATTTACATTTCAATGAGAGTGCAACGCCGTATGTTCCTCGTTCGCGACGTGGCGTGTGGCGGGGGGGATGCATTCATTCCCTCATATTCTTCAACATGCATTCCCCATAACCCCCTTGCTAGCTTCGTTCATCATTCGCACATGAAATGACATGCATTCCTCGCCATAGAGCGTTCAAAATGGCGCGCTCGGCACCCCCTATCTCATGATCACAACTGGTGGTCCATCGTCGGTCATGAATACAAATTCACCCACCAACAGATTACCGATGATGGCCGTCTCGGGGCTTGGCAAGCTGGGCTTGGCAAGCTGTGCCTGTCCCCCAACGGCATGTGCCTCGCCGTTCATTTCAACCCACGAACCCATTGGACACGCGTCTGTGACCGCTGGATGCGCAGCCCAGCGCACGTCCGTGGGTTCTCGAGAACATGGCCCAGGGTGAGGAGCACCCATGCCGCGGTCCTGGTGCCCGGCAAGGATTTAAGCTCTGTATGTCTGCGCCAGTTCTGTCCCGATCGCCACTTGGAGCCCTACCGCGACCCCGAGGGACGTGTCGTGTGGCCCCCACGCCAGAGCGTCGTACGTCTCGTCCCCCGTGGACCCCGTAGACCCCGTTCCTCTCTCCCGCAGGTTACTCTCCCATGGCCCTGTGCTGGATCTTGATCCCCGCCCTGGGACCTTTGGTCTGGCGTTTGCTGGCGCGCTCTATTTTCCGATCTCGGCGACTTTGCATTCTGCCATGTACATAGTAGTGCTGGCTCCCGCAGTTGGACACATGCCAGCAATGCCAGCATGCACGCCATGCATGCATGTCCGCGGGGATGTACAGGTACAGAAAAAGTACAGGGCAGAGGCACCGGCCGCGGCCACGGGCTCGGGCTCGCGATGTGCGACACGCGCTTGTCGCGTCCATCGGCGCGATCAAAGTTGGCCGTACGCGCCTTCGTGTCAGGCTGAGTGGCGACGACGAGCTGGGCCGAACAGAAATCGAACGCACGCCCCATCCCATGACATGTGGATGGCAAAGAGGACAGGCGGGTAGCGGGTCAACTTGACACAGATCCCAGAAGCGTTTGTGCCCCTTGTCCCCTTGGTCCTCACCACCGTGCCATCGTATCCCCCGACACAACCCCTGGTTTCGTCGTAAAGGCATGAAACGCACTGCTGTGCAACTTAGCCTCGGCAGTGCCACACAAAGTTACCGCAGCCTCGGCAGCTGGTTGCTACGCGGGAGCAGGCGGCACACAGCGCGGCCCGCAGACACCTGCCTCCCCGAGCGAGGCACTGTGACATGTGAGAGACCAACAGCCATGCACCCGTGCACATTTAGTCACCGCTTCGCCTGAGCACATTTTTTACATGGACGCAACGCCGCGTCGCTGTGCACTGCGAGAAACAAAACCGAAAAAAAGAAAGCAGAAAGGAGAGCAAGTGGCAAGGCCCGACGCACGTCGTGGTCGAAAAAAATCGTGCGTGCCTGCCCACCCGACAAGCTTACCTCTCTGAACACCCCTGTAACCGAGCTTGTCGTGGATTGACGCATTCCAGCATCGGCCAAGCGCACGCTGAAACGGAGTACGTGCGCCGCAGCGTCGTCGAGTATTTAAAGCCACCGCGAGGTACGGCGGGTTACGAACCGGGGCATGCGAATAGCAACAGTGCTGTGCGGTGAGGTAAGTAGTGGGAACGTGGTGTGGCGGAGGCGGACAATGTTGCATGACTTGGTGTTGGATTTAGCTTGCTGTTCCCGCCGGCAATGTCCATCGCACAGGCGTGGTTTTGTGCACACTCACTTGCACTTGCGAGTCTGCAAGTAGTGACAACTGATAGCGCCCCACGCCACCACACGCAGCGAATTGCCAGGTGTGCCTGCGCCATGCGCCAGCGCCAGTGGCGCCAGCCTTGCCATGTTGCGAGTGTGAAACTGCGTTACATGGCGTGTGTGGCGTGCCATGGCGTGTCACCTTGTTCCATCTCATGATTCCAATTCACACTGCCCCTCTGCGACTTGCAGATCAGAAGATCAGGCTTCTATACTGCTGCACTGTGAGCGCTGTGCAGCTGTGCAGAAACAAATAGGGCTTGGAACATTGCAAAGTGGCGCTGCGGCGCTGTGGCGTGGTCGCACTCATCTGAACCAAGCTGAGACACACAACACGCACTACTGTACTTTACACGCGCGCGCGCGAGACGCGAAGCATGCCAAGCAGTCGACAAGCGAGCTCTGTACATTACATACCTGCGGGCACTCGTGACATGGGGGCGGACGTGCACATGGGTGAGACACAGTGGCATTCACGACGCCAGCCCTCGAGACACAAACATTCGGTAACTGTGTAACTCTCCGAGTCCATGAATACTCGTGATATGGCAGTGGACGTGCACACGCCCACCAAGGCCACCAACACATCACATGAACGACCCACACTCGCTTGAATAATAGTGGCGTTGGTGGCGCGCACAGCCCCAGACGCGTCACGCCACCACCCCATTCTCGTGATCTCGTGTGGGGGTAGGGATGGACGTTGCTTCGTTAGGAACGAGGGTACTCTGACGCTGGGCGGTTGGACGTGCATATACAGGTGGGATAGGACACAGCGAGCGCAGGCAGTTCACGCGTGTGCCGAGGGAGTCGAGACACTGAGTCGAGACTTAGACAAAGACAACGAAGCACAAGTTTACCGTCGTTAGGCGCCAAGCCCAATGCTGGGCCCATGTTTGATCCACTCTCACTGGTGTCCCAACTATAGTCTATGAAGCCTCGCCAGCAATGACTCCGCCCTCTCCCGGTCGACAGATACGCATGCATGAGCAAAGCAACCTCCTCCCAGCCAAAATCGCCACTGGGCGCCAGCTGTTTCTAGCTGTCACACCAACGCAAATCTACAAGTGCGTGCACTGCATGAATAATGGCACATCTGATAATACGGTATCACCACCACAGCAACAGGTGATCGGATGCCCACTCCCGCTCAAGGTACTCCGGCCATCTGGCATTCTGAACCCCCCGTCGATGGCTCGGGGTAAACGCCCAGGCCCAGACCGCGGGTGCGGAGCAAAGGGGGGGAAACGACGCGGTGCAGCGATCGCGATCGTGGTAATTAGGTGCGCGCAGTTGGGAGTTTATCCGCACCGATGCCTGATACCTGCGTCTGTGGGCACCACTGATTCGTCAGGATGCCGATGTGGACCGTGCATGTGTGCATGAGACACGGTTGGGCTTGTGTGACTCCGTGGATCCGTGGCGGAGTTGGGAGCGGCCAGGCGGTCAGGGGAGGTCCGGCGGGGTGTCATGTTGCGGAGTCGCGTCTCATGTCCGAGTGAGGGAGGTGAGTCTCGAACCACTCCGAGCGTGCGATGCTGTAGGGCACTGACGGCAGGCATGGCTTGGCGGATGAGGATCTCGACTGAGCAACAGAGGTACAGGTGGGTACAAAGGGGCATGTTGCTTGGTGCCCGAAGCACGTGTCCTTGATATGCATAAGCAGAGCACACCGGTACGACCTTGTGTTGACATTGTAGACCATTGATCCATGGTGCTGGTTGCCAGGTAACCTCACCTCTGGGGCATCTGACACTTGGAGTAGGCAGTCAACCCCTGGTGAGGCTGCTGAAATGAAACGAGAATTTTCACTGTCACTGCTGCGATGTTGGCGGTCAATGCTGGTAACGATATTTGGGATGTGCACATTCTGCCCTCCCCCATCTACTTTGACCTCGACAATATGTTCCGTTCATGCATCCTCGCCTGGTCTAAACCGAATTCACCCGTCAGAGCTTTCATCCTACTGTGTACACGTCCGTGACAGCAAGTGTATAACCACCGTCCCACTTAAGCAACACGACAAGCCAAACGTCCTGCCAAATCGGAGTGGAGATCTATACATCCCGAGCACTTCATACAACAGCAACCACCCAGCTACCGCCTCGACGCACTTAGGGCGAGCATCCCCACTAGGCCCAAGGGTAGCCACTGGCCCATCTGCGTCAACCCCTTGATACTCCCAAACACGACGGGACAAATGGCAATGAACAGGATCGAGCCCGACAGCGACATGAGGCCCGCCACCGCCTCGAGGGTGCGGTTGCGGTATCCCAGCGCGGAGCGGACGAGCACGAATGCGATGAGACCCAGCACGCACGACGCGACGTGGAAGCACACGTAGAGGGCGACTTTGGTTTCGTTGTCCAGCTCCGAGGCGAAGAGGGGTGGGTGGACCTCGCGCGTGCCTTGGATTGTGTGTCCGAGGAAATTAAAGACGGCGACGAGGGCGGCGATGGCGAGTTGCATGCTGTTGGAGGGGCAGGTGGTGAGGTACGCGGTGGTTAGGGCTGGTTAACGGTGTGTGATTTGCGTTGGGAGACTCCATGAGAGGCTCGATGAGAGGTGACTTTTATCGGAGTTACACAGTAATGGTGACTGGACGGATCGGAAGTCACCGCGGCCGCTGGATGTACGTCACTCTCGCATGCCAGCGGTTCCACTCGGATGCGTCCTTGTCCGAGAGCTAAATCTCGCCAAGAACAATCAACCATGCTCTGGAATGCACATTTTGGCCCGCAGAACAGCGGAAGTGGAGCACAGATGGCGGCAACGCGGCTACGAGAGGGAACTCGGGCCAGGTGGCAACTAGTCTTGGTTCAAGAACGTGTCACGTGCAGCTGGTCGTGCACGCCCATCGAAAAGTCACTACGGGCACTCTTCCTCTGGTGTTCATCTTGGGGCGCATTCTGTGTAGTATCTTGGAAGCTATGGTGTACGTCTCGTGTACTCTTCCCATCCTCGTGGGAAGTGTGCAATGGGGCGTCCACGCACAATATCACACACGATGTTCTGGTAGTACTCTCCGGGATCGTCATCAAACTCCTTCTGGAGGTCATCCGTCAATTTGAAGACGGGCCCGCCGACGTGGCGAATGACATCAATAAGCGTGTAGCGCATCATGGTCACGACGTGCTCGTCGGTCAATTCGTCGAGTGTCTGGTCGTCTATGTCGGGTTCCTCCACGTATAGCGGATTGCCAGCCGGCCGTTGTCTCCAAGCCATTACGGCGTTGTGTTCCCTCCATACCTGGAGCAATGGATGGTACCGGCCGTAGAGCTCGTTGGTTGCACCCAACCACGCGGCCGTGTCGTCCGGCCCCTCGAGTTGGGACGGAAATGCGACGCGCACGTTGCCCTGGAGTCAGTCGAGAAAGAGACAACCAGCACGACTCCTCATGATGTCTTGGGCAAAGCATGTTGCAGCACCTTCAACTGGAACTTACGTATACAACATACTGGTATGATACACGCTTTTTGTCCCAGTACTCATCGATGTCCTGGGCGAGTTGCGGGAGCCGTTTTAGACGAAGCAGGGTTGCCAACCATGGGTTGTGGGGGAACAAGCCCATGTCCTCTGGGGTGATGTCGGAGAGCTGTAGCCAGATGCCGATAGTGTTGTCTTGGTGTGCGGCGACGAGCTCTGCTAGACCGGCGTCAACAAGGCTCAGGTCCGGAACGTATGAATCAGAGTGCGCGGAAACGTTCGTTGAGGCTTGCTCCCTATCTTTCTTGGGCACGGTCCGTCGCATTTGCTCGTCGCCAATGCACTCAAGATATGCTTGAATGTCGATCGGTTGACTTGGGTTAGTTACGACAGTACTGTATGGCGGAGGTAGACTCACTCTTTTCCCGGAACGGACAAGTCAATCAAGTAGTCTTCGGACTTGGTGGATCCAGTGAAGTACGAGTCAGGACGTTCGGCATCCATGTTGCTGTGGACTTGTGAGTGAATGGTTCTGATGAATGTCGGCCACATACGTACGATGGAGGATGCTGGGCAGATGGCTGGGTAGACGGTGAGGGGCTGTTGTCCATGATGGCAAATGATCAATAGCTGCGGGAAGGTGAATCGAGATGATACAGACCAAATGACCATGGGATGACGTGTGGAGGGAGACGGTGAGATCGAACTGACGGCCGAGTCAACTCCTGATGAAACAGCAGGGGTAGGAGGATGTTTATCGCCACCCAGCAGTTTGCAAGTCGGTCCCTTTCTCCATCTGTTCCATTCTTTCCACTTTCTCTCCACCAACTCTGTTATTGTCTCTCTGTTGTCTCCATTCTCTCCACTGTCATATTCATACTCTTCCCTCTCCGACACTCTGTGCCGTGTCGCTCGGCATCCGCCACCATGGAGAACGACACCTCAACAGCGTCATCTACGGCGCCCTCCTCCCAACCTCTGTATGTCCCATACAGTACTTTCAGCTCTATTCGCTGATTCCACCTCAGAAACGACGCCCATCTTTCCGCAATGGAGTCTCAGGAGACGTACTTTACCGGGTCGTCCAGGGCAGAGGACTACTTTGTTGACCTCTCGGTTCCAGCTAAAGAGTGGGTGCTGTTGCCGGCTTTGCTGAGACAAAGGCAACCGATCGACATTCAAGCGTACCTACAGTGCATTGGCGAGGATCTGAGACGACGAACTGCCCCATGGGATGAAGGAGATGTCACGACAGCGGAATCGCGCTACGGCCTCAAGCCCTATATCCCAGTCATGGAGCTCGTTCACGCTGGCCTGGTGGAACTGAAAGCGGCGTCCAAACGTGACCACCTCGGTATCTGGCTGGACATTTCGGACATCACGCCGGATGATATGGCGCGGTTTCCGCACAATCCTTGGCTCGCAAGCCTGATCCGTCTCGACCGACTTCCGAAGCTGGCTCGTGACATTGAGGAACACTACAACAAGCAGACGACCTCTCGCCATCCCGTCGTCTATGTGAGTGAGACGGACGCCGCAGAGGGGTAGTTGTGCGGACGGTCCCCAGTCTGACGGCAGGGCAATGTGCGCATCGCCTTCCCCACCCATCTGGTGGGGCCGGATATGGATTCGGCGTGGCTGAAGGGCACCAAGGCACTCTACGGCTACGGTGACCACCCAGTGGTTGCGGTCTGGAAGGCGCATAAGGAGGTGATGGCGCATAGGGAGCCAGTGGGCGATCCCCGACTATTGGAAGACCTAGACCCAGCCGCTCGTACATTAGACGAGCTGACCGACGCCGACGTCGTAATCGTCCTGCGCTATATCGTCTCAGGTGTTATCTGGCACACGAGCGAACCAGTTCTCCCGTTGACCGCGGAAGACCAGGCCGACTTCGACAACGACCCGGGCGAGTACTACCAGATGATCGTCAACGAGTCTGTGCGTGGGCTCCCCGTCACACATCTCCCACGAGGCTGGGACGATTACGTCCAGAAGATGACAGAGAGGCGGCAAAAATATGATAGGACGCGTGCCCAAGAGTAAGAGGTATATGATAACAAGCGAGGCAAGATTGACCTCCTCCGAGCGATAGCGATGCAATGATGGCCGATACGATACCCCAAGCCCGGTCTGACCCACGCCATGTGCTTCCTCGGAGCGAGTGGGTCGAAGTATCAGGCACCAGTTCGTCAGTGCCCGACGCGACGTTTACGATGTGAGAGTGAGACAATGGGCGTCTATCGCATACAATTTTCAATTTGTGGGTATGCAGTCTTCCACCCTGCTACTGTAGCGTCTATGAAGTCCTCGCGTACTCTTCCCACCCGCGCGGGAGATGAGCTATGGGACGCCCACGAACGATGTCGTTGATGGTATCCTGGTAGTAGCCACCTGGATCCTCATCAAACTCCCTCTGAATCTCGTCTGTCAACGGGAAGACGGGGCCAACGTGACGTATAATATCGACAAGGGTGTACCGCATCGAGGTGACGACGTGTTCTTCGGTCAGATCGTCCAGAGTCTGAGCATCTTCGTCTGGTTCTTCGGGAAATAGTTGATCACCAACAGGTTCCCTGTGGCTCATGACCGACTCGTGCTCTTTTGACACGCTGAAGACTGGGTGGTGTCGACCATATAGTTCGTTGGTTCCAGCCAACCAACCCGTCGTCTGGCCTGGACCCTCCAGTTGAGTTGGGAACGCGATGCGAATGTTGCCCTGGAGTAAGCCAAAGCGGGAAGGTGATTAGGACGGTCACAAAAGCTCTTGGTGTCGAATGGGAAACTGCAGGGGGGGGGGGGGGATCACAGCTCACACATCACTGCCAGACGAGGGGATCTCCCTGAACTACATGCTCCAAAGCTGGCGCCATAGAGGCCACCCTTTTCACGGCATCAAGACCACCACGCACACACGCTGGCCTATTGTGCCAGCACTCCGGTTCGCGACGGGTTTGGCGGGCGAGACCCTAGGACCTGACGAAGAACCTCTGCGGTAGACGAGACGTAAAGCACACACGACCCTGAAAATTCACTGCACACCATACTGGGGCAACTCACATACACAGCAAACTGGGGTGACATCCGGTTCTTATCGCAGTATTCATTGAGGTCGTGGGCCAGTTGAGGGAGCCGTCTGCGACGAATCAAGCTTGCCAGCCACGGATAACGAGGAAATCGGGCCATGTCTTCGGGGAGAATATCCGAGAGCTGTAGCCAGATGCCGACGGTGTTTTGTTGTCTTTGGACGCGTCGACCAGTTCTGCGAGACCAGCGTCAACGAGAGTCATGTTGGGGATATACGAGCTGGGTTGCTGTGTGGAAACCTCGACAGGTACTTCTACGTCCAGAAGGGGATCCTTGCGCGAGGTACGCCGTTTACGCTCCTCGCCGATACACTGCAGATACGTTTGAACATCGATGGGTTGACTAGTTTCAGCGAGCTGTGTTTTGACTGGGGAGCTCACTCTTTGCCGGGAACAGTCAGGTCAATCAAGTAGTCTTCTGGCCTGGACGATCCGGAGAAGTATGTATCGTGGTGCTTGGTGTCTGTGTCTCTATGTCCGCGTGAGTGCATGCGCGAGTGAATGCAATGGATGGGTGAGGCGTACTCGGAAGGTGGCCGGGCAGGTTGTTTCGCAGAGTCCATAGGAAAGATGGTCAACAACTGAGGGAAGCAAGTTGGGGGATTATAGGGATGTTACAAGTGACGAGAAATGGAGAAAATGTTGAAAGGGAAGGAAAGTGATATAAGTGAAGAGGTTAACAAGACGGAGTCACCACAACTCAACTCTTTGTCGTCTTGGGTTGTGTTTTGCCACCTGACGCGATTCAGGGCGGGAGTATTTTGACCCCTCCTTTTGACCCCTGCTGTTTCAGCTGCAGCACTTCCCAGTGAAGGCAGATATTCCATATGGGCATCGAGACTGTCTAGAACATGACGGGGCATCTGTTCCTTGTTGTAGTGATCTGTGCACGCACACGAACTGTGGCTCGCATGGGAAATACGGCAGGCATTGGCCCCTTGCATACTGTCCTTGCACACTGTGTGGACGAGCTTTGCATTCCGCCAAGGAACGAACCCACAAGCCCACACTGGACGGCAAGACACCAAAGGGCTGGACCCCACATTGAGCTCGGCATCCCAGCGACCCCGCGACCCCTCGACCACTCCCAACAAGACACACGGCAAAGCCAAAAACTCAGCTGTCCGAACCGAGAATCGAACTCGGGTTTTGGGATCGCTGCCTGGTTCCAGGCTCACACGGCGTATGAGACCCACGCCCTAACCGACTAGACTATTCAGACAACGTTTGTGGAAGGAGCCTGTGCAGGGAGTGGGTCAGGAGGTTGGGGACAGCATGTTGAAGGCCAGCGGGGCAGTGGGCAAGCAAATGACGACAGACTCCCTGCTCCCTCAACTGAGGGGTTTGGCGCCCATAGGTGTAAGAGTACGACGAGTCCTACCCAATTCGCACCATCCTCAGGGGCGCTCAACGGGTGTGTGCCCAAGTGATAAAGTCATAAGCCGGTTCCTAACGTTTGGCGTCGTTGGTCGTGACTGGAACTTGGCTGTGACCTTGGCAGGAAATTCCGCTGTGGTGTTGGGGAGCACTGGGGCACTCGCGACGTCCGCGAAGGTACTGGCGTTGGGGGGCCTGTACGTGCGCTAGATGGGACAGTCTTTGACGTGCTACCAATCTCCGTGCTGTGAGCACCTCGGACACCAACTCCTAAGCCACTTAGGCCGGACCCATGTCTTACAGTACGACTATGATGCCCAAGGGAGCTCGTTTGACCAGATGACAACTATGTGACATGCAGTAATGGTAGAGATCATACACTCTCGTATTTGCCCCCCTGTGTACGTCCAAGCAATACTTCGATAAGGGGTCATCGTGGATCGATTCAACCTACAAGACGAACAAGTAGCAGTAGTGCACGATCGTACGTGCCCTACGAGCGATTGCCGAAGCCCACACGACAATCACGCCACCCTCGCTCGGCGAAGTGACCGACATCGCGCCGAGACCCTGTCCGCAGTGTCGCGCGACCTTGTCGCGTGAGCCAGTGAGAGCGATCGCTGTGCCGACGGCCGGGTCGCCGCATTTTGCGGCGCCGAGCTCCGCTCCGAGCGGGCGCTAGCCCTTAGCTGGCAGTCCTGCGTTAATGGGTGTGAAGTGTTCCGTAGCTGGACCGTGATAAGGTGAACAGGTAAGATGGTGGCGCTCACTTTCCGGCCAATAGACCAGGGCCACAGCGACGAGCTAGACAGACTGGGGCGTGGCATTGTGAGACAGTTCGAAACGACCATTGCGTCCCTTGGCACGTACGTACATGGCTTGCTGTATGCACAGTTTGGGGCCCGTTTGTGACCGCGCATATCGCGGACAGGGTGTTGCAGATCGCGAGGGTTATTGGTCGACCGAGGAGTATGTATGCGTATCGGTCGCGTTTTGCAGGGAACTCTGTTTTGTTTCTTCCCACTAAACTGCAGGTGAGTACGCAGGTTTGACCGTTCCAGGCACGCTCTCAACCGAGCGCGCAGGCGACTGCTGTTTTCAGAAGAGAACGTTCGAGTACGCTCTGCTGTAGTTGGCCGTATCCGCATCCTATATGTGTTAGCCTCAGTACCCTACTGTAGTCAGTAGGAAACACGTGTCGAGTAGTAGTGACTGCTGGTCGAATGGGGAAAGTGGGATAAAGAGTGTCCACGTCGCTTTTGGTCCAATGGATGTGAGTGAGTGAACGTGTGGTCAACGATGGCAAGAACAATGGACGTGGTGGTGGTTGTGGTGCAATGCAAGACGTGGGATGCCAAGAAACGCGACCGCCAATTTCCTATAACGCGTTGCCGACGGCGTGCATCGAGTGTGCTCGGGATCTCTGGACCTGCCCGATCGCGGGATCGCCAGACCAGCTCGACCGCCAAAGGGGCTCAAAGAGTGCAAGGGTAAAAGCGGCCACGTGAATAACGGAAGCAAAAGTAGGATCCCATATCAACCTTTGAAATGGCTGATGCCACACTGACGGTCTGTGGGGTCATGCCACGCAACTGCTTAGCCTGCTGCCTGCTGCCTGCCTGCGTGCTCGTCCCTGGTCCCTGGCTGGAACCGTTCCCCCTTGACACTTTTTTTTTTTTTTTTTTCGTCGCCCTGGCTCGCCTGGCTGGCTGGCTGGCTGGCTGGCTGGCTGGCACCGGGACTGGCCTGGCGCACTGGCGCGTGTTGGGTGAGCCCTAATGTGTGCCCTGGCCCTCTCTTCGCCTCCCCTCTGGAGCTCTGGAGCAGTGCGCGCGTGTGCAAAGGCCTCGGTGGTGCTCGCGTGGTCCTACCAGCCCATTCCTGCCTAGCTCCTAGCTCCTAGGCAGCTCCTAGGCCTGGCTGGCATGGTGCATGCATGGCTGGCTGGACCGGCTCACCACGCGCCGGCTGGTCTTAGAGAGAGGGGGCAAGCAACCCAAGGGTGGACACGGGGCAAGGGGGTGAGCGAGGGAGAGCAAGAGGGTGCGCGCGCGTTGACCATCTCTGTCATTCATTCATTCAAACCAACGCCGTGTCCTGTCCTGGCCTGTCCCATCCTCGTGTCCCGGCCTGCCTGGTCCTGTCCCCGCCGTACCTCTGTCACTCTACTCTGGCCTGCCTGCTCGCCTCCTCACTCAACTGGCTCGCTCGCTCGCTCGCTCGCTCGCTCGCGTACCACCTCATCACCGCACAAAGCCTACACGCCATCGTCAACACGCTCGAGCCTTCCTCACCCATCCCCACCCACCTTGCATCTCTACTCTCTCACTCGACCACCACCTCTCCCCTCGTCGGCATCCCCCTTTTCGTGCCCGACACCACCACCGCCGTCTCGCTCGCACCCCCCCGTGCGACACATCTCCGCGACCGGCGCGACCCGCTTCCTTCTCTCCATCACCCACCGACCCCTTCCCTCCCGCCTACCCCACACCAGCCCACCGTAGGCAACTCGGCCCACCATGGCGGCCGCCACTCGCAATATCAAATGTGAGACCCCCGATCCGCCCCGCACACGCCGTGCGCGCTCGCTGACCCTCCCCAGGCGTCGTTGTCGGCGACGGTGCTGTCGGCAAGGTGAGACCCAACCACATCGCGGGACGGCTAGCCCGAGGCCGAGACAACGCGGAGCACGTCGCAACTACCCCTTCTCTCCCGTGCCCCGTTCCCCCGTCCGGTCGGGCCTCCCGAGACCGGAGCTGGGTCCCGTGCCATCTCCTCGTGTCCATGGCTGCATCGCCGATGTGCGCATGGACACGCACATGGATGAGGAGAACACCAGCACTCGCGATGCAGGGCGTGTCGCCGTCTAGCCCATCGGCGTGCTTCACGCCCGCATCCGGTCATCTTCCTCCGATCGTTCACCAGTCCTTAAACCCCCTTCCTACCTGGCACACTAGTCCGCAGCCCCTAACACCCAGACATGCCTGCTCATCTCGTACACGACCAACGCGTTCCCCGGGGAATACGTGCCCACCGTCTTTGACAACTACAGCAGCCAGGTGATCGTCGACGGCAAGACGGTGTCTCTCGGCCTCTGGGACACGGCAGGTCAAGAAGACTACGAGTGAGTGTCTCACCTAGCGCGCGCCGAGGCGGCTCCGCCTGTCGAGCACGCCGTGCTTGCGCGTTGCACGCGCGCGTCCCGCCCATCCATGGCGCACGACACCGCATTCGATCCTCTCTTCCATGCTCCGCTGTTGAATGCGGGCATCTCGTCCCCCCCCCCCCCCCCCATCGCATCTCGCCGTCGTCGTCGCCTGCTCCACCATGCCCCCTCGTACCTCGCAACCGCAGCACTGACGATCCAGCCGCCTTCGCCCCCTGTCGTACCCGCAGACGGACGTGTTCCTCCTCTGCTTCTCCGTCGTTTCGCCTGCGAGCTTTGAAAACGTCCGGACCAAGGTGCGTCCAAGTGCCGGCGCGGTGGTGTAGTCGCACTCTCCGTGTGCGCCCCGGCGCGCACGCGCACGGTGCAACCGTCAAACGGAAACCGGCAGTGTGCATGTTACAGCCCTGTGTGCTGTTTGCATGCTTGTCGTTCAATGCTGACGCAACAGTGGTTTCCCGAGATTCAACATCACTGTGAGCGAGCTCGAGCTCATGCACGAGCAACACACGCTTCCGATTAGCGTCGTACTAACGCCTAGCTCCCGGAACGCCCATCATCCTTGTCGGCACCAAGCTCGACCTGCGAGACGACCCAATGCAGCTCGAGCGTCTGCGTGAGCGGAGGCAGGCACCTATTCAATACTCCCAGGTGAGCCAGAAAAGCTCGAGGATAGCGTTGCTGACACTGCAGGGCGCGCAGATGCAGCATGACATCAAGGCTGCTCAATACCTCGAGTGCTCTGCGCTGACGCAGATGGGCCTCAAGAATGTGTTTGACGAGGCGATCCGCACTGTCCGTGAGTAGCTTTGCGAGCCGTGAGAGCGAGTCCGGGGGCAAGCGCGTGCGCTCGTGTCAGCCGCGGCGACACCTTTCTCCGGCTCACGTTCCCCCGGCGACCCATAGTGGCAGCTATCACGCCTCCCCGCTCACATCACAGTCAACCCCGGGCGTCGTGCAGGCGGCAAGCCCAAGAGGGGAAACGGCTGTGTGCTCATGTAAACCCGCTAGGCGCCACGACCAGCACCGAGCCACGCCGTCCACGCCATGTTCGCCGCCACGCCGCATCCTCCCACGCCCATGCTGCCACGTCTCCACGTCTTTATCCTTTCTGTTGATACTCCCTCCTAATAGGGCCGGGCACATTCTAGTCGCACCCAACCCGTCTTTACCATCCCCCCACTCGTACCGGATCGCCCCTCATCCTCCCATCCCATCGCCATCTTCCCAATCCCAAAGCCCAACCCTGCTCACTACCCCGACCCGACCGCTCGGCCCGCCCACCATACAGCCTGTCCGGCCGCTACCTTGCACTCCACCACCAGCGCCCGCCGCCGCTCATGCCACGGAGACGGCGCGTCACGCAACACCCAAACGCCCCATCTGCCGTCGCGTCCCGATCTCCATCCACGAGAAGTGCTATTGTTCGTTTCTGTACCACCACGACCCTGCATCCGACCTTTTCCTGTCAATAGATTGGTACTCGGCCGATGGAGTCGTGCTGAGATTGATTTGGGTGACACTGTGTTTTCTGGCGTACCGCGTCGCGTGTTTGGGCTGCTACTGAGGTGACATTGTGCCACATGCTGCCTGTGCTCTCTGTTGTGTACTGACGGCCGCGGGTGTGGCCGGCAGAGCTATGTCTCGCGTGTGCGGTAAGTATGGTCACCACTCGAGTGACGATGCAGGCGAGGGGTACTGTTGACAGATCGCGGACAGCCGCTGTGCTTGTACCCTCTCCCCCCTATCCCCTTTCGGATTGGGATTGTTATTTAAGCGCAAGCCCGCGATCAGCTAGTCTTCCCGCACGTTCAAGACTAGCGGGGCGTGGTTACCCCGGCCAGCGTACGCCCGGTTGCCAAATAACAATGCATTCCCTGCGGAATCTACAGTACCTGCGGTATCGATGGATGTGATGTCTATGTTGTACGGGTCGTACATTACTCTGGGGCTGGGGCGCCGGGGGTGGCTTCGGGGTGTGGCGGTGCGGGCTGGCCATCCTGGTGTGTGGGTTGGCTATGGCTGTCATGTCCGTCCTTCCCAGTGTCCGGCGGGGAGCGAGGTCGAGGGACTCGGGGTCGTGGCTTAGGTGGCGAAGCTGCATGTCAGCGGGGTTCAGAAGTTGCGAGACAGAGTGGGGAGGAGGGGGGAGTGACGAGCGACTCGTGGACACGGGGAGGGGGCGAGAGGGGCGTGGTACAAGAATCAGTCCGACAGGACAGACACAGAAGAGAAGGGACAACGAGTGACGGAGGGAGCAAGCTGAGAGATAGAGAGAACCATGAGATGTTGGAAGACTCACACGCCGAGCATCTTAAACTGAGGCGCCTTGACGCCCTTTGTGCCGAGGAGCTGGCACTCGACATAGTGCTCGCCCTCTGCGACGCCCTCGTTGATGACGGTGAGGGTTGGGGTGACGTCGTCGACGTTTGGGGCCATGCCGTCGAGCTCGACGCGATTGGCATAGTCGTCGTCGACCCAGCATGCGACTCGGCCGTGTGCGGGGCCATTGCCCTCTGGAGCCTGGAGATAGTAGATGGCGACCTCGCCCGCGGACACCTTGATGGGGACGCGCATGGCGCTGCCGCCAATCTCTGCCCACCAGTAGTGGCGTGCCTCTGCGTCCGACTTTTTGGGGTGGGACGCGTGCCATCCGCTGCCGAAGAAGTGGCTGGGCGGGAGGGGGTTGATGAGGTCGTTTGCGGTGGTGCAGAAGGGCTTGACTTCGCGGAACGTCAGGATGGCGCTGGGCGGGTCCGCGAGGCGGACCTGGGGCACGGCGAGGAGGCGCGCCTTGGCCGATGCGGGCCCACCTTCGCTCTCGACCTCTTCGTCGCTCAGCGTCTGCGCGGGCACGTCGGCGCCACGCGGCGCATTCTCCTGCGCGCCCATGTACGGCACGTCAAACGCGTGGCCCATGATGGCCGCCCAGCCCGAGCAGATCTGCGACTGCATGTACGAGATGAGCATGTCGGCAATCAGCTCGTGGCCCGGCGGCGCAGCCAGCACCATGTCCGTGTAGTAGCTCTGGCGCGTGCCCTCCGGGTTCACCATGTAGTCTTGGTACAGCATGCCCTTGACGCTCAGGTGGGGCACGTCGTAGAACTGCCCCACAATGTCGTGCAGCAGCTCGGGCCCGGCAAAGCCGTTCTGCACTAAGACCTGCGGCGCAAAGTGGCCCATCATGATGACCGCAGGCTGTTCGGGCCGCACGAGGATGGAGCGCACGAGCAGCTCAAAGTGGCGGATCCAGTGGGGGTCGCTGGGGGCGTTAGCAGTGGTCGAGCAAGGCCTGATTCAGAATGGACTCGCGCCGAGGTGGGCGCGAGCGCATACCTCCCTTGACTCACTTTGGATCTGACGCGTCAAAGTCGAGAATGACAAGGTCCGTCTCGTCCGGGAGATGGTGCGTGGAGCAGTAGGCAAAGTACGCCGAGTCGTGCTTGCGCGCGGCGCCGTTGGTGAGCTCGGAGCGCTGGTGGGGGAAGACTTTATTCCACCACTCGAAGAACTTTGCGGGCCAGCAGCGGGGCGAGATCAAGTCGTCGCCCGCGCCGTGGCACGCCGACACCGAGCCGCCGAGGACCGAGATGGTGACGGGCTGGCCCGCCATGGCCTTTTGGATCACGCGCTGGATGCGCGCCCCGGATCCCAGGTGCACGCGGCTCTTGAGGAGCGTCAGCTGTCCACGCCGCTGCGCGATCGTGTCGTTGGGTCCAAACACGGGGCAAAAGGCAAACGGAGGCGGGTCAGATGCCGATGCATTCAGGTAGTCTTGCGAACGCAGGCGGCTCGCCGCCGTGTAGTGTCCCGTCGCGAGCGCGGGGGAGGGTGATGCTGCAATCGTCAGAAACGTCACACACAGACGCGTTCGCGCGGGCGCCCATCAGCGCGCACAGCGTGCCACCTCAACAAGGCGGACGGCGGACCCCGACTCACGAGACATTAAGCGCGAGCACAGCATGAGGCCGAGACATGCCCCGAGGAGCATCCACACGCGCCGCGACAGACCTGGCCGTTAGTACGGGTACACAATCGAGGAGACGCGCAGCGACGCCGTCGTACGTGCGCCGTGGTACGTGCCGTGAGGCGACGAGGTATGCACATTGACGCGACCGTCACGTCACGCATGTACGACGACAACGCCAACACCAACGCGACCGTCGTCACTTCGTCACACAGCGCCATAATCTCAACGCCGCCAACGCACCAAACTTGGTCCGCGACTGCGGGCTCGAGAGAGGCCGCGGGCCATTCTTCTTCTCGCTCTGCATGGTGCCCTCGGTTGGTGGGGACGGGAGAGCGGGTCGGTCCGAGGTAGACCGGGAACCGTGGTCGGCGGTGTCGTTTCGTGGAGAGGAGAGTGGGAAGGAGTGTTGGCAAAGTGGGAAGTGGGAGAGATTGTTGGCAAGGAGAGTGAATGGAACGGAATGGACGTGGCGTAAGGCCTAACCCGTGGCGTAACCACCCAGGTCGTCGTGGTATCTTTGCTGCTGTCCTCGGTGGTGGCTTCTACCTGTTGGCTGCTGGCTGCTGGCTGCTGCTGGGTTGTGGCCCTGAGGACAAACGTTGAACTTTTCTGACGCTAAACCAAAGCGAATACTCAACGCATTCATCTGCCAGAGTGCACGCGCAGAGAGGTCCAGCGTCCAGCACGCGCAGCACGTCCGCGGCCCGCGCCAGCGCGCGCACAGTTGTCAGGTACGCCTACGTGCCCTTATCCCGTTGAGAGCACCAAACCTTGAATTGATCGACGCCTCCACACCCAAGCCACACAGACGAGCGGGACCAAAACTAACTTCCCGCCGGCCCGAACAGCAGTCCACCGAACAAAATGTTAACAACGTCCCTGCTGCCACGTGCACCACGTGCACCATGTGCACCACGCGACCGAGTGAGACAAGCGCGAGTGCAGCACAGACGCGTCAACATGAACCGACTTTGGTACTTTGGTTGGGACCCAGAGTACATACAACAACAACAACCACCTAAACTCCAGCCACCTCCCCCCTCCCCTCCAACCAACACGATGGCACTCCCACGCCATCTCCAACACGGCCTCACGCCCGACGAACTGACGTTTATCGCCGAGGACGACGTGATCGATATTGTGCCCCTGTTCAGCATGAGCCGCGTGCGCCTCCTCTCAGGCATCTATGGGCCGTTTACGCCGCCGGCGCGCGCGAGCGTGCCCCTCTGGCTCGCGCTGAGTCTTAAGCGTAAGCGAAAGTGTCGTATCGTGCCACCTGAGTGGTTGCAGGTTGGTGAGTTGGGCGTGTATCTGTGATGAGGTGGAGTATGGGTTTGGGGTTGGGGTTGAGCCACGAGCATCGCCGGTGACCGGAGAGTGGGGGTGGGGCTCTAAGCACGAGAGTATTCGGCCAGTGTGTTCCTCGACACTCTATCGTTGCGTATTAGACTGGCCATTATCGGTCGTCTTCGCTGTCCAACCCACGCCATTCCGGTTGCGATGCGGAACATTCTCGCTCTGCGACCTAACGGACCACACCACTCACACACGCAGACAAGCTCCAGCTCCTGCTCAAGAAGGAACGCGAGTTGTCCGAAGGCGTCGAGCTCCTCC
The DNA here is from genome assembly GCA_025502685.1 of Pascua sp. PH4015B. NCBI lineage: Eukaryota > Fungi > Basidiomycota > Tremellomycetes > Trichosporonales > Trichosporonaceae > Pascua > Pascua sp. PH4015B. The sequence goes on from JAMFRD010000128.1 coordinate 20,768, forward strand.
CGCGACGGTTCATCGAGACGAGCAAGGTGCTCTTGGATGTGTGCGTGTTCTCCTGGCCTTATCGCTGTCTGCACTGCTTCGCGATGTTCTCCAGCCGTCTTATGTTTTGAACTCGTCCCCCCATGCCTCCTCCGGCGCCCGCCTTATCGCGACATCCCCTATCATTCCCCTTTCACCATCCTGGCCGCCGCCGCTCTTACTCCTGCTCCTGGCATCCTACTCTCCACACCCACTACCCTACTCTCCACTCCCCACTCCCAACACCCACCACCCGTCTCCACTCCCACCGCCCACTTCCCTACACACCCAACTAACACCCAGCGCCCCCGACGACCTCGCCAACCCCAGCCAACTGCGCACCCTCCTCAAAGACATTCGCGAAGCGCGCCAGGCCAAGATCCGCTCGGGTCTCCAAAAGCCAAACGTCGTCATCGGGTCCGATATCCAGCTCACTCACCTCACCCCGCTTGAACTCGTCGAGCTCAAGCCCTTCCTCGTAAAGGCCATGCATATGATGCAGGGCCTCGAGGGCGAGGAGGAGGAATAGATGCGTGTGGTGATGTGGGGAAGGGCGTTCATTTTTTGTTGTATGCATTATTACTTGTGTAGTTTGCGTTGACCTGGTACTGTTGGCCATCTGGGTTCGGCGAGCAGCACTTGGGGCTTAATGGAATGCGCAATACCCGCGTGCTGTGGTCTATGTGGACTGGTGAATCGGACCACACCGCTGAAGTGCACAAGCACAGTCCATTTCCACTAGAAAAAAAACAACCGGGAGAAAGGCATTTGTCCTTCCAGAACCTCGTAGCTTCAGTCAGCGGGTTTTGATCATCGGCGGTGCGGCAAGCACCCAAGCCAGGCCAGCCGGGCCGCATGGGCGATATGCGATTCTGGGCAAACGAGTTCTGAGCCCGAATAGTGCTGGCAGAGATGGGCTGCTGCTGGAGCTCGATGCAAACTGTCTGCGCAGAGGTCCATTGCTGATATGAATCGGTGGCCGTTAGTGACAAGTACTGCGAGATCACTGCCTGAAACATGACTTGGTTAGTGGCCACCGTGGATGGATGGGTAGCTGCACAGCAGCCAGGAGCGTGTTACCTTAAAACCGAGGAAGCGACCACTCGTCCATCATCCCACACACGCACACACACAACACCCGTCCCATCAACGCTAGCCAGCTCCGCACCCGTCCCGGCCATGATATTGGTACATGCTGCTCTACTACACTCTCTACGCCGACGCCGCGACCGCAGCAGCAGCCGCATCTGTAGGGACCACGGGGGCGGCTGCGGCCCGTTCCGCGGCCTCGGCCTCGAGGACGGCAATGGGGTCCTCGGCCTTGAGGTCGATGGGGTGGATGCCGTCCTTGTCGATGAGGATGCAGTTGAAGTTGAACTTGACCGTCAGGCCTGGGGGTTAGTGGGTGTTTGGGCGGGGGTGAGGGAGGGAGGAGGAGTCGAGAGGGACGTTGGGCGGCTGAGGGGTGACAGTCTTGAGGGCGCGGTTGGGCCCTCACTGTTCACCACACACAATCTCCCGCATCACCAGCTTTCGGAATTCCCACACGCCCAATAAACTGTACACCACAAGCGGCCACCCCAACAGATCCACTCACGGGTGTCAACCTCATCGATGCACTTCTTCAGAACGTCGATGCCCGCACGCTTGTCCTGTCCCTCCATCCACCACTTGTCCATAGTGGAGAGGGCGACGAGCTGGCCGAATCCGTGGGCGGCATAGGGAACAATGGCCTTGGTGCCGAGGTAGTCGATCCAGTACAGGTGGGGGGTGTCGTCGGTGGTGTCGTAGCCCGCGAGCAGGAGGTTGACGGCATAGGGGCGGCGCGAACGGAGCGAGTCGGCGAGCGTGCGGCGGATCCAGCTCGAGGCTGCATGAGGCAGCAGCGCGTGGTGGTGGCGGATGTGGTACAGGCGCAAGTTGCGGTCGACATAGTCTGCAAAGTTGTTCGTGTCTCCGGGCTCGCCGCCGTACGCCATGGCGAGGTGTGGGCCAAGCGCCTTGATCTTGTTCTCGTCAGACTTGAACTGCAGGATTGAGCGGCCGGCCGTCATGTCCGATGCGAGGAGGACAAAGTCCTTGCCTGTTGCGGGAATGCCAGGTAGGGTAGGGAAGAGCGGGTGTGGCCATGGCAAGGAAGCGATGAGGGACGACGAGAGTACGACAACGGACAGTAACACAGTGGTCAGCAAGAGACAACACATGGATGAAGGCAGGACGCACCGGTGATGCCGAAAGAGCACTCCATGGTGGACGGAGTGTGTGATGGGGAGTGGTCTGGCGAGAAAGAGCTGCAGGCAGATACTGAGCTCGAGGTTTGTGGTGTTTAGTATGTAGAGGTGTTGTTCGAGGTTGATCGTGGTAGCTGGTTGTGGTCGACTACGCGGCGTCATTGAGCAAGCAGGCGACAGTTGCGCGTTGTCCTTAGAGGGGGGGAACAGATACATAATGGGGACCTTAAAGTCAATTGATTACGATTTGGTTCCGTCTCCGCGTGCCCTTGGCTGCCTGGCTAGCCTGGCTCGGCGTGTCGGGTTGTCGTGTCCGGAGCAACGAGTGACTTCCAACGTGCCAGCACACACACACACCATCTCGGCGCGACCGCGTCTCGTGTCATCATCATCTCCGGTCCTTTCTGACTCTTTGCGGCTCGTTCCCTTTCGTTCGTTCCCATCTCAAAATCTGATCCCTTCATACCCGTCACCCGTGGTCCGCTCCCTTTCGACTCTCTGCCTTCTTGACACGATCGACAGGGGCCCCCTTGGCCCCCACATTGCTCCACGCCAAAACTCGTCCCTCCTACCCCCGTTGCGCAACGCGCTCGCTGCCCAACATGTCGACGTACCACCTCGACCTGTCGCCCATCACACTCCTCCTCCAGGAGATCCAGAGCGTGACGTCGGCCATGCGGCGGAACCAGCGCTGGGCGACAGTTCCAGCGTCGACATATGCGAGTTCTGGATTACCGTCATCCGTATCTCGGCGCCGCGGGAGCCCGGGGCGGAGGAAGAATGACGACGAGGGCGATCTGATGCTCGGCTTTGTCGAGCTCCGCAGAAGCCTCGCTGGCTTGACTGGTGCGTTTGGAGTTGAAGACACGCGGTGGCTGGGACGGAGATGGCCAAACCGGCGATGGGCGGCTTGGAGGAAGGCTCGGCCCGCTTCAAGCTGAGGCCGGACGATGAAGACTGCCAGTCGGACCTTGTGCTGACAGACCAGACGTGACGACCATCTCACCGATTGCCGTTGTCGAGCCGTTCATCGCCCTCATTCGCTCCCCACTTACTTCGGGACCCATCACGTCGCTCGCGCTCACGGCGCTGCACTCGCTGGTGATCCATGTCCTCCCCCTCTACCTCCCTGAGACGCGTCCTCCTGCGCTTAGTCCCACGTCCCCGCTCCAGGTGGCCATGACCAACGTGACAGCCGCCCTCGCGCAATGCCGCTTCCCCTCGAGCTCACCGCAACTCGACGAACTCGTCCTGTTGCGCCTCCTGCGCGTCATTGAGGCGCTCACAGTCCCCGTCATTCCTCCGCGAGCGTCACCGTCGACCTCGGCGACCACTGTGCGCGAGCCGCAGTCGCTGCTCGACCACATGAGCGACGAGGGCGTGTGCCAGCTCCTCGAAGTCGGTCTCGGCATGCTTGCGCGAGGGCGGCTCAGTGACGGTCTCCGTAGCAGCGCGGCCCTCTGCGTCCAAGCGATTACCCGTGTGTGCTTCCTCCGTCTCAGTTCGCTTAGCCCCGAGGACGTCGAGCTTGCCCTTAGCAATAAGAGTGTGGACCCGGAAAAGACCGACATTTCTGTTCCTGGGCAACGCCCAGAGACAAAGGAGACGGCAGGCACCGAGAACGAGACACCGGCAGAGGAACCAACCGAGGGCATTGTGGAAACGGTTATGGAAGAGGCAACTGTCAAGACGCCTCCGCCCGAAACAGAATCTACAGACGAAGAAACGGGTGCCGATAAATCGGCGGATGGCACATCCCAAGACACGGCCAAGGACAAACCCGATGGCCCAGCCCAGTTCACGCCCTATGGCCTGCCGACGATGCTGGAGCTCTTGCGGGTGCTCATCGCGTTACTAAACCCGAGCGACCAGGCGCACACCGACTCGATGCGGCTGTCTGCACTGGCGGTGCTAAACGCTGCGCTCGAGGTCGGCGGAGCCAGCATCAGCACTTGGCCAGAGCTGCGCGAGGGAGTCCGCGATGAGGGGTGCCGCTACCTCTTCATGCTGACGCGGTCCGACTCGCCCGTGCTCCTGGTGCAGTCGCTGCGAACGACATCGACGCTCTTCTCGACTCTTCTGCCCCATCTCAAGCTCCAGCTCGAGCTTTTCCTCTCCTACCTTGTCGACCGTCTGACGCCGCCCACACCGAGCCCCATTCCCCCGCACCTGCGGCATGATTCACGCCCAGGATCTCCATCGCCACACATGACGACGACGGCCGATGGAGGACACGAGGACATTGGTCGCGCCAGCACTCCCGCACCGTCTGGCACACCAAAGCCGTACGCTCAGCTCCCGCCAGTGTCCACAGAGTCCAAGGAGCTGTGGCTCGAGACGCTGGCCCAGATTGCGACGCGGCCTAGCTTCATGGTCGACTGCTGGGTCAACTTTGACTGCTCGGTCAACAGCGAGGATCTCTTTGAGCGACTTGTCGCCTTCCTCACTCGCGGTGTATATCCCATGGGTCCCGCGAAAGCAGACGGATCGACCATGTTTGAGGGCCTCGACAACTCGCAGCTCCTCTGCCTCGAGATTCTCCTGTCATACGTCTCCTCGATGGCGGACCGTCTCGAGCAGGGAGACGAGCCGTGGAATATCGACACGTCTGTCGAAGAGCTCTTGGAGTCCAAGTCGCGCAAGGGGCTGCTCATTGCTGGGGCCGTGCAGTTCAACAACAAGCCCAAGCTAGGTATCGCGGCTCTGGAGAAGAGCGGTATTATCACCCCGGACGACGGACCTGGCACGGACGAGGAGCGTCGCACGCTCGCTATTGCGCGTTTCTTGCGAAACTCGCAGCGTCTTGACAAGCAGCTGATTGGCGACTACATCTCGCGCCCCGATCAACTCCCGCTGCTCAACGCATTCATCGGGCTGTTTGACTTCAAGGACAAGGGTATCGCCGACGCGCTCCGTGAGCTGCTCGAGACGTTTAGGTTGCCAGGAGAGGCGCAGCCCATTGCGCGCATCACGGAAGTGTTTGCCGAGCACTTTTACTCGTTTAACCCGCCCGAGATTGCCGACCAGGACGCCGTGTACGTCCTCGCATACTCGGTCATCATGCTCAACACGGACCTGCACAACCCACAGAACCGCAAGCGCATGACGATTGAAGACTACAGGCGCAACCTGCGCGGTGTCAACGGCGGCAAAGACTTTCCCCCAGAGTACCTCGCGGCCATCCACGAGTCAATCCGCAAGCGCGAGATTATCCTGCCAGAGGAGCATGTCGGCCAGCCGGGCTTTGACTATGCGTGGAAGAGCCTCATGCAGCGGTCACGAACGGCGGGCCTGACCATCTCGTGCAACACGTCCAAGTTTGACGAGCCCATGTTCAGGCTCTCGTGGCGCCCCATGATCGGGTCGATCGCGTACGCGTTCACCATGTCTGCGGGCGACGACCACGTGATCCAGCGTGCAATCACCGGCTTCCGCCAATGTGCGACGCTCGCCAGCCACTTCCAGCTGCCCGAGGTGTTTGACACCATTGTCCAGCTTCTGTCCCCTGCGACGGGTCTCCTCGACGACACGGCCGAAGGGTATCACATGGGCAACCATCCCGTCGTGGAGCGTGACGGCGTTTCCCTCTCGGTATCGCCTTTGGCGATCCGCTTTGGCCAGTCGTACCGCTCGCAGCTTGCCACAGTCGTGCTCTTTACCATTGCCAATGGGAACAGCAATGCGATCCGCGACGGCTGGCACCAGATCTTTGAAATGTTCCAGACCCTGTTCCTTCACGAGCTCCTGCCAGCACCCATGCTGCAGATGGAGGACTTTTTGGCTGGCACGACCACGATCCCGCTCAAGCTCGCCACACCAGCGGCAGCGCCAGAGCGCCGACCAGAGGGTGGCCTCTTGTCCACCCTCTCGTCCTACCTCCTGTCCCCGTACGGATCTACCTCGGAGATGGTGCCGACCGAGACGAGCGACGAGGAAGTCGAGAACGCGCTCGTTGCAGTCGACTGCATTGCGTCGTGCAAGCTCGAGGAGCTTTATGCTGAGATTCTCGCCCTCGAGTTTGACGCGCTCGTCCCCGCTCTGTCCGCGATCCGCTCGCTCGCCGAGCAGCGCACAACGCACCGTCTCGAGCCACATGATTCGCCCGACGGACCCACGCGCTTCGAGGGCCAGCTGCCGTACGACCCCGCATGTGTGTTCCACCTCGAGATGATGGTCAGCCTCGCTGCACGTGCAGAGCAGCACATTGCCGAGACGTGGTCCATCATCTTCGAGTACATTTCGGCTCTCCTCGGCTCGGCGCAGAGCTACAGCGTTCTCTTGATTGAGCGTGCTGTCGTGGGCCTCTTGCGCCTCTGCCTCATCGTTTCGGAACAGTCTGAAATGCGTGACCAGCTGTACATTGCCCTTGATGTCCTGCGCTCGCTCCCGTCGTCCGTCCTGAACGCCGTCTCCGAGCAGCTCATGGCGGGTGTGGCCAAGATTCTCGAAAAGGATGCCCGCGTGGTCAAGTCGCAGACCGAGTGGGGGCTCATTATCGCCCTCTTCCGCGCCACTGTCGCACACCCCGAGGCCTCAAAGGTCACCCTCGCAATCGTGCAGAAGATGGCAGAGGGCGGAGAGCCTGGGTTGTCGGTTGACAACTTTGCTGGTGTCGTTGCTCTTCTCGACGAGTTTGCCACTGCTGCTGGGGCAGCCGCTGCAGGTCGCCTCCAGCCACGCCGCGTCAGCGGTACCGTTGTGCCAACGCTGGGCCCAACTGTCGAGCGTGGGGTCACCGCGCTCGACTCGCTGTACGAGCTGCGCAACGCCATCCCCTCCCTCATCGCCAAGAGTGGCAAGACGAGCAAAGACGGTGAGTCTGAGAGCTGCGTTGGCAGTCATGGTAGGTACTTCCACTCACACCCCCAGCATTCATCACATTCTGGCTCCCACCTCTCCTTGTCATTGGCAAGCAGTGTGTCAACGGGTATCGGGAGATCCGGCAGCGCGCCATTTCCTATCTCCAGCGCCTCCTGCTCTCGCCCCAGCTCATGTCTGCGGACGAGAGCACGCTGCCGATCATCTTTGACCGCGTCCTGTTCCCTGTCCTCGACGAGCTCCTCAAGCCCCAAGTTTACGAGCGGGACCCGGCGGGGGCGGTCGAGACGCGTCTCCGCGCCGCCACGCTCCTCTGCAAGGTCTTTTTGCAGTACGTCGTCGGCCTGACGGGCACGCCCACGGTCGGCGGGCAGTTTGTGCGCGTCCTCGACAAGCTCGAGCGGTTTATGCGCGGCGACAGGGATATGCTTGTGAGTGCGGCCTGGCCCCAAGGTGTACATGCCGTTAGGAAAACTAACACCTGTAAGAACGAAGTATCCGAGTCACTCAAAAACGTCGTCCTCGTCATGTACTCGTCGCACCTCCTCGTCCCTCCGCCTCAGTCCGGCAAGGACACGCGCACGCCCGAGCAGCGCGACCTGTGGGACGCGAGTGCGCCACGCATCGAGCGCATGGCCCCCGGTCTGCTCGCCGAGGCCCTCCCCGCCGCGGCGGAGCGGGAACGCGAGCGCGGGCGCGACGCCGAAGCACGCGAGGCGAGGGCGAGCAGTGAGCGGCAGGCTGCCGCCGCGGTAGCAGAGGGTGAGGCTGGCGAGGGTGGTCAGCCAGGCGAGTCTCCGGTGGGGGCGGAGACAGGGGAGGTTGTGGATAAGGGAGAAAAGGCGGACTAGATCAATGACCGAGATAGGCAGGAGAGCGCACGGAGGGATAGTAGACATATTCTGCATAGACTAAATGCATTGCCGCATTGACGCTGAAGGAGCACGCTTGGAAATGAGGGGTCGGGGGTACGTACGATCAAGCACTGGTCTGGAAGTGAGTTAGAAGCCGGGCGCGGTTGCAGAGGCGTGGCGGAAGTCGCAGACAATTGTTCTCCACCATGGCATGGCCAAACTACACGCGAACGCGAACTGTGGGGCGCCGGGCTGCGTACATTGTTCCCTCTTGGCCTGCGACAAACTCATCTCCAATTGACCAACAGCCACGGCGGTCAACGACCAAGCACTCTCCATCGGCATCTAGGTATCTCGTAGCCTTTTATCTACGGCCGCCTGTTGGGCGATACAAAAAAAAATACTCTTTCCTGCAGCACATCGTACAATATAAGCCGCGCCCCTACTTGTCACGGTAGGGTCGGGAGCCATTATCCCAGTTCTATTTTGGCAGCTGGGGCCTGCACGGGCTACGGGGGTGGCCAGGCTGACAAGGTGAGCGACAGGCGAGCGTGGCGGCTATTCCAACAGAGAGGGACATGGGTGTGGCGGTGCGGTGACGAAAAAACTAGTCGATGTGGACAAGAGCGCTTCATGCCCGCAAGTAAGGATCACAGAGAGGGCGTAGTGCTGTAGTAGACCCAACAGGAGCTGTACTATACGTGTGTACATGGGTACATGGGGGACACTGCCTCGACCTCGCTCTAGTCTGCCAAGCTACTCGATGGAAGCCGGCAAATCTACTTCTGGTGTCTGCAAAATCCAACGTCCCGCACTCGTCGGTCGCACTCTGTACTCTGTATACCTCTGGGTCAATGCGTCTGATGCTAGTGACGCGTCGGGGAGACGTGGGACTGGCTGCAGTATACGGTAGAAAAAGACTCGCGGGATGCTCCGTCCAAGGACACAGGGGCACAGGGGATTAAGACTAGACAACGAAAGTTGTTCGCCTTGCCGGCCAAGTCTGGTATGTCTGTTGTCTAGACGACTGGGGCTTTGGATGGCTAATCTCGACCGAGTACATGACACTATGGGCAGTGCCTTTGTTGCACATGACTCCATAGGAATCCCACTTGGTCAGAAGTGCCAGTCGCCGCGACAAAGTCACCCTAACAGAGGGAGCAACCCATGCAGCACATGCCACCGACCCCAAGTGGACAAATTGACTTTGGCATCTATACCCCAAGTCCGTGTGCCACCCTCTGACAACTCATAGTGAGTCTAGTGACTACACAAATGGATTGCTTGACGCGTTCGGGTGCCTCTCCCCCGGGGCCGGTGACGTTGTCCCGTGAGGGCATGTGATAATCTAATCATACGCGGTGGGCTTGGCGTACTTGTCCGTCCGTGCAACAAGGAATGTGTGCTGGGTCTCTTCTGTCGCCTACGGAGATTCCGACGTGTGTACGCATGCGCTTTGCTGCTTTCCATTCAACTGCGGTCGAGGCGGGGTTGAGAACCGCATCCGGTCAGGCTGTGACAGTGGGTATACGCCGCACTCGGAGGGCAAATGATGGAATACTGGGCGCGACGATTGCGTCCGAGTACGGCCATTGTGTCCCGTCCCAGTGCGGCACTGGGGGTTCCGGTTCCGGGGAGAAGGTGTATCCCCAGCGCCTTTGTACTTCCACTGAGTTTCGACTACCACTTGCTATCCGGTTCCACTAGAGATGACCAACACCGCATTGGGAAGCAGCGGCATTATTCATCCCGCACGACGCTCACGACTCTCACAACTCTCCAGAGCCGGCGTGCACCGTCCTCATCAAGTGTGACATTACGCTACGTTTCAAAATTTACTCGACTCTTCCGGCGGTCCCACTCTCAGGTGTCTCAGTCTGGGCCTCTGCTTGTTCCATCTCTGCGTCGTATCCGAGTCTGGAAGTATCCTGTGTCGTCAGCGACAGCCCGCCCTGCAGCCCTACCATAACACCCCTACGAGCACTGGTGCCCCTCGGGATAGACATTCTCGTCCATCCGCCCATTCACGCCCGTCTCGACATACGCATCCGGCACATGGCACCCGCCGGGTTGCACCCAGTCCCAGACATTGTTGCCGCACACCTCCTCGCCATAGTCCTGGCAGATGATCTGGACCCAGTCGCCGCGCCGGAACCACTTGTCCAGCCGCGAGTTGTGGTTTTCGTCGACGTGGCATGAGATGCGCGCGGGGCCGATGAGGCGGAACCACCGCCGGTTGTTGACCAGGTCGGGCGCGCGGGCCGGGCAGCGGTTCCACCCGCCGCCACCGCCGCCGCCGCCGCGGGCTTCCTCGGGCGGCGCGGAGAGGGCGAGCGGGAGTAAGACGAGGGCGAGGAGCTTCATGGTGGGTGGTGTCGAGTGGGGGATGGCGGTTTGGGGTTGGGTGGTCGGGTTGAGGGTGTTGGGTGTGTGTGCGTGGAGCGGAGGAGTGGTTGTGGTGTGGTGGTGTCGGTGTAGGTGGTACAAGAGACAAGGAGTGGTTGGAAGCGTACAATGGAGTTGTGGGAAGAGTCAAGACGGGTACGGATAGACGCCCCCTTTATGCTCGAGGCCGCACACTCACACGACCATCCCTCTGCTTATGGCACAGTGCGACCGAGTACCCGGATGCGTCACGTCCGCATGCGTCGTCCGCGTGCGTCGTGCGCTCCCCATCCGTCGCCGCATGCGTCGTGCACTCCCACCCGTCGTTAGGGAATGCCAACATGAACATACAACATGCCGCCGCCGGATCCGTTGCTCTGGTCCCCGTGTCCTGGAATCCAATCTATAGACCGACGGCCGTCGTCGTATCGACGAGCGCAGAACATTACATCTGGACGACGGTAGCGGCATGCCAACGTCTTGTGATCTCGTTTCGTTTGCTAGTTTGCTCCAACATCTCGGCGTCTGGCCCGCGTGCCGCGTGGCCTGGCCATGTCGTTTCAGTTAGCCGCCGGGGAATGCACGCAGGCATGCGAAGAGGACAACTGGCAAGAGGTATGGTGGCATACAACGGTGGTGGCTAGTGGCTTTGTGGGCCGTTGTCCAGCTGGCGGGGCGAGTCCGAGGCCGAGTCCTGTGCGCTCCCGCGGCATGCGTCGATCACACTAATGTTGGTGACAAGCATGCCGGAGAGGTGGCTGTGAAGATTCCCCAACCTTGAGGCGTGTTATGTTGTTATCCCAGACCACACTGTCGCCGATGTGACGCAATGGAGCAATGTCGGAATGGACGAGTGGTAAATGCCTCGGTTCGATTGGGTCGGCAGGGTGCCTGTCATTTGCCAAGTACATACAGTATCCGCAAGTGACGTTAGATCTGGTAATCTAATCAGCAAATACTCTCGTACACTGCTCGTACCCTGCTCCTGCTCTGCTCGTACGACCCACGGCACACCGCATGCATTCCTGCGTCATACAGGTCAGCAGGTCAGCAGATCAGCAGATCCACAACTCAGATGACACGTGCGGCAGCATCTACTGTAGCATCCAGCAGGCAGCATGGTTGCATGGTTGCCCGCATGCTGGCCGCGGCGTGCCTGCACCCACAACATCAAGGCAGTCGCCACCGGCACGGGACCGCTCCACCGGTGCATTCATTATAGTCTACAAGCCGCCGGCGTTATCCACTCCATTCCCGCCCCGTGTACTGTACGCCACGGACGCGCTATGTACCTCGCGGACTAAACCTTGCACCCACCCCCACCACCACCACCGCCCATGCTGCACACAGGCGGCGAGCCGGGAATAGCCATGAACGGCTCCACGTCGTCCTGGTACACCCAGCAGTCGTCCTTTGTCTTGTACCACCAGTTTGTCCCGCGCGACTCCTTGCACGTCGAGAGCACGCGCGTGCCCGCCGTGTACTTTACGCGCGGGACCTCTTTGGTGCCCATGCCGACCGTGCAGCCGGCCCACTCGCCGTTGGCGGGCGCGATCGTAATGTCGATCGGGCCGCCTTCGAGGTTGTCCGGGGTTTGGGCGAGGGTGAGCGGGACCAGGAAGAGGAGGGCGAGGAGCTTCATTGTGGTTGTCGTGGGGTGTGGTTGTCGTGTGGTGTTGTGGTGTTGTGGTTGTGCGGTGTGGTGGTGCGGGGTGCTGGTGGTAGTGTTGTGGGTGTGGGTGTTGTGGGTCGTCTGGTATGGCTGGGGTGTCTCGAGAGTGGAGACTTTGTGAGGGGAAGAGTGCTTCGTCGACAAGATGCTTAAGAGTCGTGTAGAGTGCGGTGGTGTTGGTGTCGACGACGTGGCGGTGCACGACTGCGCAGAGTGCAAACGACTGGTTACTCGGTACGAACAAGTGCCTGGCGAGTGGGTGGAATGTTGCGTCTCCATGTGATGTCATCAGTTGCCTTGGCAGCAACCACAACAGGGGCACAAACACCATCTTCGTCCTGCGTCGAGCTATCCCATCCCTGCCACAAAGTCGGGGCTGCTTTGCCAACCTGACCTGTGCCGTCTGGCTAGGATGTAACACATGTCCACTGATCCAGTCATGTGGAAGCGCCAACTCGATCGAGCTGTGTCACACTGAAGTAATAATTGTGGCACCATTAGGTGTGCTACTTGACCGCATAGTGGACACTAGAAAGGGCAAATAATACCCCACAGACTCACTAGGCGGTCCCCTCTCGCCTCGGGCCACCACGGGGGTGTCGCTCAGAACATGCCCACCTTCATGACCGAAAGACTCGGTGTACTGTGCAAGTGACACACTAGTGGACGGAAGCGACATCGGACCCGCGACAAGCACACGCGGCGCAGCGCCAAGACACGTACTTGTCTTGGCTAAGAATATTCCTCAACAACACAAGCACGAGCCGTCAATGACACGGCACGACTTGACCTACTCGTCGCTGTCCGGCGACCTCTATTTCGGAGAGGAGGCAGGTACTGGCACTCGGGGAGGCTCGTTCGCCGGTCGTCTAGGCGTATCGGGGGAGAGCGCTGCAGCTGACCGACTAGCCTCAGCATATCAACAGGTACGCCCTGGGCCCATAGATACACTCTCTGTCTCCCAGGCCGGCATTTAGACTTGCATCCGGCTCTGTTACAGTTGAGCACTTCTTGGGATCATGGGCATTATGGAACGAGGTGTGTTCATAAGGTGGGCGTCGTCGGAAGTCCATCCCGAATTGTCACACTCAACAAGCATCCCGCGCTTCTGTTTTCAACAAGCCCGTTTATATCAGTCGGTAGATAGTTTGACTCTTACTACCAACAGCGTGTAAGCAATCAAAATGTCATGGGTTCGAGCCCCATAATGGGCTAATGTTTTTGTCCCTCACGGATGCTCCCACATCTCGCCCACAGTGGACCAGCGCTGTGGCATGGCTTCGTAAACGGATGAGTTTCGTCTGCCTCACTGGCAAGCATCATCAGAGAATACTAATAACCTACGCCTCGTCCAATGCTCCAGCCGTGTGCATCACACAGTGCACACTACAACCTCCTCACGGTACCTGAGCCAGGTACGACGTCCACCTTCATCACCAAGTGGGTTTAGCACAGTGGTAGTTGCATCAGATTGCAATGACGGCAGTTGCTGCCGACGCGACAATCTGAGGGTCCCCAGTTCGATCCTGGGAACTCACTCTTTTTGTCGCCGTCTTAATATTTATCATGCATGTTAGCTGGCAGCTGCTCATTGGAGGTTGGTCGGGCTGGTGTGGAGTGAGTGTCGAGTGTGGCACCGCCACGCGGATGGACCAGTGTACCTGCCACCCCCTCCACAAAACACACAATGCAACGCGCAGCACACAATGCTCCCAGCTTCGTCTGTGGCCGAGATGTGCATGCGCCAACTCCCAGGGCCGCGCACGGGTGTCATATGTGGACGTGTCGTGCCCGTCTATCGGAGGGCGCGAGTTCGTTTCACACCAAATACAGCCCAACTTCACACCCGATTGGGCGTCGCGTCGTGTCTCGCAGGAGACGGCATGTCGGGAGGGTCAGCGTCACACTGGCCATGCCTTGTACGCCAGACAGGTCGCTACTATGAGAGCTGTCCTGATCCCACGGGCCCAGGCACACCGCATGCCTCGGCGCGAGCTTTGCATATCGACTCGCGCAGCACTCCCTCCACTCTATAGCCACGGGTGAGGGTCTCAACTGTGCTCGTGAGGCAAGGCGTGATACCTGAGCCTTACTTATCTCGCCGGCTGACCCTCAACACGCCCTTGATTGTAGGTCCCTGCCCTCAGCACTTGCCGTTCTGCACTCTGTCTGCGTCGCTGTACAGACGAAAGCTCTTCCTGTAGCTGACGCCCACGTGCGGCGAGACTTTGTGCTCGTGACCACAGCCACAGACTACACATTCACCTCACAGCAGGTGCATCTCACCGGCACCTTGCGCCTCACACGCACCTCGCACCTCGCACCTCACACGCACCTGCACCTCACACGCACCTCGCACCTCGCACCTCACACGCACCTCGCACCTCGCACCTCACACGCACCTCGCACCTCACACGCACCTGCACCTCACACGCACCTCGCACCTCGCACCTCACACGCACCTCGCACCTCGCACCTCACACGCACCTCGCACCTCACACCTCGCGCTTCGCGCTCGGTGATCGCTCGCTCGCGGCAACAGATGCATACACTTTCAAATCTCTGCTCAACAAGACGCGCCCGCTCGACACGCCAGCGGGCACACCGAAAAGTCGCAAGTCGCAGTCTCTACACGGGAGATGGGCTAGCACGTGCCGTCTGGGCACGGCCGCCGTATGCTGAGTTACAGTGAGCGCGGGCTTTGCGCTGCCACGCGCGCGGGGTATGTTTGGGGGATTCTGAGAGGGGGGTGATTGTCGGAAGAAGAAGAAAAGTAGAAGAAGAAAAAAACGTGGGGTTTTTTTTGGAAGTGTATGGGTGGGTGGGGGTTTGAGTTTCAGGTTCCTGGTTCCGGGGGACAAGTGTGTACACACACGGGGGGGCTTTGAAAGGAAGAAAAGTTTGGGTTGCGGAGTCGGGGATTACGCAGGCAGGTTGCAAGGTTGAGAGGGTCGAGCGACGCATCGTACAGCCGGGATACCGCTGGTAGCCGGGGTGGAGAGACGGGGGCGGGGGCGAGGGGCATGTTTTACATGAGCGGCGGGAGGTGGCCGTGGCCGCCGTTGGCGTACATGAACCCAGCCGAGGGGTCTTGCCAGATCGGCAGTGCCGGCTGGCCCGCACCAGAACGGTCGGTGACAGCCGCAGCGGCAGCGGCCGCCGCCATCGACGGGTCAGACACGTCGGATGGCGCAGTCGCCGGGAGCGGGTCCATGCCGGCGTGGGCGCCGGGGGTACCCCAGTTGGGCGCGGGCTGGCCAGCGGGACCGCGGAGGTGGAGCCACGGCTGGCCGTCGGGACCCGGGGCGTGGTAGCTCATGCCGCTGTGGTTGTGGATCTCACGACCGTGGAACGGCGCACCGCCCTGGCCGCCCTGGTGAGGACCGCCGTTGCCGCGGCCGTACGCGCCGGGGCCCATGAACGGTGTGCCGGCCGCGCCGTACACGTCGGTGAGGGCGTTGATGTGCTGGAGCTGAGGGCGACCTAGGTGACGCGGGTGGTAGCCACCGCCGCCGCCGGAGCGGTTGCCGTAACCACCACGGCCACCACCATAGCCGCCGCTGGCACCGCCGCCGCCACCGCCATAGTTGAACGAGGCGTCCTCACGCTGAAGCTTGGACTGGATGCGCTTGCCGTACGGCGTGTTGCGAATCGACGGCAAGATCGGGCGGATGCACTCGACGAGCTGCGCGTCAGCAAAATCCCGAGACCTGGCATCAGTTTAAACTCACCACCATGCGCTGGTTAATCTCGCAATAGTCGAGGATGGTCTGGATGACATAGTTGCCGTAGCTGTCACGCAAGAGCTTTTCGAGGCGGGCGCGGTGGAGCACCTCGGCAACAAGCACCTTGCGGATCTCGGGGTCGGCAACGCGGATACACTTTTCTACAACATTGGACGAGAACCTGGCGTCAGTAAACAATACCGACGATGTTGGACCCACTTTTGCACAGACAGGCTGCAGACGTTGCCGATAAAGGTGCGGATGAGAGGCTCGGAGAAGCGAGCGTCGTTGAGGTCGAGGATGTACTGGATAACGTAGTTGCCAAATGGATCCTGGACGAGATACAGAGAGTTGAAGATGATCTCGGTAACGAGCTGGAGGCGCTGAGCAGGCGACGCGTGGTCAATCGAGCGCTGCAGTACGCAGCAGCCGTGGCGGTGAGTGGCGACTTCAATGAGGTTGGTGGCGATGGCATTGTAGATGAACTGGTTGTCCTCGGGGATGAGCTTGTTGAGGCACTTTTGAATGACGTGGTTGCCATTCAGGTCCTTGATGAGTGCCACAACGTTGACGGACAGCGCATAGATGAGGGTGCGGATCTGCTTTGGCTGGCGGGGCTGCGCGAGGAAGTCGACCATCTTTTGGACGGCACGCGTGCCGTGCATGTTGAGGCTGATGCCGACGAGGTCGCTCGACACCGAGTCAATAATGGCCGAACGCTGCTCCTCGGTCGCATGCTCGAGAAGCTTTTGGCACAGGTAGTTGCCAAAGGGGTCGATCATGAGCTCGGGGAAGTGGCCATACGTCTCGCGGAAGATCATGTCGCGATGCGCGGGGTCGCCCTCTTCGAGCTTCTTTTGCAGATAGCGGCACCCATGCTGGTCCTTGCACAGGCTGAGAATCTCGCCCTGCAAGTCCTCGAGACGCATGCCCGAGAAGCGGTTGAACTCGCGGTCGGCCTCGGCACGCTTGTTCTTGAGGCCCATCATGCCCGCAGAGTAGAGGGCGCCAGACCCAAAGTTGTCGTCGTCAAAGCCGCCGTACGAGTCGTAGCCCTGCGGCATGAAGCCGCCACCGTTGCCGCCGTTGCCGCCGTTACCACCGCCAGGGAGGCCCATGGACGAGTAGAGCGGGTCGGCACCGTAGGGGCGAGGCGCGTCGCCAAGACCGCCAAAGCCGCCGTTGCCACCGCCGACCTTGTTGGTGAATGCACGCGCGAGGTCGGGGTTGGAGAAGCCGCGCTGCGCGTTGGTAAAGCCCTCGTTGAGCGGACTCGTTCCCGTGCGCTTGGGTGGGATGCCGCCCGTGGCGGGACCAAGGCCAAACGGCGTGCTGGGCACCGACTTGCTCGGCATAGCAGGCAGGCTGGCAATGCTGTCGCCAAGGCTCGGGGAAGGCTTGCGGCTGTTGAGCTGGTCGCGCGACGCCTCGTCGCCCGAGCTCAAGAGGGGGCCACCGCCCAAGGGCGACGTGAGACCGCCGCGCGAAGGGGCATTGGGAAAGTGGCTCCAGTCCGAGCTCTTGAGCGTGTCGAATGGACGCGAGCCAAACGCGCGCGACTGTGCCTGCGGAAGCGGCGCAAGGTCGAGCGCCGCCGACGCCGCCGACAGGTGCTTGTCCTTGTTGAGGCCAGTGAACGGGTCGTCGTCGTTGATGGCGAGGTAGCTGACCGACTTTTGGGCACCCTCGGCGCCAACGTCCTCGTCGTCGGTCCACTTCTTTGTGCCTCCAGGCTCGAGCACGCTCAGGCTCAGTTTTTCCATGCCAAACGTGCCGCCGTAACCGCTCGTCCGCCGCGAGGCGGGCATGCTCTTGGCGCCGTTCTCGCGGCCCTGCCCGATAGGAGCAGGGGCGCCGGCACCAGGCGCACGGTCGCCCGGCGTCACGGTCGAACCAGTGAGGCGGGCACCGAGTGGCGAGGTGGGGGCCGACGCCGGCTCGCCGTTGGAGCTGCCGCCGTTCGCCAGGGCCTCGTCAGCGCGCTCCTCGGCATCGAGCGCGCGCATCTGAGCCTCGAGCCTAGCACGCTGCTCGTCGCGCTCAAGGCGCTTCTGTTCCAGACGCTGGACGTCGACGGGGTCGGGCGTCTGCGACTTGGACTGCGGGGTTAGCATGTTGTTCTGGGAAGTTGTTGGTCATGTGGTGGATTGGGATGTGTTGTGATGTGATGTTTGCCACTCTTGAACGTGCGGCGTGGGACAAGGCGGTGACCAAGATTACCAAACACGCGGGCACCGCTGATTGTCCGCTAGCATCACAAGGGAGCGGAGCGCGACGCGTGCGTGCGTGCTGTGATGCATCACAAGGGGGACGACTCGAGACCAAGGACCCACCTCTGCGAGCGCGTAGCCGTTCAGCTCGGCGGCGTCAGCCGTCTTGCGCGCATCGATATCAGTGCCGTTGGGCGAGGCAGTCATGCTATGCTTGGGGACGTTTGGGGGATCCGCGAGCTGGGGATACGAGTCAGCTGGGCATGTTTTGGCCACTCGAGGCGTTGCTGCGACATACACTGTACCCGGGAGATCCGAGGGTGTCGTATCGAAGTTATACTTTTCTGGTCTTTTTTTTCCCTGGCGGTGCGACTCGAACAAGCTCGGAGACTAGAGTGGTGATGGCAAATGGCAAGGTAGGGGACGCCGGTGGATAAGTGTGTTGGGTAATGGGATAGGGATGGGGGCGAGGGACAAGAGCACAGTGTCGGCGTCGAGGTCGGAATGGAAAGATGCGTCAGCGCTGGAGGCGGGGGCGGGACGACGATGGGTGGTTAGGTGGGGGAGGGGGGTGCTCTTTTACAGAACAGCGGCGGCGGCGGCAGGGGTGGTAGTCGGTATGTGCAAGGGCCCCAAGGCCATGCTGACGAGGGGCAGTATACTCACGAGCGTAGGTTCTAGTCGAAGCGGAGGACGAGTGACGGGGTGGTGGTTGGATGGTGCCGAGGCCGAGAATGTCGACGAGGGACGAGGTGGGAGGTGGGGGGAATGAAAAAAGAGGATCCGTGCAGTAGAAGCTACAACAGCGGCCAGCGGGGGGGCTTGGGCCGAAAGGACGAATGGGATGGACGTGCAATCGGGGGGCGAGGGGGGCGAGGGGGGAACGGGGGCTTCGGAGGCGTGAGAGACGAGTCCGAAGGCCGAGGGGGGGAGGTGCTGCGGCGGCGGCGGCGGGGGAAGGGGGGGGGGAGCAACGAGTGTGAGATGAAAGTGGATGGGTGTAACTTTGAGACCGACCACAAAGGACGAAGGAAACACAACCGAACTAGACTGCTGGGCGGGCACGCGGGCGGGCACCCACCCAGGTGAAATTTGCCTCACCCAGGAGGCATTGTGCCAGGCAGCGCAGGCAGCGCGGGCAGCAGTGATCGTGAGTAATTCATTCGGTCTCCTCTACGGTGCTAAGGGCGTCGCCAGCCAAAGCCGCCTGTGGGGGTGTAAAACGGCGGGAGACTTCAGATGGGGGGGACTTCCAGGGCGGCGAGTCGTGCCTACCTAATAAAAATCAACACATTCAACGGGACCAATTTCGTGTAAATGACCCCCACCGTTGTCCCAAAACGCCGCCTTTCTCCGAAAAGTCCCTGAGTCAAACACGAGGTTGCCATGTGGAGGACCCTGTGAATGATGGGAGAGGTAATACTTAGGCACCACCCAATGCCGAACAGGTCGCCAGCACGGCCAGCGGCCCAGCTGCAGCGAGGCGAGCTTGCTCTGCTCTCCCATCTCCGACATGGAGCCTGCGCTAACCTGTACCTACAGCATGTCTTCGTGACGCGCTTGTCTGTTGTGTCGACAACTCGCAAACCCAACCCTCAGACCCTGCTCCAAGATCGTTGATGCTACTGTGCAGCCGCCCACGAACCACTACCACCAGCCTGAGCCCCCCAAATGCCTTGGCAAGTCCCCCGGAAACATGCTCTCCAACCCTCTCAATCCTTGACGAACGCTCCTGCAGCCTCTCTTTATCACGACCATGGGGCGATGGGAATGCCATCACATGAATACAGACATCACAGACCCTCCATTGACCCTCGTCAACAGTAGACTAGCTTAGTTGTACTGCAACTGTCAGCGTATACTCCTCTCACACGTCATGAGACGACGCACCTTGACAAAGCCCATGGCCTTGGACTTCTCGCGGAAGCACTGGCGGCAGATGTCGAGGCCCCTGTTTGGTCAGTACAACGTATACGATGGCGGACCGCTGCGGCCCGGAGCTCGTCGTTGCTCCGGCGCGATTGCGAGCTTCTAGAACGTACCACTTGCTGCGATTGTCAGTACGTCCCTCGAATGTAACAGTTCAAGCGCAACTCACCGGATGAGACCGGCCTTGTGGGCGCAGACGCGGCACTGGCGCGAGCCCTTGCCGTAGTTGCGGGGGCTGGGGTTAGTATAGTGCGGTGGTTGCGCATAGAATTTGGGCAGAGAGTGTGGAGAGAGGTGGGCGTGCGAAGAAGGTAATGCGGGAAGAGCAAGAGCGCTCGGTGCCACGATGCCTGTGCATGGGAGCAGCTGCTTTTGACACGCAGTGCCCCATGCCAACGAGCACGGAATGCGAAGGTGTAGTTGCTGGATTCTCGTCGCCGAGAAAGTGCGGCGTGGAGACATGGACGGGGTCGGCGTCCAATGTGATATCCCCGTTCCGCCGGCGGCGTCGGCGTTGCAGTGTTCCCAAGTCCGCCACCGATTCTCCAAGAGCCAGCGCAGGCCAGCCCTACGCAAACTGCCAACACGATAGGCACCCGCGCGAAGGCCCTCCCCATCAATGCCACCTCGCACGCCATCTCCTCCTCACACGCGCAAGTCGTCGTGCCTCTTCTTCCATCCTTCGGTCCGTCCGCGCGTGTCGACTCACTGGGAGAACCAAACGTTCGAGTGAGCCCTGTCTGTCAGCGCCGTTCTCTCTATGCAGAACATTCCTCCTTCTCATCATACACCCTCCGCCTCTCCTTTCCCCCTTCCATCAAACAGCCTCTCCTCACGACCACGACACTCACATCTTGATGAAAAGTCGCGGGTGGGTGTTCGCGGTTTTCTGTCGCTTGTCAGTACGCTATCCCGTCGTGCGCGTCGTGTGGCGTGTGTCGGTGTCGTCGGCGTGATCGGTGGCGGCGTCGGGGGCACTCACGGTCTCGTTGAGCGTAGAGGTTTTGATGGATGCAATCGTCCAAGATGGCAGCCAAGGGTCAAATTCGAGGGCTGAGCCGGTGCCAAACTCCG
The DNA here is from genome assembly GCA_025502685.1 of Pascua sp. PH4015B. Classification (NCBI taxonomy): domain Eukaryota; kingdom Fungi; phylum Basidiomycota; class Tremellomycetes; order Trichosporonales; family Trichosporonaceae; genus Pascua; species Pascua sp. PH4015B. The sequence goes on from JAMFRD010000128.1 coordinate 41,684, forward strand.
AGTGAAACGCCGCTGGGCGGCGCGCCGGGTGGTCAAGATGTGGCATTTTGGGACGTGCCTGAGGTTGAATTCGTGGCAATCACGTGGGTGTAGCGTGGCCCGGTGGCAAAACGAGAATGGATTTGCTTCAAATCTCGCGTTCGTTAGTGGATGGCAAGCCGTGTTGCGACCAGTTGCTTCCAGCGACGGCACGGTGCAGATCCGACGACGCCAAGGAGCAACGCCGAGGTCAACGGGGGACGAGCTCCGAGCACAAATTTGCAGCAGGGGACGAGCTCGGAGCAAAATTGCAGCACGACAGCACATTCTAGCATTGTACAAATCCTTCTACCCAGTCTAACTGTATCCGTGTACCCGTACCCGTGTACCGTACCTCTATGCAAAACTACCTATGACGGCTGCTGCTCGCCCTCCTTGGGCGCAGGCTGTATCCTCGGCTGGTCGAGGCCCATCATGCTCCGTTCCCGCTGCGAGAGCGTAAACATTTCGTTCGTGTACTTGTCGAATTGCCGGCGGATCTGCAGTCAGCAACCAACGCCGGCCGGATCTGAGGCCTGGGCGAAGGCACGCGCACTCGGTACTCACTGGAGAGAAGACATGTTCCCGTGGGCCAAAGTCGGCAAAGAGGACCATGTACACGCACGCGACTGCGGTTAGCTGAGTTACAGGCGCGCTTCTGTCGTGCTCCAGCCGCCTCATTCTCTTGCTCAGTCGACTTCGATCCAGAAGTCACTCGCGACTCGGCGCCGCACCTCGGCCCGACCCAAGGAGAGTCGAGACCCAGACGCATAACCCCCTGGCCCCGAGTGCGTGCAGCCGCCCCCGCCTACACCCCGCACCCACTCCGACATCCCACACAACGCCCCCCCCGCCGGCGGCCCCGCCCCCCGCCCCGCCC
>JAMFRD010000129.1:0-11656 GCA_025502685.1 Pascua sp. PH4015B
CCCCCCCCCCCCCCCCCCCCCCCCCCCCCCCCCCCCCCCCCCCCCCCCCCCCCCCCCCCCCCCCCCCCCCCCCCCGCCCGGCGTCCAGGGGGCTGTGGGGTGGCTGATAAGTTTTGGGAGAGACGCAGAAACAGTATGGCAGGTACTGGAGGTCACGCCACGCTCGCCTACAAACGCCGTGCGCCACACACGCGCCACACACGTGCTGCCGCCACACCCCCCACAAAGTGGCACTCTGCACTCACTGTCAGTGGCCATCTTGTGGACGGTGGCGCCAAAGCTGGCGAGGGGGCCAAGGACGTCGGCGTCAATCTTGCGCGAGTACGTCTGACCGGTAACCGGGTAGGCGTAGGGGAAGCCAAAGAGCTCTGTGACGCGCTTGTCGAGAGCCTCGACCTTTGCGTGGTCGCCGTCAAAGAGGGCGAGGAACGAGCCCTGCGTGCCGGTGGTGCCCTTGACGCCGCGGAAGCCGAGGTCGTTGCGGGCACGCTCGAGGTTGCGCAGGTCCCAGAGCAGCTCCTGGAGCCAGAGGGTGGCGCGCTTGCCGACCGTGGTGAGCTGGGCGGGCTGGAAGTGGGTGAAGCCCAGCGTCGGGAGGGCGCGGTACTCCTCGGCAAACTTTGTGAGGCGGTCAATGACCACGGCGAGCTTGGGGAGGAGAATGCCGAGGCCCTCGCGGAGGAAGATCAGGTCCGCGTTGTCCGTCACGTAGCACGACGTCGCGCCGAGGCTGATGTTAGCCACAAACCGGAACCATGCGAATAGTGTTGTGCTCACTGGATGATACCGGCCGCCTCGGGAGCGACAGTGCCGAACGTGTGGACGTGCGCCATGACATCGTCTGCGGGTCAGCGGGCGAGATCGGGCTGAGATGGTTTGCAAGGCACGCCGGGGCCACACGCCAAGAGCGGCCGGAGCAGTATTCGCGACCTGGTATCTGGCACCGACTCCTGCCGGAACCGCACCGACCGCCGTCCAACCCCCCAATAGCCAACCACGGCTACGACAGTATGCGCGCTTTCCCATCTCCAACACCGCCGGGGCCTACTCACGACGGCGCTTCTTCTCCTCCTCGGCAGCAACCTTCATCTGGGCCTCGTCGAGCTCGAGGTGGTCGCGCATCTGCTCAATCGCCTTGTCCGAGATGGGAAGACCGAGCTCCTGACTCTGTCAGCACACATGCAGACCCCCGCTTCGCCCACCTTCTCAGCAATGGCGAGGTTGAGCCAGAGCTTGCGCCACGTGCCGAAGCGCGTCTGGGGGTTAGTTTGAGCTTTGCCTCGAGTTCAGGCCGCGCTCACGCCGTTGGAGAAGAGCTTGGACATCTCCTTGGACGCATAGCGCCTGTATTTGTCAGTGGGAGCCAGTAGTGAGTGTGTATAGCTGCGCTCACGAGGAGAGGGGGGTCTGGTACGTGTCCATGGTGATTTGTGGTGGGTGGTGGTGGTGGTGTGTGTAGTGCGTCACGACGAGCTGCGAACATGGATGGCCTGTGCAGCGAGGTTGACTGGAAATTCCCTTATCACTCGACACCATTCCCTTGATGCACCAGGGCTGCCGTAAGTGTGTCGGGTTGTCATTAATATCCACGTCATACGCTGCTGTACGTAATAACGTCTTGCTTCGGAAATAACTTGTTAGCCCCACAGATAACGGAAATCGTTGCGGATTAGGAGCCCCGGACTCGGATGTATTACAAGTAGGACTAACAAGCTAGCCCCAAAATGAAATGAAAGGAAATGGAATGGATGGCGCGATGTGTGTGCTGGCTGGGTGAGAAATGGTTAATGGCGCCGAGGACACCGCCGGGATTATGAAAGCGGCCAGCGGGCGACCCCTCCGAGTATCCGAGTCGGAACAAAATCAGCCGAACGGCCGGACGAGGGTGTCTGTGTCCTCGACTGCCGTGCCGGCGGTTGGCGGTTGGCCCACCATAGAGTGTGTGATGTGGCTTGTGGTCTGAGTGTGGCTGGCTGGGCCCAACGGGTACAACGGGTTGGGGTGCTCTGACTGGTTGATCGTCGGACACTCTCGGTCGGGCACCGGTTACACCAAAGGCAACCCCTGTCCCCTGTGGGCCTTCCCCACCCCCCGGCATGACCATTCCACCCTCGATTCCCCTTGGTGTGGTGGCAGCCATGCATGGTCGATGCAGCCCACCTGCGTTCCCCCTTCCCTGCGCGCCCACCGCAGCGTCCCTCGCAGGCCCCGCACTGTGCACTGCTGTCATCCATCCCCATATACCTTGCCTCGGTACCTACTTAACTGTCCCTCTTCCATCTCCTTCCACTTCATCTCTCATCCACCCTTCCTTCTCCACTCCTACCTCCTTCTAATCCCCCAAAACAATCAGTAAGCATCTCTGCAACACACAAACACACTGAACGCCAACTCACACCCCCCAGCAATGGTCAAGGCTGTCGTTTGCGGTGCTGCCGGTAAGTAAACTCCTCGCCAACACGACACGGCACCACCGAGTTCCACGATTGGCCCGCCCGTCATCCGGCCCCCGAGAAACGCTCAACTCACACTTGCAGGTGGTATCGGCCAGCCTCTGTCGCTTCTCCTCAAGCTCAACCCCCTCGTCACTGAGCTCTCGCTGTACGATGTCGTCAACGCCCCTGGTGTACGTGATGCCCACCCAAGCCACCTTCCCTCGCACCGACTTGTGCTAACCCTTTCCCACAGGTCGCTGCCGACCTCTCGCACATCAACACCCCCGCCCAGGTTGCCGGCTTCCTCCCGGACAACAACGGCGCCGAGGAGGCCCTCAAGGGCGCTGACATTGTTGTCATCCCCGCCGGTGTCCCCCGCAAGCCTGGCATGACGTGAGTAGTACCTTCTCTCCGGCTGCGAAGTCCTCCGATACCCACGTGTGATCGACGCTGACTCTGCCCAGCCGTGACGACCTCTTCGTGCGTGCCCCTGCCACCCCCATTGAGCTTTCACTGACGCAGTCGCTCTGTCGTTACACGTAACAGAAGGTGAGTTGTGTCGTGGCTTATCTCTCTCCTCGCACAGCAAACAGGGACCCCCGCTGGAGCCTCTCTCTCCATTTGCGCATCTACCGCACGTTGCTAACACGCCATAGGTCAACGCTGGCATCTGCGCGACTCTGGCTCAGGCCATTGCCAACGCCGCCCCCAAGGCGTTCATCCTCGTCATCTCTAACCCCGTGAACTCGACTGTCCCCGTCTTCGCCGAGACCCTCAAGAAGGCTGGCGCCTACGACCCCAAGCGGTGAGTTGCAGCTCGGTGTTCTACCTCGAGATTTGAGCGCACACGTGTGTCCCCCCTTGTTTGCGATCGGGCGCGCATTTTACCGCGTGCGAACTCGGAAGCGCACCATCGCGCCAATCATTGGCTCTCCGGCCTCAGTACTAACGCTACAGCCTCTTTGGTGTCACCACCCTCGACGTTGTCCGCGCGGCGACCTTTGTCTCGTCGGTTGTCGGCAAGCCCACCGACGCGGGCAAGTACTCTGTCCCCGTCGTCGGCGGCCACTCTGGCCACACGATTGTGCCCCTCCTGACCCAGTCGGACCCCGAGATCCCCTCGGCCATCCTCAGCGACAAGGAGAAGCGCGACGCGCTCGTCAACCGCATCCAGTTTGGCGGTGACGAGGTTGTCCAGGCCAAGAACGGCGGCGGCTCGGCCACCCTCTCGATGGCCCAGGCCGGTGCTCTCTTTGCCGACTGGGTCCTCCAGGCCGCCTTCAACGGCAAGAAGACTGTCGTCCAGTCGTACATCGACCTCGAGTCTGCTCCGGGTGGTGCCGCCATCAAGAAGGAGATTGGCGCCGACGTCGCCTACTTCTCCGTCAACGTCGAGCTTGGTGTAAGTCGAGTCTTTGGTAGCGTGCCGGCTCTCGTACTGACAGCGACAGCGCGACGGTGTCGAGACCATCCTCCCCATCGGCAACATCGACGACCAGGAGAAGGCCCTCATCCAGACTGCCGTCAAGGAGCTCGGCCCCTCGATCGACAAGGGTGCCCAGTTCACCCCCGCTCCCCCCAAGCTCTAAGCGATAAGTTTGTAGCCTTAGCGGGTTCGTAGGCAGTAGCAAGGACATGAAACGGATAAGAAGGTGGCGTCGTGTGTGTGTGTGTTTGCTTGCGTTTGGCGGAGGTTGCGTGTGTGTGTGTGTTTGCTTGCGTTTGGTTGAGGTCCATCCGCCGGCGACAAGGCGTCCGAGCGAGAGGACAATGCTACGACAGGTGGGCATGTGAAGGCTGGTTTGAGGTTTTGCATCAATGGTTCCGATAATGATGGTGAGGTGGCCGACTTCAGTAGAGTAGTAACTTGCCGTCGTCCGGGCGAACGTGGCCTTGGGGATGTCTGTGCAACTGGCTATACCACTCCCAACGTGGACATGACATAGCACCCGTCCTCGCATCCAAACATTGTTCAACCAACTACAAACTCGCCCGCCTCATCCCGGTACCTCTCCAACGACCCAATCCACAACCAACTCTTACTCGCGTCCCGCTCCGCCAGGAGCTTGGGCGTACACACCGGCTCGTCGGTTTCGCGGATGAGGCCATGGAGGATAGCGAGGGGGTGTGCAAAGTTGGCATAGACAGAGCGGACGAGCATGACCCACTCGGGCGTCGAGGGCGTGATGGGTGCCAAGTCGGGGCGCCAGAGGAGGTTTGGGAGGGGTACGCGTGCGTTGCCCTGGGGAGTCAATCACTGCTGTGTAACAAGAATCGTGGAGTAGGCCGGGGTAACGCACACATAAGAACGAGTCGTTTAGCCCGTCCTCCCCGTCCCCATCATCATCGACGCCGCTGTCGCTGTCATCCGCAGGGTTATACGCCCGCGCCCGTGCCGAAAGGACGGCCCGGTCAAGGTACGCCACGGCCTCGTCATCCTCCATCGCCGCAAACCCCGTCGCCCGGAGCCACGGGAGCGCCGACTCGTCGTCGGGGGCGTACGCGTCCTCGTCGTCGGGGTCATACCTGGGATCACACGTGCGTTCTGATGGCTCCACAAAGGCACTGCAAGCGCTGGCACACGGGCGGCTCAGTAATGCTTACCCGTGTGCAAGCTCTCGGCGGTGGATGAGAAGCTCCACACCGCGCCGGACCGCCGTGCGTGTCTCCCTTTGTCGAGGTGTATCCACGCCGTCGCCGCCGTGTGACCAGGTTACTTGCGCCGCGGTCGTGCCGATGAGTGCGAGGTAGGCCTTGATGTCGGGATACCTGCCGTCAGTCCCGAGTACTTGGCATGTCCGATGGGTATGGGCTTACTCGTCATACGTGTCGTTCGGGTCGAGGTCGAAGACGCCGTTCGGGTGCACCAGGTCGGAGCGCGATGTCATCTCTGGAAGCGTGGGTTCGGTACCGGTATCGGGCCGTCCCGGAACGGAGGATGCTGCGGGCATGGTTGTTAGAATGGGTGGTGGGAGTGAGCTGGGATTAGATGGAGAGCAAGTCGTTCATGAATGGCCATAGTTGGGAGAGGTTTTTGGGTGGTCGTTTGAAACGGCCCAGGAACAAGTGCTCCAGACGTCTGAACAACGCGACTGTCTCAGCCGCTAGTTTGTCCCATGTCATGTTCCTTACGCAAGCGTGTCCAACCCAGTAGCAGACCGATGTGTAGAGGTAACGAGTACAGTATCGTGAAACAACCACTGTATACAAACGTGCAGCACAAGCACACTACCGTATGTCCACACACATATGAAGGTGGTTCAGTGACCGATGACGTGATTAGACTCGAGTATTCGTCGATGGCGCTCCATCGATGGCCTCCAGCAGTCTGCTGCAATATCGCAAGACGTGCTCCTTTTGGCATCCTTACTCACCCATGCACGCAGTACCAGAACCTGTACACCCCCATGCATGTAGTATGGGTATCCACACCAGAGCACGCACTGGCCGTGGATTGATAACACCCGTTCAGGCTCGGCGATGACGCATCACGCTCATGACTCAGCCTCGGCCGATGCAACACTGCGGCGCTAATTTAAAGCGAGCGCGTCGTGCCACGCGCACCCCCCCTACCACTTTGCCACGCTCGCCTCCACCAAACACCCCCAAAGAGTCACCACACGGTTTCTTTCATTCGCCTCTTTTACCTTTCACCTTTCACCACACTTTCCATCCCACACACTTCACAATGGTCAAGGCTATCGAATCCAAGGAGGAGTTCCAGGCCCTCGTGAGTGCAGGCTAAGAGGGATTCCTCCAGTGGGGTTGTGCCGCTGGGGTTCGGCCAACCTCTCGGGCCTGATTCCAGCTCGAGCGAGTTGCGGCCGTGGAGCACGGCTCCAGCTCGAACACGCCGTGGAGGACTGCAGAGGGGTAAATTGCCATTGGCGTGGAAAGTTGAGGGTGTGCGGATGTCACTCGGCTCCAACACTGGGGGGTGTGCCCAACCATGCCCTTCAGCGCCCACGTCCAGTGGGGCAGTCTTTGCGTCTGCCCTGCATGTCTGGACTATCGACTGTCGCTGTGAGGTCCCGTTGGTCCTTGCAGTCCGGCTCTGTGCTCGTTTCCTGTGCTGGACGTACCTGTGACCTGGGTACTGGGTACTGGGTACTGGGTACTGGTCCTGGGTACTGTGTACGGTGGACTCTGTGCTCAGTAGTGCCATGTGTACTGCATGCGGGGCAGCAATTGGCATGTCCAGTGGCTGGCGAGCGACTGCAACACTCGTACCCATCCCGGCGCGGAGACGTCACTCCCCTTCTACCTTCCCCTTCTCCCTCCTTCCAATTCCCCCACCTCCGTCCCCCAAACCACTCCTTACACCGTACCCCCCCCCCCCTTCCCTCAAAGCACACCCCAGGCGCACTCGGGGCGCGACCCAGCGCACACCTTAACCTCAACACACGCTAACACCAGATCGCCAGCGGCGACGTTGTCGTGGTCGACTTCTGGGCCACCTGGTGCGGCCCCTGCAAGCTCATCGGCCCGCACTTTGCAAAGCTCGAGGCAAAGTACCCCAACGTCAAGTTTGCAAAGGTCGACATTGAGGAGCAGCCTGTGAGTGTTGATGTGGGGTGGCGTGGGGTTTTGGGAATGGGTTGGGCGGGTTCGGGGATGGGATGGCATGGGATGCGCTCGGGGTTGATTCTGGTTTCGCCTAGGGTGTGGGCTTTGGGCCAGTGTTGGTGTGGGCGTTTGTGTTTTGCTGTGCTGTGTTCGGTTGCTGTGTGGGGGGTTCCGGGGCCGGGTTCGAGCTCGGTAGAGTTTGGTCGTGAGGCCATGGTCATGGTGGTCGGGGAGTGTTGGCGGTTCTTCATGGCTTGGCCTGCTGTTACGGAGCGCGGTGCGAGGCGCAGGCTGCTTGTGGATTGGGTGTCCTGGGTTCTCCCACTTGGTCTACCACTTGCTCTGCGACTTCCTCGACGGCTCGCTCTGTGACGTGCTTTGTGACTTGCTCTGTGGCCTGCCCTGCGACTTGCTCTGCGACGTGTTCTGCGACTTGCTCGACGAGTCGCTCTGCAGCGTGCGCTGTGAGTTGGTCTACAGCCTCCGCTGTGAGCTGTTGTGCGGTTTATTCTGTGACTTGCTCCTCGGCCTGTTGTACCACCTGCGTCACGGGCTATGGGGAGGGTTGTTCTTCAAGCCTTGGAGAAAAAGTCACAGAGAAGCGGGCGATGTTGGAGACAGCGACTGGCATGTGCACTCCCAGAGACTAGCTGCACTTGCGGTCCAGCCAACTTGCTAGCTCGCACCAAAGTCTGGGTGACATTGGGACGAGGACGAGACGAAACATGTGCGATGCGCAGGACTAGCCGCATTGGTATCCGGCTAGCTTGTGCCGGAGTGTCCCCCGGTCACTGGGATGGTTTGGGTCGATCGGACGTGACGCAAGTCACGTCGTGGAGACGGCTTACTCCTAGTTCGCATGCTGTCTTGATCCTCTGAGCTCTGTTCACCCTTTACCTCCCACATGCCACTTGGCGTTTCGCCCGGCGGCAGAGGGGGTGTCTTCGATGAGGGCGGTCTGAAGCAGCGTGACATGCTTCTCATGCCTACTTCGCCCTGTTGAGTCTTGTGCTCCAACAGAGTGACAAGAACCCACGGAGTGAACCTGTCGGAACCTGTCACTCAGTGGAGTGAAACTGTAGCTGGTGCCTCTCATTGCACCGTCGACAGCATTTGCTCCGCATTATGGAGTGCCACTTGCGTGACACCACGCAAATCGGGGAGGCACGCGATGTGGTATGCCACAAGCAACACCCCCCTGTTCCTAAGGCTCCCGATACGCCTTTGGTGTCCAAAAGAGCCCCGCCACCGTTTGTCTCGATGTCGAGTCGCGACTCGTCGCGGCCCTCTTGTGTGATAAGGAAGAGATCTAAGCACCAAGCTGTGCCTCTCGGAGCTCTCCAGCCCAGATCCATTCGTCACCTCTCGTCACTTAGAGACGGCAGCGAGTCGATGGCGAGCATGATGATTCATCAGCACCGAGCCCAACATGTCGCCCACCTGACATTGTTACCGTGTCCCATTTCAATCCTCCGTTCTTCTCGTAATCCCCTGCCGCTACTTTCTTCTTCTGGCATCCGGTGCCTCTCGTGCCGTTGTGTCGTCGCTATCTCCACGACCCCATTTTATCTAGGACGTAATGGACAAGCAAACGCTGACCGTGCAGGAGGTTGCCCAGGAGCAGTCCATCAAGGCCATGCCCACGTTCAAGGCGTACAAGGACGGCCAGGTCATCGAGGAGTTCACCGGAGCCGCTCCGGCCAAGCTCAACGTGAGTGTGGAGTCACGTGTTCCTGTCGAGTGGCCCACGCCAGTGGCGCGTGGCAATGCCAGGCAACGGCGCAGCAGTGCAGCAGTAGAGTGGTACCAGCAGTCGTCGCGTGCAAGCATGCGCAACAGGCAGTGGCTCTTGTGACGGGTCACGTGTGGTGTCGTCCACATTGCACATAGTACCTCACTGCGCTACATTTGCCACATTGTGCCAGTTATGACGCGCGCTGGTGGCCATCTGCGCATGGCGACACGTGCATCTGCATCTGCCCTTGCCGCCCTGACACCGCCGCCTGATAGCATTGCTGACATCCAGGCTCTCCTTGACAAGGTCTCGGCTTAGAAGATCAGACTCCATAGCTCGTAGTTGATGGCAATCTATCTTTGGAAGTGGCAGCATGACGCAGTGCCAGATGTGTACATGCCTTTTGCATTCGGCACCCTTCGGTACCGTCTGGCCGTCCGGCACGGATCCACGCTAAAGTTCTGATACCGCAAACCGCGTCCTTCTGTCATGGTACTTTGTTCAAAGCCTCTCATTTCATTCATTCTCACTCCTTCTCAGTCCCTGTCCCGCCGGCAGTACCCTACTCGCACATTCTTTCGGGTCCCACTAGCCAGTTTCACCCCCGGCCCAGGCGCCTGCCGTGGACACTACGTACGACGTACGACGCCGTTGATCCCTGGTTACCACTGCGACGTATTTCGGCTGCGTCTGGAGCAGCACCCTGGAACCGAGCAGATGCTTTGGGTATCAGGTATCGAGCACTGTATCAGCATGGCGCGGGGAGACGTACGTCGCACGAAACGAAACGAAAGAACGTATGTGAAACAAACCTGCAAGTACATACTCTCACTACATACTCTCGAATAATCCGCCGGTAGCGGTGGCAACCAGATCGCATACGCACGCCGGTGTACGCATGCGGGCGTACGCAGCAACCCCTGTGTATCATGTCTCACCGTCTGACCGCGGAATGTACTACGACGCGTCGGACGGACGTGAGCGACACACGCCACGGCACGACACTCCACACGAAACGACACACGCCACGCCACAGCACGACAGACACACGACAAGACGACAGACGACGACAGCTGATTGACGGACGACACTGACAGCTGACGGAAGAGGGATGACGGATCCCGACGCCCACCGGCGAACGGCGAACGGTGAATGACACATGGCGAATGGCGAATGATCAATGGCGAATGGGAGCGGGAACGGGCACGCCGGGGTGTGCCCGTCGTCTGTACTACTGATCCCGAGCCGTCACTACGATAGCGCCGTGCTCGCCGACTAGTACACAGTGCTAGGCCTAGTCCATCTGCAGTTGAGTAATTTGGCTGCGCACGTGCACGGGCACAGCTGTCTCGGATGGTCGGGCAGGCCTGAAACACTGGTTTACTCAAACGGCCCCGCGTGGTGACATCAAAGTTGTGGAGGCGCACTCGTAGGCGGCAGTGACATGGTGCACCAGTTGGACAGCGCTTTAACTGCTTGCATGCATTATTCCACGGTGTGAACTTGTGGATGTCTGGGCCCAGCGGCCAGCGCTCTCGTCATCGTGTTTGAGGTTTCCGCCAGGGGAAGCGTTACATGGCGGACACGGACATGGACACGGACACTTGGTTTCTTGCCACTTTGGCACTTTTGTACTCACGCATGTACTTTTCTACTCTGTAGCAAGCTACGCTAGCATGGCACTAAGATGCGACTCCGTACGCGCGGACGTGTGCCGGAACGCGTGCTCACGTACGAGCTATGCGGTGCGGAATGAGACACGCAACATGCGACGTCTGACACCCCCCGAATGCGTACAGTGGAGTTGGTGAAACCGACAATGGTGTTCTGTACCTAGGAGCACTGTACCTCGAAGTCGCCTTGGTGTCCAGTTCCAAGCAACGGTGCCATGCCGTCTTCCAGTGCGCGGATGTCGATGGGCACGCAGCAAGGAACCATCGGGTCAAGAGTGATATCATCCCGGTGTCGTCCACTCGGACGCACAGCTTACATACACCTCACATACGCGAGCGCGGGCCGCCAGGCCCCGTTGTACTTTGGGATGTACACGTGCGGATGATACATGGTGCGGATAAATGTGCGGAAACGTGTTTGGAGACGAGAAGAGAGGTTTCAGAAACAACTGGCCAGTGCCATCTCCACGGCCACGGCCACGGCCAGGCGCTGCTCGCTGTGGGAATGGGAACCCGGCCTGGACTCGACTAGCGCTGATCAGAGTCAGTGTGTGAGGTTTGAGGTGTGAGGCCCGTACCCCTTGCTGTTGTTCGGTGCCCGAGCCCGAGGCATGCGAATGCGTACATGCTCGTCCTCGGTATCGGTGCATCTAGGTGTATCCGAGGAATACAGGCTAGGACGCAGTCTAGGACACAGTCCAGGAATGCTCAGGAGAGCGCAAAATAGCACCGACCGAGACTGCGTCATGTTGATCCCACAGAAAATGTCTATTCCAGAATTCTCAATTCCAGAGGTCCAGAGTTCGAGGTCCAGAGTCGGACTGATGGCGTGAGGTCAGGAATGGTCAGGACCGTCGTGGACACTGGAACCCATCATCGCATTTCGGCAACAGGTTGTCGCTGGTGCTCGCCGAGGGCCTCTGCATGCCCCCGTAAACCCGAAACGAGGCCACGGTGGAGAGAGAGGCACAAGGGGCAGCTGAGCCTGGAGCCGAGGCGTGGTGGCGGGGAGGTGGAGGCGGGCGAGACCATAGGAACGAGGGGAGGCCGAGCGCGACTGTCAGAGTGTGTACGGTTCTGTAGCATGACGTCTACGTCGAGGGCCGCTTCTCGCCCACCAGGTCGAGTGAAGGCGGGGGCTCTTCTCGCCCGCCAGGTCGAATAATGGGGGGGGGGGGGGGGGGGGGGGGGGCGGGGGTGTGCATTTACAAAAACGATTTTGTGGGTGTGCCCACAGGACCCCAACC
>JAMFRD010000129.1:11666-41159 GCA_025502685.1 Pascua sp. PH4015B
GGCCGGGGCTGGTCCTGTACCTCAACTCTGTTGTGCGTGTGCCCACTCGACGCCAAGCCACGCTAGAAGCTCCACCACGCCGTGCGAGTCTAGGCGAGGCTGCTTGTACCGTACACGCAGTCCAGGGCGCCAATGCGCTGGTACAGAATCCTGCGACTGCGGCGACGCCGGCGGGTCCTGAACTGACGTCGTCCTGACCTGGACCTCCTGGACGTCCTGGACGGTCCTGGACCCGGAATTGGTTTGTGTTGGGCCATCATGATGAAACAAACTCTAACTGTGATCTGTGGCTCCAGCACCCGGCGCTGGGGACGCATGCCGAGATTATCTCGTTGGCGCCTGTCTAGTTGTCGCAGGCACACGTTGTGCCAAGGGACGAGAGAACACTTGCGTTTGCAGGGAACGAGGACGCTGGGGAATGGGTAAATGGGTATCGGAACGAAAATGGGCAAATTGCGTGCTGCCAAAGTACAAAGACTGTGGCTCTGGAAGAATCCGCGGTGCACAGGTCATGTGGTTTGGTTGGGTTAAACAACAAGTGGCGTGCGCAGCACGCAGCATGCAGCCAACTACGACCTGCTGCGTCCCGTTGCAGGTGCACGTGCAGCGCTGACCAGGTGGGTAAGATTCGTCTAGAGTTTGCTGCGGCGTCTGCTCGCCCGCGCGCCCGGCTTTTGGTGGCCCGCATTCGTCGTGGGGTAACTCTGGTGTGGTGGTGCATGTGGTCTTTGTATTGTGGACGTTGGATCAAATCAGCATTCTTCTGTCAGCACTCATCGTGTCCCGCGTGTGTTCGATGGCGGTGGACCAAAATACCCGATGACCGCTGACCGCTGACCGCCCTCATCTGTTTCGCATACGCCTAGTCTATGGAATATCCTATCGGTCCCGCTCACGATCGAGGGAGATGGTCTCGTTTGGTCCTTTGTTAATTGTTAAGGATTGATTCTTTTCGGTTTTCGAGGTCTTGATGAAAGAGCAAAAGTATGCGCAATCGTGACACGCCGACTTGCCTCATATGTGTGTCCGTCCGAGTAGTGTTCACATGTCGCGTCGCGCATCCCCGCCTGTGGCGCATGGCGCACGGGCAGGCGTGACATGGATGGTGACACGGACGAAACACGCCGAAACTGCCATTCAGAGTCCAGCCGGGTGCTGCACGCCCTAGTTTGTAATTCTGGCAAAAATCGCTCTCTTCTGGTGGCTCGGTGGGCGGCAGTTTGGCTTTGGCTTTGGCTCTTGCGGTCCGCGATCCGGGCCGGCCAGGTACGCCGTTTGTGCTTGTTAGGCAGAGTGTCTGCAGAGCGTCTGCAGTGTGCACAGTTGGGGGGGTGGGATGCCCCTGTTGTTACGAAACGTCGAGGTATCTGTCTCACCTCTTAAACCGACCCTGAAGCAAACCTTTTATTCCCCCCCACCACCCGACTCACTCACAGCCCTCGTCGCCGCCTCTTGTTGCATGCGCACTGTGCTGCGCTTTGGCGGTGGTTCCGGCTCTTGTGCCTTGCCCCCCAACGGCAGTACACTGCCAGCCAGCAGTGTCTGCATGCACTGGTGGGCCGGCACTACCTGTGCTGCACCGCACGCAGGCACTGCCTGGCTGACAAATGGCTGCGTGCCTCTCTCGCCCACTCGGCCAACGCGCCAACGACGTTTTGTCATTGTCAGTCTGGAGCATAGTTGCATCGCCTTGTCGGCTTGCCCACGCCACCCAGGCCGTACACAAGCACACACTTGCGTACAGGCTGCCCTGCCGGCCATCCCCCGTGGTATGCACGCCGACGACCAACTCACTCGGTCCGCCCGCGAGAGAAAACAATCAGGATGGAGTCCAGACCCGGGCCGAACTTCAGGTCCGAAATCCCCTCCTCCCTCCTCCCCTCCACTATATTTTTTTTTCCCCGCGGCATTGTCCCCGCGGTCCGTCTTAGCACACTGTGCCTCCGGCTCGAGCCCCTTCAGTATCAGACTCTGAACCCTGCTGTCTCCTCCCCCTCTCCTCCCCCAATCCTCCTCCCTCCCCTCGGCCCTTCGGGTCCCTCGAACCCGTTCAGACTTTGGACCGTCACCCCCTCCCCTGCCGTCGGTGCCATGCCGTTGCCACCCCCTGTCCCTGCAAACTTGTCCTGCAGCTCGCAAAATACAGGGTTCGGTGTTATACGAGGGTACAGACGGTGCAGGATGACAGGATGCACAAGTTGGCTCCGAGCGAGCCTCCCTCGAGTTTCGGCTACGTGGAACGGATTACTCGGTGCTGGGGGGGGGGGGGGGGCAGCGAGGTCTGGCAGTTTGGCCTTTGGGTGTGGTGTGTGTATGTGTGTGTGTCTCGTCTCTTCCCGTCAGCCGTCTGTCCCTGCGTCTCAGGTGCTTTGTCTCTGACGCCACACCTTAGCACCTCCCCTCCCTCACCCTGGGCGGTTACTGTCCACCTTTGTCGCAGCATCGCACACATAGTTTGCTAAATCTCGGCCTTGTCTGGCCGCCAGTAGTGTGCATGCATGACACTCTCTGCCTCGCCCTGCCAGCTGCTGGGTGTTTCGTTCATCAGCAGCACATACAGTTTCTTGTTGTGACACACCCACCCCCCCTCCCCCCACAACTCATACCCGACACGTCTCAGCATCGTCTTTTCTTGCTTTGACAGCATCAAACAACGTCGACTCGACGTGTCGAGCTTGCGAAACACCCCGCAAGCACTCTGGCACACTGCGCATTGGCCCCCTTTTCGTCCACGCCACCAACAACAACAATAACAACAACAATCGGCCTCCCCGCCCGTCACCGCCTCCCTCCCTAGCGCCACACACACACACACACACAGAGGCCAACATACACCAGTTCTCCCCCCTGCACAGCCCGACGGTCCTCGGTGTCCATCCACTAGTCGTGCGCGTCGAGCACCACGCACATACCCGAGACCACCCGCGGCGCGTCGTACGCCCCCTCCCCCCCCCGTCGTCCGTCCTCGGTCGTACGTTATCGCAATCTCCATCGCGCCCCCGCACTCCACCCGGCCTCTACTAGCCTCATCGCACCGCCTCTTGGGCCTCCCGGTCGAGTCCGAGACCCGAGCGCGTGAGACGTCCCGGCGACAACCGAGGCTTTTGCGTGCATTGACCCACTCGTGTGGTGCTCGAGCAGACCCAACATCTGCACGTTTCCTCAAAGGAGAACAGAGCGTGCTCGTCTCCTAAGCTTGACGCAAAGGACGTGCGTGTATCAGGAAATCAGCACAGCAACACCTCCACCAGCTTGTTCAACTGGATCTGTTCCATCATCCCCCCGCCAGCGCCAGGACGCGCAACTAGCATCGTACATCGCCAACACCGCTATCCCACACGCCTCGGCCAACGCGTTCAAACTACCAAGCCCGACACAGCCACCCACCCCCCCACTTGCGCTCACGTCGACTTTGACACCGGTTTCTATTTCGACTACTGCCCGGATTGCAAGTCGTCACCGCATTCTACCCTTGATCTCGATCTCAATCTCGTCCCAGGACAGCGCTGTGGATTCGGTTTGCGGTTGCATGCCTGGTGCCGAGATCTTTTGCCCTCTAATTGCTCCGTAGCTCCTGCCTCGGCCATTTTTCGCCTCGTACATCCATCCTCGCGTCCTCGTCCTCGTCCGCTCTGGCCGCCCCTCCCTCTCCTCGACCAAGCAAAGCCTACAGTACCACCTCCAAGGCAGGCCTGCATACCACCAACGGTGCAAGGAGCCACACTGTGCGAGCATTTACACATTCATTGCATTCGCCCCAGCCCCGCTTGCCGCCCTGGACTTATCCCAACGTGCTGCTTGCAATCCACTCCTACTCGTCCGCCACACCACCGCGCGCCACTCGTCTCGCCTCGTTGCCGGCATCTCCTTGCTTCCATTATTTCTTTCCATCTTGGTCGACAGCCCCCCCGTTGATCTTATTCTCTTTGCAAAGCACACTCTTGGCGTGCCCGCCCCCCCTCGCGCATTCCACTCGCTAAGCATTCGGCGCGCGCACACCCCCACTTGCGCCCCTTCCCCCTTCATCCCCTCCCCGTGCTGGTCATCGTTCACCGGCTCGTCGGCCTACCTTGGGCCTGAACAAAAAGCCCGCAACACGCAACACGCGCTGCACACGCCCTCCTTTTGTGATCTGCTCACTTGCACAATTGCACAGCTGCGCACACTTTATTGCACACGCACGCTGATCGCCTGGTCAGCCTGCCTGCAAAGCAAGACGCGCCCGCCCCAATGGCCATGGCAGAGTACTCTGATACGCCTTTTCCAGGTGACTACCAGCCTGGCCAAGTCGAAGCTTCTCCGGGTTTCTTAGGAGGCGCATTTGACAACCTGCCACACTTTTCCCCCGCCAACAGCGAGGGCTCTTACCCCATCGGCTTTGACCCATCCCGACCCCCGACAGCGGGCGCAGGCGGCGGCGGCACCACACCCGGCGGCGGCGGCGGCGGACCTCCTTCGAATATGAGCGGTAGTGGCGAGTTGCGACACCCCCTCGCGCAAGGACCACCGGGCTCGGCGCACGGCCCAGGCGGTCCTGGCGGTCCCGGCGGTCCTCCAGGTGGCCCACGCGGCCCAGGAGGCGGCGGTCACTCGCACAATCCCAGCATACAGAGCGGTCATTCACACTCGTTCTCAAACGCATCCATCCCATCTATTGCTTCATCATCCACTTCCTTTTCCCTCGCCAGCCAGGCAGGAGACCCCATCCACCACGCACCAGGAGGAATGTACGCTCCCCCAGGCTTCCACCCAGGAGAGTACGCCCCACACCCAATGTTCCCCCCAGACGGCGTAAAGCTCGCCCTCAACACAAACGTCGTGCCCCATCCAGGTCTTCCCACAGGCATGACACTCGGAATGGGCGGCATCGGTATGCCACCCACTCCACTCTCCAGCACTGTGGGGCCGGGCTTCTTTGGCCGCTCCCCAATCGCCCCACCCACAGGTATCCTCCCAGTAAGCATTTTGTTGCCATTCTCCCACTCCTCGCTCCACTCCCAACAAGTCGTATTTCTAACACTCTAGACACAGAGCGTCCCTGGGATGGGCAAAATGCAGCACGAGAGGAACCGCAGCCTCAGTCGCCCCGGACCCTATCATCTCTCATCGCGCTCCAACTCGATGTCCATGAAGTGCGTTGGATTGCGTGGCCGGGTTATTTCGTAACTAACACCGCCTCCCAGATCCGATGCCGACGAGGAGCTCATGTCCATCTACAGCTCGACCAGCAACCACAGCGGCTACCAGTCTCCGTGGTCCAACACGACAAGCCTCATGGCGGGTGACATGTCCCAGATGTCACTCGAACACCGTCGGTGCGTTGAAAATCGCAGCACGGACCGCATCCTTTGTCCCGTGTGTGATAAAAGTGGCTGACTTTTTAGTTCGAGCTCGACGCCCTTTGAGATTCCCGTCAATCCTCACCACGCCGGTCGCACGCGCGCACGCTCCTTTTCCCTGGGCAAGAGCTCAAATAGTCTCGATTTCCTCGAGGCAGACCTTGAATTGTCCGGCAGCGGCGACCGCGAGGCTATTATCCGCACCGACCTCGCCACCAAGGCCGAGCAGGTCCGTTCGCTCAGCCCTTGCCAGCATGGCAAGGCACGCGCTGTCTGGGCAAAGCGATGGTGAGTACGCGAGATTTTATTTGCATTTTTTTTTTCGTCGATCTGCGCGCCCCCTGCGCGCCCCATGTCTCATGTTGTGATGTTGACAATGCACAGGCTCAAGCTCTCTTACACACCCGTAAACGGCTTCACCGTGCCGCGCCAGGGCCTCTACCACTCTTATACGATGTCGTGCAACGACTTTGGGCTGCGCCCGATCAACTCGGCTTCGTTCGGTAAGGTTGTGCGCTCGACGTTCCTGGGAATACGTACACGCCGACTGGGCGTTCGCGGAAACAGGTCAGTTTTCTCACCCCCACCCTGATGTGTAAAGTTTAGCTCACCCCTTGGGTAGCAAGTACCACTATGTTTCGCTGCGTCCGGCAATTTCTACAGAGGCCCACCGCCTCAATGCGTATGGCGATTCAAGCGGCCAGCTGCACATTGCACCGCAGGAAGGGGATTTTGGCCTCGATGACCAGTCCGGTGACCAAGAGGTTCTGACCGAGGACGATACGGAGGAAGACGATGACGAGGACTTGGCCGATTTGTCAGAAGGGTAGGTCCATGGGCCCCGCCCTGGATGTCCAGGCCTCGTGACCTTGTGGTATGCTAACTAGTGTCTTTTTAGCATGACGTATTCGTTTGGACCAGGTCCCCATCGCCCCAAAGTACACGGTAATGGTTCGCGGTCGCGTTCGACCTCGGCGGACGAGGGGGCGGTCATTCGGTCCGCTCGGCCCGCGTACATGCGCATGGCCGGGAGCAACCCCGCTATGGCGGGGTTCACCGCAGCTTCGAGCGGCGCATCGACGGCTGTGCGCATGAACTCCCCATCCACAGGCGGCCGACCCATGCCGCCCTTTCCTGCGATGCCCAACGGAGTCGACCCTGCCCAAGGACACGTTTACAGCCGCTTTTGCGCCAACCAGGAACTGCTATCCCGCTGCATCAACGAGCTCCAATTTGAAAGCTTTGAGAACAACGTGCGTGATCAGGACAGCGCGAGCAGATTCGGTCTATTTTACCAATGTGGCTAACTGGAGGCAGTACCGTGGATTTTGGGAGGCTCTTGGAAACGACCAGCTTCAGCTGTGCTCCCAGCAGCCGCTGGCCGGCTTGATGGTCGAGACGACGGCGATGGCATTCGACGTGAGTGACTGGAAATAAATTTCTCCGCACCCCGTGTTGGCTAATTTTGGAAGCACTTTATCATTTCGCTGGTGGACAAGATTCTCACGACTATCCCGCCGACGTCGCATGCGACTCTGAGCCTCCTTGCCATCAATTTTGAAAAGATCACCGCAGACGCATTGGGAGGCGTGGCGGCGGAAGTGTCTGGCCCGCTTGTCGAGCTCAGTGGCCATGCCGCGCAGCTTTTTGGTGAGTAGAGGGGAAAATTCGTTGGGAAAGAGTCTAGGAAAAAATAATATGCTAATCGTCCTCCAGCCCGTTTCCTCGACCTGCATCAGATCACGCAGGCAATCGGCCCGATTCTCGCAAATGCCGACCACCTTGCGGCAATGCGCACCTCGTGGCGCATGCTGGACGTAAGCTTCATCGTTCGCCAGTGTGTCGCGGCATGCGAGTGCGCCGAGGCAGTTGTCGACCCGGCCCTTCAATCATTCGGTGTCTGGCTTGCAGACGTTGGCTCCGACCCCCACATCCACCCCGTCGAACAGCTTGCTGGCTGCGTCGACTCTGCCCTTGCGCGCGCCGAGTCGACCTTCCAGGGCCTGATGAGTGTCCGCGGTATCATTCCTCGTGCGACCTACCTCACATCTCAGGTAATGCGTCTTTTGGTGAGTAATTAATAGGACCATTATTGCAAGCAGCACCGCTGACCCCAGACTCTGCGCTCGGACATGTCGTTTGGCTGGTTCCAGCTGCTCAAGACGTGGATTGACGACTATGTTACCATTTCGTGCGCGCGGCGGGCCGCTTTTGCGCAGCGTGGGGAGATGGGCATGCTGGGCGACGACGTGAGCTCGGTCGGTGGGTCGGTCCCAGGCTCGACAGTCTCCGCCCCCGCTGCCGTCTTCTCGACCATGTCACTGGACCACCTTGGTCCTACGCCCAGCCCCGTCCCGCACCACGCCCACACGGGCCCGAACCTGGCAATCGACACAGCTTCGGCGGGTTATCAGGCCGTGGCGCCCCTCGACAATAACGCTATTACACCCCGTCCCGCTTTCACCGCCTCGGGGGCAGCCACCACTGCCAGCGGCCCGGGCGTCGCCGGTGTGGCAGGCACCCCTACACCGTCCCCTGGCCTCGCGACGCTCACGGGTACTGGCAGTGCACCCCCCTCGTTCATGTAAGCCTTGGTCGACATGAACAAAACCCCAAAAATCATGTACATCTCCGCCCGCTCCCGCGCTCCGCCTCTCTTCTTCACCTGAAGCCTCGCTCAGGCCGCCCTCCCCCTGCCCGACACCAATCTCCGCTGTTTCCTTGACCTCCTGCCCCGGCCGATGACGCGTGGAGCGCGCTCGTCCGGAGAATGCAGATACACGCTAGCGCCACAGGCGATCATGACCAGTAACGAGTGATGCGAGAGAAGTAGAGCGGTCGGACGCACATGTATAATCTCATCAAATGTATTTTGTGATTTGAGCGGGTGTTGGGGTAGGCTGCTGTATGGACGAGGGTAGAGTGATGATCATGGGGCGTGGAGAGTGAGTTCAATCGTTTTAGAGACGCTGGCGACCGCAGACGTGAGCGGGTGGCTGGCCGTAACTCACGGTACTGGTAACAGGGCCCAGTTACGGCATCGCCTGGGAGGTACCAGTCCACAACCGTGAGTCACTCTGGGTGATACCGTTCTTCCATCGCCGGGCTCGGGGTTGATGATGCCCATGGCCTCGTCGAGCGTCATCTACAAACAGTCCAGAAGCGGCCAGGCAATCGAAATGCTGTGAAACAAAAGTGGCCGTAAGGGAGAAAGCTGAGGGACAGGGGAAGGATGAGAGCCAGATCTTACTTTCGGCGCCCACGGCTGGTGCTGCTTCGTTGAAACCACCAGCTCGGGGAGCACAAAGAGGCAGAGAAGACTCTTGAGACTAGAACAGATACCCGATACTGGCAAAATGGGGAGCTGAGGTCACAAACATAAGATCATTAGAGGGCGGTGCCGCTGTAAACGCCCTCCTCGGCGGTTTGCGATGGATGGGATCAGTCTTTGACGGGCGACAAAGTTGGGGCGTTCCCGGTCAGTATGTGGCCACTGTGTATCGTAGGAATTTTCTTAGAGCACAAGACACACACAATGGCGCAGACAAGGCCATATATATCAACGGCAGGTGGTTGGATGGGCCCGAGCTGGCGTGTGACGTCGGTGGTGCGACCTTGGATACCGGCTCCACCCTGGCTCCACCGGGCCGCTCGGGGAGGGACAAGCTCTCGGTGAGGGCGTGTTTCAAGCGTGTGTATCAGAGATGAGTGCATGAGAAAATAGTAAGTAACATGTCCCAGAGGGCTTGTAGTCTTTGCTCGCTACGAGTTGGGCATCGAGTGTGTGGTGGGAGGGAATGGGTGGTTGTCATGCAACGCATGGTCGGCGTCGCAACGGTGCAACCGGTTACGGACCATGACGACCCTCAATTGCGATCGAGCCAAAGTGCCACATAATGTCCGAGATGACGTCGCGTGGTGATCGTGTGGGAGGCACGTGGGTGTTACCACGTGTGATCTCGCCACACTATCGGGATTGGTCGGGGATATAAAAGTCGGAGTTGACGCGTTGACCGTTGTTCCGATTTGTCCCAGGAGGTCGAGGTCGGGAGGAGGAGGGAGGCTGCAAGGGAGATGCAGTGGAGGGCAGAGGGACCTCGGCAGCGAGCGTGAGCAAGTTGGAACCAGAGATTGATCGTCAAGTTGGATTGTGTCGAATACATACCCATACCCACCCCTCTCATACACTAAAAAAAGCAGCCATGCTCCGCTCCAGGATCCAGTCTGGCATTGTTGCCGCCGCGCGCACCGAGCTTCGCGGTGAGTAGTACAGAATGAGTCGGTGGTGGTTGCGGAGTAGTGAATGTTTTTGTGGATCATGATTTGGGTGGTTGCGCAAAAGATGCAGACGCTGACGATTCTTCTGCAGTCGCCCGCCCTGCCGCTGCTGTGGCTCGCGCGTCGTTTGCGACGGCCGCGGTCGCGCCTCGCATGGCGCCGCGCGCGGCGATGCTGACGCCGTCGCTCGTCGGTGCCGTGCGCAGCTACGCTGCCGAGGCTGGTGGCCGCTTCTCGCGCAGCAAGCCCCACTTCAACATTGGTACCATTGGCCACGTCGACCACGGCAAGACGACGCTCACTGCGGCGATTACCAAGCACCTGTCCGAGCAGGGCGGTGGCAAGTTTATGGACTACTCGCAGATTGACAAGGCGCCCGAGGAGAAGGCGCGTGGTATCACGATTTCGACGGCGCACGTCGAGTACGAGACCAAGAACCGCCACTATGCGCACATTGACTGCCCGGGCCACGCCGATTACATCAAGAACATGATTACGGGTGCGGCGCAGCTCGACGGTGCGATCATTGTCGTGTCGGCGACCGACGGCCAGATGCCCCAGACCCGCGAGCACCTGCTCCTCGCGCGCCAGGTCGGCATCAAGAAGCTCCTTGTGTTTATCAACAAGGTCGACCAGGTCGACGACCCCGAGATGCTCGAGCTCGTCGAAATGGAGATGCGCGACCTCCTCACCGAGTACGGCTACGACGGCGAGAACACCCCCATTGTCATGGGTACCGCCCTCGCCGCCCTCGAGGGTAAGGACCCCGAACGTGGCGCCAACAAGATCCAGGAGCTCATGGACGCCGCCGACACCTGGCTCGACATCCCCGAGCGTGACCTCGACAAGCCCTTCCTCATGTACGTCGAGGACGTCTTCTCCATCTCGGGTCGCGGCACCGTCGCCACCGGCAAGGTCGAGCGTGGTACCGTCACAAAGGGTTCCGAGGTCGAGATTGTCGGCATGGGCAACTCGTTCAAGACCATCCTCACTGGCATTGAAATGTTCCACAAGGAGCTCGACCGCGGAGAGGCCGGTGACAACATGGGTGCCCTCCTCCGTGGTGTCAAGCGCGAGCAGGTCCGCCGTGGTCAGGTCATCACCGCCCCCGGCACCATCAAGTCGATCAAGAAGTTTAAGGCGCAGATCTACGTGAGTCTGAGCGCTAGTGTTGGCAGAGTCGTGCTGGTCGGCCTCGGTGATTGAAAATTGTGGTGGCGTTGGGTTGTCACCCGCACCTGTCCAGCGTCTGCCACAATGTTCTCTGAACATTCCATTTCCCCGTCCGAGCACACGCAAGCGCATGCCCGCACATACCCGTCTGGTGCCCCGCTAACTACCACAGGTCCTCTCCAAGGACGAGGGTGGCCGCTACACCCCCTTCATGGCCAACTACCGCCCACAGCTCTTCATCCGCACCACCGACGTCACCTGCCAGCTTACCTTCCCCGAGGGCACCGAGAACGCCCACGAGAAGCTCGTCATGCCCGGCGACAACGTTGAGCTGTAAGTCACAACCAGGAATCATAGACGTGATTGCTGACGGGGTTCTTTACAGTGTCGGCGAGCTGATCAACGACGTTGCGCTCGAGGTCGGTTCCCGCTTCACCCTCCGTGAGGGCGGCAGGACCGTGGCGACCGGTATCGTCAACGTGAGTCAAACCGACGGTTATATCACGGGAGTATGTGCTGACGAGATCAGGAGCTTTACGAGTAAACTCGCCTCGAGAGGACGTCGAGACGACCGGAGGTGTAGACAAGAGGTGTACCATTATGCATCGCCACTCATTCCATAAGTACGAAGACGGAAGCAAATTCCAAGTGGCTCAATTGTTTGGTTCCAAGTGTTGCGAGTCGCTAGCGGTTGAGGGTTCCACATATGCAGGGACCAAGCAAGGTCTTTGGCCAGCAGAGTCGCAGTGCTGAAAGCGTATCTACTTGAGAACAGACCTTGCTGGATAAGAAGGCAGATAGTTTGAGGAGCCTGCAAAAGCTTCAAGTCGTCTCTTACGTGAACGCCGTGAGCCCATTTGGAGTTGCAGCAGTCCGTCAACGCAGCAGCAACCTGAAAGGAAGGCCATCAAATACCCACAGTACTTCCTCTACATCTAGCATAAACTATAAGACTCCTGCGGCATCTACTCGAGCGCGTCGGCCATGGCTGCCATTCCCAACCTCGCCTCCTGCCACTTTGCCTCCTCAACCGCCAGCCTGTCCACCCAACGCTGCGCAAAGCTCTCGGCAGCCTCCTTGCCCTTCTGCACCTCGCTTCTTCCCAGCCTCTCCCTAAAGGCTGCGGCCAGATCGCGTCCCTTGGCATTGAGTGCGTCGACGGCGCCGAGAATCTCGGACACATCCTGTTTGGGGAACATGGAGGACACGGCCGTGTCAAATGCGGCGACGACGTCCGAGCCAGCGGTCAAGAGGGGTGCGTATGTTTGTTCGGGTGTGAGTGAGAGGAGGGGCAGGTAGCGAGGGAGGGTGGAGTGGAGGATCTGGTGGAGGGCGAGGAGAGGTCGAGCCTGGGAGTCAGTGGCCTTGCAGTGGGAGCTAGCACATGAAGAGACCACCACACTTACAGCCTGGGCACGATCCCGCTCCTCTGGGCTGGGTTTGCTCCCCATGGCCTTTTCGAGCTCTCCCCACTCATCGTCGTCGTCGTCAAACCCAAACCCATCATCCTCATCGTCGTCGTCGTCACTGCCCTCCTCGAGCAACTCGCCAAACTCGGACCACGCATCCTTGACGGTCTCCTTCTGCGCCTCCCACCTGAGCTTGGCCGCCGCGGCCTCGTCGTGTGGAAAGTCCTTGGTGAGCCGGTCGACAGCCTCCCAAATCATCCCAATGTGGGTGAGGTACGGCTCGTTCCCCCCACCCGTCGTGCTCGGCTCGCTCGCCCGCCCCGACCGCACATCGTCCTCGAGGACGGCGAAGAACCGCTCAATCTCCATCCCGACCAAGCTCACGCCGTCGCGCCACGTGTCGACCAGCGCCGACGGCGCGTCGCCTCCCCCGCGCGTTGGGTCTCCGCCGGCCGCAGCGACGACACACGAGATCAGTCGTCCCAGCTGGTCGACGATCTTGTCGAGTTGCGGCACAACCGCACCCTCCGTCATGGGCGGCTTGAACGCCAGGGCCAGCGTGGTCGCCTCTTTACGCAGCGAGGCCAGCAGGGCCAGGCAGATCTCGCCTAGTCCCGCGGTTGGGAGAGGGACCAAGGGCGACGAGCTGCGGTTCGTCGTCTCGGCCGCATCGAGCGCGCGCACAGATGAAGATACCGCCTGCCGTGCGGCGGAGAGGTCTGCATGTCAGCCAGTGGCGTAGGAATGGTAGGGCGTAGAGCACGCACTCTTGGCGATTTTGTCTGGACGTCAGCAAAACCGGCATTGTCCGAGGGTCTCACCTAGTCCGCTCATGGTGATCGAGTTGATGGAGTGTTGTCGACTTCTTACTGGCAACAATGCCTGACACGACATGACGCGACTCCTGCACAGGCGGAAAAAGTTGAGATGCGGGTGGAGGTGAGGGCTAATCCATTTGCCGCCCATTTCAAACCATTCCAAATGGATTTGACTGGACTTCTAATTGACAGCACTTTACGTAATCTAAACATGTTTGGTTGTGACGCGCCTGACCTTGACATGATGCGCGTGCCTTCCTACAACTCCCCTCTATAACTTTCATCTCTCCTCATCTCTCCTTCCTTCTCGTCATTGCCTCATGACCCCCGCTCCAGAGTGATACCACCATGGATAATGGAGTAGTGGAGCCAGGTGGGTGTTGCCTCCACGTACTCGCTCACCCCGCAGAGCTCCCACACCCGCCTGCGGTCAACCTTCCTCCAGTCGCGTCCGCTCCGAGCACTGCTATTCCCAACATTGACGGCCTGCTCGACGGCCTGGACGCGGACGACTTCTTTGACGAGGACGACGATTTCAATGATTGTGGCGCGTTAAGTGGGGCCAGCGTCCCCCCGCACGCCCAAGCAACGTCTGGCCCATCGCATCTCACTGCGCCACCATCTGGGAGCGCGTCTCACGTCCACACGAACGAGGACGAGCATGACGAGCTGTACATCCCGGCCGAACCCCTCCCCGCGAACGTTCCCGCTACTGTCTCATTCGCCACGGCACGCGGCAAGGCGATCGCGCCACCATCCGAGGCGGCCATGTCGCGCGCGCTCAAACTCATGCGCGATGCTGAACGCGAGATGGCGGAAGAACCCGCTAAACGGCGGCGGACCGAATCCCCTTCCTCCACGCCCAGATCACAGAAGCAGGAACCGCAAACCGCACCAGACACTCCAACAGCTGCACCACCTCCATTACCAAGCACCGGGTTCCAGCTCGGTTCTGGTCGTGCAGCTCCGCCACCGAGTGCGAGCAGTGTCGCGCGCGCGATGGCACTGTTCGGAGACACCGACACTACGCCGAGCAAGCCAAGCGGGGCTTTCACTGTTCAAGCCGGTACCGAAAACGCAGTCCCAGTACCCAATTCGGAGAGCCGTGCGCGTGCTCTATCTATCTTGGGTGACGTGGATATGCCTTCTCGCCCTCCGTCCAGTCCAATCGGTGGCGGCATTGGCTTCCAGCTCGGCTCGGGACGCGCGGTAGCACCACCAAACGCCGACAGCATGGCTCGAGCACTCTCCATCTTTGGGGAAGCTGATTCACACTCTGCGCCAGCTGCCTCGTCCTCGTCCGGCTTCTCGCTCGGCTCTGGCCGTACGGCACCGCCACCATCGTCAGAGAGTATGGGCCGCGCGCTCGCCATCTTTGGTGAAGCAGACTCCCATGCCGGCCCGTCCACTTCCCGCGACCCAGCTGTCTTCCGTGCACCACTGGCAACTTCGACACCAACGCGGCCAGGTTCGCCTGCATTTACGGCCCCTCGGCCCATCCGCTCGTTCAGCACACTAAACCGCCCATCGACCCCAACGCGCACTCCCCTTCAGACCACCACCAACACGTTTGGTGCAGGTACCAGTACGCCTCAGCCGCCCAAGCTGCCGAAGGGAATCGACATCCGAACGCCGGGTGCAACGCCCCGACGCATCGGCCTCGGTGCGACGCCGAGTTCCGCGAAGCGTGGTGCGCGTAAAGGGTTTGTCACTCCGTTCAAGGCGCCCGGTGCCGCAGGAGGAAGGAAACCGTTGGTGCCATCGGGACTTCGTGCACCGCCCATTGCCAAGCCAGTCACTCCTGAGAAGATTTTCAATTCCGTGTTTGACCTCGAACGTGAGTATGTCTGGTTGACAATGCTGATTGTTAGGGCCACAAGGCAGGACGACCATGCGTGCTGCGTTTCTCTACCCTGGCTATTATCATACTGCCGAGCTCCGCGAAATGGGATTGTGAGTTGGATTGATATGGCTCGACTGACCACGTTAGGCCAGACGAGATTTGGTTGATCAACCTGGACAACGCAATCGACTACCAGTTCATTGGCGAGGACGCGTCGACACTGGGGAATGGTCAGGCGTTTGAGCGGCTCAAGTTTGAGGGCTGCGACCTGGTGACGCCCAAATGGGTGGATAACCACTGGCGGCTGATTTTGTGGAAGATTGCAGGACAGGTCATGGCCAAGCCCACGTTGTTTGACGAAAAGTGGAACTGGTTCGAAGTGATGTGCCAGCTGAAATATCGGTGGGTAGTCGTCCAGTGGCTTGAACTCACCCAGCAGGTACGAGAGGGAGTTTGGCGCGGCACAGCGTCCCATTGTTCGCCGAATCCAGGAGCATGACTCGTCTCCAAGCCTCCCCATCGTCCTCTGCGTCTCGGGTGTGCATCGCCCTCCACCCGTGTTAAACGAAAAAGACGAACCAGTGCCCCAGCGACCGTACCTCGACCTCACCGACGGATGGTATCACATCCGTGCCATGACCGATGACTGTCTTGGCCGTGCTGTCAGCAGCGGTAAGATCAAGGTTGGGCGCAAGCTCGGCATTTCTGGGGCGAAACTCGAAACGGGAGCAGACGGCGCCGACGTTTTCGAGGCATTCGAAAAGTCGCATCTCATACTTTCCGGCAACTCGACACATCTCGCACCATGGGACGCCAAACTCGGTGCCCAGGCAAAACCCTTTATCGCTGGTCTGTCCTGCCTCTCCGTTGATGGCGGGAATATCGTACTCATGGACATTGTCCTGGAGCGCGTCTTCCCGCTCGCATACGTGAGCGGCGACCGGACATCGCGCGAGGGGCCATGGAACGAGGACGAAGAGGCGTTGCGGGCAGATGCATGGAAGGTTGGTTAAAATGCCAGTGGCAATTGCAACTCTAACCGCCAGGACAAGTACGAGGCCGAGAGTACACGCATGCAGGACGAGATGCGGAAGAACCTCGAAAAGATTGAGGATCTCGCATCGCTTCTCGCATCGCACGCGGAAGACGCATCAGGCCCGGTCTCCGACACGCCACCCGACTCGGTGGACGACGACTTTGACGACGTGCTCGAAGCCGCGAACCCCATGGCTCGACTGCGCTCATTGTCGTCATCGCACGTTGTCCATCTCGCTCGTCACGCTCGCATTCGCCTGGAGCAAGCCGCGGCCGAGGAACGCTCCGAGCTCGAGTGTCGCCTGCAGGAGATCTGCCCGCCGCGTGATGTTCGCGACTTTCGCATGGTTCGCTTCAAAGACGCAAGAGAGGGTAGCAAAGAGGCAGCCCGAACCGGCTTACTGAGCGTGTGGGACGCGCGTGCGCTCGGTGACGAGCTCAAAGAGGGGCGACGCTACCTTGTGGGTGTATGTCTCCTCTGGCAAGCTGACCCACCAGGTATCCAACCTCATTCCAGGACGCAACGGCGACTGGTCAACACCAAAGAGGGGTGGCTCCAAAACCGAAGTGTACCTCCACACGAGGCGTGATACGCGCTGGAAGGCAGTGGACAGCCCCGCAAAGGAGGCGACAAAGGCGCAGGACGAGCTTTAAGTGCATTCGACAGTAGAACTCATTGTTATAGACGCCATTCATTGTGCATGTTGTGAGGCGAATGTATGCATGTGTATCTAGGATGTTGACTGGGACTGATGCTAGCGGAGGTGGCGTGCATGTGTGATGCGTTTCTGTCTGGATCCAGGGGTCTACCGATCTACCTGCTTTTAAAGTAACAGTTTACCACCTCGCCACGGGTACAGTGTGTCGACGGTGTTTGTAACACAGTTGCTCGTCTTGTCCTCCCGGCATGTATGCGTACAAGCCGCCTCATGCTCAATGAGGATAGAGAACCGGGCGTAGACCAGTTCAGTAGTGCCCAGCACAGGAGGGCACCCCCTTGCGGGGCAGCAATTGTGTGATGGCAAATGGGGGCGAAGGCGGTGTCTGAGGTGTGATGAGACGCAACAAGCAAACAGAACAACAGGCCATCAATCTCATATGTACAAACACCTACGCCCCAATGCTGTGAAACAGAGAACAAAGACCAAACAAAAGAGCAACGAACAATTCGACCCAATCGAGGTGCGACGCATCCTACCCAAGCGACGCCGCGCCACCACCACCCTTCCCATCCACACAAGCACGCGCCAAACCCTTGGCACGAGCCTTGACCTCTGCGACGTGCTTGGCCTTAGCCGGCGACGCCGAGCCGAGGGTCCTGGTACGGCCCAGCGACGTGCGAGTGCGGGCATTCGAGGTCTTCGAGGTCTTGGCCTTGTGCTTTGCGGTCTTGGCCTTGTGTTGCGTCATGTGCTTGTGCTTCGTGTGCTTTGTGGCGGTGGCCTTCTCGTGCTCTGTAGGTCAGTCTTAGTCCCTCCTAACCCCAGTCCCATCCTCAGCCTAAGACCCATCCCCAAAAGCACCCCAGGCCCCAACCCATCCCCAGACCCGAACCCATCCCCAGACCCAGACCCAGACCCAGACCCATCCCAACGCCCACGCCCAAGCCACATTCGCAAGGCATGACCCAGACTCACCACCATAAGCCACCAACGCATCAATCATAAACACACGGGCGGCGCGCTCCCCGCGCGCCGTCCCATCGACATCGGTACGAACCAAGCGCGTAAACTCGAGGATGGCGTCGAGGGTCCGGCGGGACAGCGGCAGGGGGATGCCGCCGTGGGTTTCGAGGGCGGTGCCGATGAACTGGTAGCTGCCTGAGAGGAGCGGGTGGGTTGTGAGGTCGGTGGGGATGGTGAGGACGGGCATTGTGGGGGGGTTGGGGTGGGTGACGGTGGGAGTTGGGGGTTGAGGGGTTGAGGCTGGGGTTGGCGGGGGGGAGGGTGGGGGGGATTGGGGCTGGGGGCTGGGGGTTGTGGGATGGGGTTGAAGTTGAGGTTGAAGTTGAGGTTGAAGCTGAGAACACTGTTGGCGAGCGGTCAATATGTGGGCGGTGGTTGAAGTGGATGAAGGTGAGAGACGACGATGTGGGTAAGTAAGTGAACGACGGGGGCCATGACAGGTGGATAAAGAACAGAGCGAGGGGAGAAAGGGGGAGAAAAGGGGTGGTGCCGAAGTGTGATGGACATCGGGGGGCCTGTGTGTGTGTGTGTGTGTGTGTGTGTGTGCGTGTGTGTGCGTGTGTGTGGGTGGGTGTGGCGCACACCTGTCCCATCCTGTGTACCCAGTTGCAGTGGTAGTGTGTGATTGACCCAACCCGTGCTTGTGCCGCACTTGTCGCGGGGATAATTGCAACTCTGTCTAACCTGGAGGGGGATCACTGCAGTAGGGCATTCCGCGTCAACGACAAGATTGGGTGGCGAGGACGTTGGTTCCAAGATACTGGCATGCCGTGGAGGTGCCATTGTCACACGCCTGGGGGCGAGGAATCGTCGTGTCCCGCTCTTTGTTTCTTGAAGGGACTGGTACTCGTTCCCACTCCCAGCCACGATTGCCACCTCTGTCGACGAGAAGGCATGATGTGGTGGGTGAGTGCACGCCACACGCCAGTGAGTACTTGGTTTGGTCTTGGTTGTATTAATGTCAAGGCGCCTGTGCGTGTAAATAACTGTGTCCTTGCACGCATTGTGATGAATCCGCACGCCGTGTTGTGATGGACTCGGAACATGTTCTGGAGTGATTGCCCTCGAGCAAGAATGGGTACTGAACAACAATCGTGACCGTCGTGACTGCCTTGAGCATGGACAGAAGACATACAAGCGAGTTTGCTGGAATTTTTCTTTGGCAGAATAAACAAGCTGTTGCCACTACTCAGAACGCTCACAGGAGCCCTAGACTAGGCTTTCAGGTGTAGGCATAGTCTTGGCCATTCGTCTGCCCAGCGACGCAGCATCAGCGCAAGTCACAGCGAGACGAGGTTGTTGGAGGGGAGGTTGGGGGAACCAAACAACGGAGAGACTCCATTGACTACCTGGAAAATTTAAGAGGGGTCATTGCAGAGGTGGGCAGGTGAACAACGAGGTGCTGAATTGGAGGACATGGTGGTCGGTGTGATTTACGGCGTGGTTCCACAAGCTCTCCAGCTGCTCCTCTTGCAGCCTAAGCCTCAACCCCGACCTTCCCCACGCCCGTATGCAGATTTTCTCATGCTCCGCGAGTGCGACTCATTCGTCACTGTTGCCTAGATACGCAACTTGGGATAACAAGAATGCGAACAAACAAAAACGGAGCAACCATGGACTGACTTGCGTTTCGTCGTCGCGGCCAGTGTTGCCTCGGTACACGACGCCCCGTTGACAAGGCCTATGAACATGACGACCGCCTATGAGACCCTCGCTGGGCACACACTACAATCATTCGCATGTGACCACGTTGAGCTGTGCAGGATGGGTCCCAGGAAAGTAGTGCGTATTTTCTTTCACTGCAGAAAAACTCTCCAGGCTTCAGTCGGTTGAGACAGAAAAAGCGGTCGCCACATGGCCACAAGAAAATGTGTTCCCCAAACGAGTAATTTGTGCGATCGGTGTCATCTGCCATGGCGACCAAACACACCCCCTTAGCCCCTTGCACAAAAACTCACTTGTCTATCCTTTCCCTCACCATTACGTGGTGTTGCCGAGAACTGCCGCCGCCAATGTTCTGGACCCGCTGCGGTTCGCAACAGGTGAGTTAGGGTGCCTTTAAGTGCCTCCAGGCCCATGGTGCGCCCGACCCCCGAACAATGTTAGTCAGTGTGCGTGGCGGCCTAGGCAGCAGCAATCAAGACGTACGTAGGCTCCGATCGTGTGGACTAGTGGTTATCATCTTCTGATTGAACCCTGTAGCCACCCTCCTCTCTGTGCTACACGTACCCCTGTCGGGAGAGGGTTTACAGCAGTAGATCAAACTCTGAACCTTTGTTCGTCACATGTCCTCGCACTTGGGTGTGTAGCACGGTCACACAGGCCTCGGTGTGAAGTTTGGGGTGGGACGGGAAGGGTGAACCCGAGGAGAGGGGCGGTTTCAACTAAAGCAGGGGTATAGCAACAGGAAACCGCAACGATTACTCATGGACAATATGTCTGCTGACAGTGATTGTGATCATTATCGCCAATATCATCAACACCACCTTTGGATGACGAGACGGCGCTGACTCTTGAGCACAGGAAGCGTCTGAACCCCAAAGCCAGTGCAAGAAAGTGACGTGGCGAAACAGGATCACCTATTGAGCGACGTACTAGCACGAGGTCTTTGTCTATCATTCACTGTCGATTGCTCGACGGAATCGTTGTCCTTCGACTTGTGGACCGCCGCCATTGCGGCGGTGAGGTGACACGCTGAGTCGACCAATTTAGTGGGTCAAGAGATGCACTGGTCAGTCGCCAAGCAGAGTGGACCTGAACATGTCGTGTAGCGACCTAAAGCCGACTATTTGGAGCATATCTCGTGTATCGCTTGCCGAACAAATGCACTCTGCACGTCGGGCATCGTCTCAGTAAACAAGTAAACAGACTGTATCTGTTGTGTGATACAGACTTTGCTTCGACGTCAGAGGGATAATCCAAGTTGATCGAAGCCTTTCGACTCGGTTCAACTCACATCAAGTGTTCTACTTGCCGAGTCGCTCCCCCATCAATCATTTACCCACTGGCTCAGTTAGTGTACCACCGACCTCTCCTCCATGTCACCTGCCGAGTGTCTGAATGTCTGGATTTATCGTGCGCACGGTCGCCAAACTGGACTAAGCACTCTTCGACATGTGAGTGCACGCACACACAGCCAGTATCCCAACTTCCCGTTCCCTCTTCACTTTGCCGCTGACATATTGGGGATCCATTGAGACTGTCCTCGGGACCTCGTGCGTGAACATCGAATACGTGTCGTCCCCTAACACCTCTCCATTGGGAAGACATAAGTGCAGCCCGGTATCCTCCTCTCACTTAAGGCCGTACGAGTGCATTCAATAATTCCTTCGTGGGTGTTACTCTTCGTGCCACCAAGCGAATACTGCACCACTTTGACAACCTTTCTGGGTGTGTGTGGTGTGTCCAAATACATCGACCACGCTTGCCGACTGTAGGTACCACTTTAATGGTACAGACATCGGCATTACATGGTCGTGCAAAGCCACGTCGACACTCCAGCTCTCTTGGCCGCCTATCTGAGCCGAGTCTGCTCCATGACAGTGGCACCGTCCATTATTCGAAACATACCTCCGTGCACAGTCCTTACCCACATATCGTCCACCACACTTCCCACGTTGGGCGTCGCTGCGTCCGTTCTCCTGAACCTCTGATCATTCACTGAACTTCCCCCATCATCGCGAACATGTCGCACTGCAACCTCTCCGCACGTTTACCCACATATTTCACACCCGTACCAGCAGAGAAACCAATCAGGAGGGCCGTCCTTCCATTCCAAGTTGCCTAGGACTCCTAGGAGATAGGGATAGGATGTGTTACTTTCCTCTTCGTTGCTACTCGTAACGCATACATACAGCCATACTGATCACAAGAAAAGGTGAACATCAGGGCATGACACTGAGCGAATCGATCCCTACCATCACAACCATCTCGTCTTGTCGTAGCACCAGAAAACTACACCCATCACACCGCGCCCTATACAACAGCAAAAATGGCAGCAACGACCAGCGCCACCGCGGCGGGGGCGCGCACCGCCCCGGCGCCACTGGTATCGTTCGCCGTCCCCGTGGCATTATTCAACCAGTCCTTTATCGGTCCCCCCGAGCGCGGCGGCAGACCCTCGGGGCCTACGTCTCTGATCTCAAACTCTGGCGACCACACAATGTTCCACGTGTACGTTTCTTGTCATCAGCAGTGGGAGTCGTGCCATGAATGCGTGAGGGTCAACCATGTGAGATAAAACGTACCGAGGAGGGGATCGGAGAGTCTTACGTTGGGATACCATGCGATGCCGATCTGAAAGCCTGGGCCGGGGGAGATGGCCGAGTCGTTGCATGGGTTGGGCGCGCAACTCCGTGGTTAGCTTGGGGTTGGGGTGGAGTGGGAAGGCTCGCTGGGATCAGGTTCGAGTGGTGTTGTAATAGGGAGTGTGGAGTGATGGGACGTGGTTGGCTGCCGTGAACCCGTCGGCGACAATGCACCAGATACACGCCGCTGTCGAGGACACACACACACCCATGGACACACACATGGACACAGGCGAATGACCCAAGGGGCCCGGCAAACTCACGTCGTCTCAAACGGCCACGCCCTCGTCCAATTATGCCCCAGGACCACGGCCCCATCTGTGACGTACCCGTCCTGTCCAAACCGCCGCCGCTCCTCGGGCGCGAGCGATGACCACCGGTGCAGGAGGTAGTATGCTGCCCGCCAGGTAGTGTTGCCGTCCCAGAATTGAAAAGTCCGGTTGTTGTCGGGAGGCCCAACGCTCGTGTTGATCGCCGACGGTTTGTCCATGTTGACGAGGAACTGCTGTTGCGTGTAGGTCGTGTTTTTTGGTACGGGATGGGTGGCGTTGGGATCCCGCGGGTATTCCCAGTTGATGTAGTATGTGCCGCCGAGGACCACTGGGGTGTGAGTGGCTGCAGGGAGAGGGGGGGGGGGGGGGGGGGAGAAAGGTGGGGCGGGGGTTGGAGACAGGTAGGAGTAGGAGCAGGAAGAGAACCGGTGGATGGGAGGTAGGGGCGCAGGACGGCCATGTAACCATGGGAAGCCCGTACAAGTAAAGAATAAAGGATAGGGAAAGACCTCCACGAGTGCAATCACAGGACCGCCCACGACGTCCAAGCCCAGCTTACAGCTGAACCGTCCGAGGACCAAGCCGTAGATGAGGGGTCTACATGAGGGGTCGGAACGCAGGAGGGCAAGGCAACCATGGGACGCGCCTAGTAAAGAATAAAGGACAGAAAAAGGCCCTGCACAAGCGAAAACAGAGTCACGAGTGGAAGCAACGCGACCGCCCACAACGCTCCAGCCCAGCCCAGCTCAACTTCCCAACTGCCAAGGCCAAGAACGACTTACACCACGAATCCTCCTGTGGCCAGGTAACCCTCACAACATCGCCGGGCACAGCCACCGTCCCCATCGCTACGGCCGACGACGAAGTGACCGATCCAGTGGCCGTGGTTGTGCGGGTGGGCGTGACGGTGGGCGTGAGGGTTGGCGTGCTCGTCTGCGCGGCCGCCAGCGACGCGCACGCCAGGGAGAGTGCGAGGCGAGTAGAGAACATTGATGAAGAGTAAGTGTGGAGTGTCAGTATGCGTCGCCACTGCGTCACGAGCTGTTTCATATAAGTGTCGCGACCTGTCTGTGTTTGGTGTTGAGGCCGTGGTCTTGGCGTGGAGTGGTGCGACTTGTTTGTGGAATGGGGCCACGACGTCGGTTCCATTGCGATGATTATTCCATTCCTCGATTCCTCCCCCAAACTGATCAGGGGAGCGCGGACGGACACGACACTGCTCAGAGGAAGCGGGGTTCATTAGCATTGTCAGAGACTGTGTTCCTGACACAAGGTGTCTATGACATCATACCCCTGTCTCAACCTACCCCCGAGAGTCGACCACTCACTTCTTGAGCCGTTCTCGGCGCGCTTGTTGTCTTGGCATGGAGTGTGATAGCGTAGTTGTTGTCGTGTTTGGGGAGCAGCGTGAGGCCCTGATGCTTAGGATTTGTTTCCGACGTCAGCTGATCGTCGAGTGGCCGTGAGGAATGGGGGATGTGTCTCGGCGAGGGTTTGCATTCGTAACGGGTGTGCCGTGATCGACGTCGAGGTGGTAGTAGTGTCGATACGAGAGTTGCGAGGCGGATTTGGATAGCCCAGCTTAGAGACAAGGTTGATTGTGGGGTCGGGTTGTTCCTGGCACTCATGATGGTATCAATCAGCTGCCCCGGAGTCACTATCATGTATCGTTCATTCTGGCCATGGGTTCTGGGCAGTGAGTGCAGAGTCCATGGTCCCGGAGTGTTAAGGGCGCTCATCTCATCATGTTGGCCAACCTCTCAACCTTGTCGTCTGCTACAGCAACCCCCACGCCATCTATTACATTCGCTCTCGCAGCACTCTCCTGCGCACTCTCAAATGCATCTCCTCGGCACACCGCTCAGTCTACCGGGTCTAGTACAACGCCATGCAAGTGGTTCTGCGCGTCTAGCCTATGGGCCTACGACATCATCTTTCTCCAACTCGACATCCACCCTCTCCCTCTCGACATCCTCACCGCCCCAGCAGCCATGGACAGCTCAGCCCATCCTCGGTGATCATCCCATCCTCTACTCATACCAGCCTCTGTGCTCAGCATCCCCTCTCAGCCCCTAATCTATGCTCTGCTCGTCCTCTGCGCTCATCCCCTCCTCCGTGCTCATCCTACCATGCACTCAGCCCATCCTCCATCCTCCTCTCGCCGTGTGTTCGTCCCATCCCCACCGCGACCCACCGACGCCTAATCCCGACTCCTCACCCCCGCCACCCCACACCCCGCGTTCACTCACACCCCACCCACGCCTCCACCCAGTACGCGCTGCACGCCGCGCCAGAACGCCCGCTCCACCGGCTCGGGTGCGCCCTCGAGCCGCGCCGTGTGTGCCAGGAAACGCGCGATATCCCCGGGCCCCACACCCTCACGGTCGCGGAGGCGGTGGACGGCGGCGTCGATCTTTTCGCGCTCCAACCGCACCGCGGCGGGGAGGTGGTTCGAGGACGAGGTTGGTGAGTCGACGATGGCGGGTCTGCTCCCATTGCCATTGCCGTTGCCTCCCCTGTGCGCGACCCCACTTTCTCCGCTCTCACTGCTCCCGCTCGCGCCGCGACTCGGGCCCACAGCGGCGGTGGATCGGTACCACCACACACGCACCGCGAGGAGGACGGCGCGCTTTCCGGCCTCGTCGGCCTCCCATGATCCCGTGCGGCGGTCGGCGCGGGCCGCCGCCGGTGTGCCCTCGATGAGGAACGACCAGCCGACCTCGCGCGCGGCCCACGCCGCGTATACTTCGGCGGTGGCGAAGAGGGCGGCGGGGCTCTCCTGGTCGCTGAGTACGGGTGCGGTTGGGGCGACGGAGTGGGTATTGGCGAGGGGCGTGATGGTGGCGCGGAAGAGGCTCGCATGAGCAATGGCAGCGAGGACGTCTGCCTTGTCGCGCGCACGCGCAGGGTGCGGAATGTCCGAGCTGGCGAGGAGCGAGAGGGCCGTCTTGTAGTGCTTGACGGCGGCGGCGGCGAGGGACGAGGCGGCGCGCGCGAGGTCGGCGCTCGGGAGGACGGGAGAGCCCATGTACAGCCCTGGAGAGGAGCGGCGGCGGCGGAAGCTGGGGGTGGTGGGCGTCGGGGGGTGGTCGCTGAGCCAGCTGCTGCGGCGTGGTGATGGGAGGTGTGGTACGCTCGAGCCCATGCGTGTCAGGGCGGGGCGGGAGGACGCGATGGGAAAGTCCGAGGCGCGGCGGACAAACCCGCCAGCGCTCGGGTTGAGCGGGGAGAGCGGCGTGCGTGGTGTGAGCGGTGAGAGGGTGGAGAGCGTGGGTGGTAGCGCCATGTTGGGCGGCTGCAACGGACGGAGGACGAGGGGTGGTGGTGGCGGCGCGCGTCTTTTACCGCCAGAAGGCGGCGGTACGGGGAAGGCAAGCGACGGCGAGAGCTTTGGTCCCGGCTTGAAAGCGCCAGTGTCTACTGGACGCGTCGGGGTAGGGTCATCGTCTTCGGGCTCCTCTGGGATCGAGGGCGAGTCGCCGCTCCCGTGGCTCGTGCTGCTAGCGGGTCCACGTAGTTCTAATCCTGGCGTCGACGGCGTGGAAGGTATCGGCGTCGGCCGGCCGGATCGCCACACGCACCGAAGGAGGTTGGCGTATACGACCTTTGTGTCGCCCAGCTGCCGAGCCGCCTCGTACGCCTGGCGGTTGGCGAGCGCACCCTTGGAGCCCTTGAGTGTGGCTGCGCGGTTCCGCGTCTCGGTAGCCAGCACAGCCATGTCGCCAATGAGGAGCGCAAAATCGTCCTCGTCGAGCGGGACGCCGAGGTGGAACATGTGCCTCAGGCGCTCGCTCGCTGCGCGTCCCGAGGCCAGCTGGACGCGCGCAATGAGCCCGTCCTCTTGCGCGGGGCGCACACTGGCCGTCGCTGCAAGCGTCGCCATGTTGGCAGCCTGGTCGAGGGCGTGTTCGGCGAGTTCTGTATGCGCGTCGGCCGTCTCGGCATCGGTCGCGAGGAGCGCAACTGTCCCCGCCGCATCCGCGAGCGCGAGGAACATGTCGGCAAGTGCGGGTGACTCGCCTTCAAACGCATCGCGCCGCAACATGCGTGCTCGGTCCATCCTCTCGCCCGCGACATCCTCGAGTGCGTCGAGCGCCTCACACGCAAACCGCCCCACCTCCCCCTCCCAAACCTCTGTCGCGTCATCGGCCTGTGGATCCACCGCCAGCAAAAGCCGTGACAGCCGCGAACACACTGCCGCCAGCACCTCGCGCCCAGAATTGCCGTGGGGTGTCGTCCCGTCGAGACTCCAGAGCAGCTCGCGCGAGTTTCGCAGATACGAAATCGCCGTCACCGGCATTACATTGTTGGAGAGGTGCAAGAGCACAGTCGCGCGCCGTAGAGTGGCCCACGCGTTTCCGCGTTTGTAACCCATGGCAGACGCAAAGAGCATGTCTGCACGCTCCAGGTGACGCTGCGCCATGTCGCCTGTGTGCCCGAGAGTCGCCGACTGGCCTTCGTGCTTGATCCCGCCTGAGATGTTAGCTACTTCTAGCAGAACAGGTCGTTCTCACCCTCCATGCAGCTCTCAAACGAGTCACAGATGGGCGAGGTGACGGAAGACGCAGACATGGGTGCCACAGGTCGCCGTGCTTTTGGGGTCACGCTCCGGCTCTTGCTGGTACTGTTGGGCCGTGGGGGCGCGCGGTGGTCGAGGGAGAGTCCCAGAGTGGACGACATGAGGGCCGGCAGGGACGGAAGCGACGGGCGGCGTGGGACGGGCGTCTGCACGCTGACCATGGGGTACGACTTGCTCGTCAACCTGCTCGCTGCGCTTTCGGGGCTTGCAGGGCGGGCCGAACTCGACGAGCTCCCCGAGCTGGAAGAGTCGGGCGTGTGTGCATGCGACAACGGGACCGACTGTGGACTGGCGGGGCGGGACGAGTACGGGGACGAGGACGAAGACGCCGTCTCGCGCTTCGGCCAGTGGGGCGTGCCGAGCGAGAGCGGGGTCATGGACACGGGTAAGATGATGGCGTCGGCGGGGTCCTTTGGGTCGACCATGACTGGCGTATTTGAGCGGGAGAGGTGCCGTGGAGGATTGGTAAGTGAGTAGTCGATGGCGAACAGCGGCATCGTGGGCGGCCGGGTCGGGGTTCGGGGGTGCTGATCAGGTGGGAGCAATAATGCGGGCGGGGAGGTGGGTGGGTGGAGATGTCTCACAGCCGTGCTCAATTGTGGTGGTGGCTGCCTTGTCGGATCGTACAGGAGATCAATAGATCCATGTACCGTAGATCGTCGTGTACCGTTCAAGTGGTGGCGTGTTGTATCGTTGTGTCTGTTTGGTGTTCAAACTGCGGTTGAGTGTGCAGTGTAGCGTTGTTCACTCGGCGCCACTGGCTGTAGATCCCCTGTCGTCACCAGAACGGCTGGGACGGACACCGGAGCAGTGTTGGACGGGCGGTGGAGCAAGAGGCGACAAGACACGGGTAGTGGTACAGCCTGCCCCGCAAGCGCAGTTCGGTATCGCTAATAACGGCCGGCAGTTGTCTCAAAAAGGTCTGCCTGGCTGATACGACGTCACCGCTTGCCGACGGGCAAAACGCGTCTGCGTGCGTCGCCACTGGCAATCTGCGGTATGTTTATTCTTGTCGACCGAAGTGGATGTGGTGGTGGTGTGAGCCTGACCGACGCCGGCTGATGCTGATAAGAAGTGGGCCTGACAGGTGACAGCCGTGATGTCGGTGTTGCCGAGGCTGCTTGATATGGTGAGTCAGAGGTGAGTGTGAGAAGGCACCACTCATCGTGTCGTTGGTGTATGGCGGCGTCCACCGGCGCTCGTCATGGGAGTGGTGCACTGCGGGGTCTTGGTGTGGACGATGGCGCAACAATGGGCTGGGTCTACTCCGAGACATGGGTACCAATAATCTGGACGGACATCCAGGCGTTCCGGCGCTGCCGGGTTCGCTGGGAATGCTGGGGTTACAGTACAGTACAGTAGAGCATCGGGGTATTTGGGGTTTGCTTCTAGCGCGGTATGCGGCGGAGGCAACATGAACGGACGCGAGGACGGAGAAGAGCGCGAGGCCGAGAGAGGGTGAGAGGGTGAGAGGGTGAGAGGGTGAGAGGGTGAGAGGGTGAATGTTGGCCGCACCCGCGCCACCGGCTAGCCATAGAGTGAGTGAACTTGTGTCCCTGATGCCGCGTCCCCGGCTCCCAAATAATGTAATGCCTCTGCTAACTTGCCCCGTATGGCCTGCAGTGGTGACGCCAGATCTGTTGTCTGGAACAAAATGGCGTCAGTTACAACGCCACCCTCTCCCACTCGCCCTCCTCCTCTCCTGGCCTCAAGAGGACTGCAACTCTTTGCTTCGTCCAAGCCGACTGTGCTTTGTCAAGAGCCAAGAAGTCATCTGCATATCTCAATGGACATGACATGGTTGTGGTTCTGGGTACGGCTGGCTACGTCATGCATCCTTTCAACAACACCTCCGTTTCCTCTGTATCTCTGGCTGATTCAAAATTCGGATCAAACTCAGTTCGAGGCAACGGCAAAAACAGGCGCGCAGCCCTGACCCGCAACCCTTTCTCAGATTCTGCGTGCCTACTCACGATGGCCGTTGATAGGCGCGCATTTGCCACCCAATGCGCACCCCTGCGCTATGACGCTCTTGTCTGTCTGATCTGGCATGCAGGTTCACCTATCCGTCCAACTATCTCTACGCGTCCGTCCACATCCCCACCGCGCTTCCGATGTCGTCCACAGGCACAGTCCAGTCCTCGACCAACCTCTTCCGCCGGCTCGCGTGGAACGCCAGCGTGCCCCTCGACATCCGCCTCGCCGAGGCGGACCGCGCGGGTGCGGTGGACCGGTTCTTTGTGAGTGCGCGGGCGGTGTCTGTGCGGTGGGAGGACATGTCGGTGGAGGTCCGGCGCGGGGGGGGGGGGGGAGGTCGTCGGTGGGGGGCGGTGGTGACGTTGGGGGGTGGTGAGGGCGTAGACAACTAGTGGTGGGGCGGTGGGAACACACGCAAGGCAGGAGAGGTCGCGAGCTATCGAAACACGAACGGAAGCGGCGACCGGCTCTGGCCCAGCTCACTCCGCCTCTCCTCACCCGCTGCCCATTCCCCCATACCTCTCCACCAGACCCGCGCTCGGCTCTCAGCTAACGCCAGATCCAAGCACCACGATACACATACCTCGCACTCCTCCTGTCGACGATCCGGGAGAACCTAGTCGAGCTCGCGCTCGACGACGACGCGCTGGCGCGTACCGACGAGAGCCAGTGGTGGTTTGAAGAGGACGTTGGTGAGGGAGCACGGTTTGTGGGCATGGGGGCTTGTAAGTGGTGAGTTGGGGTGTGGGGGTGCCGGGCTGGATGGGAGAGGGGGGAC